>JAIFGZ020000816.1:0-568885 GCA_019925245.2 Oryza australiensis | reverse complement strand
GATTAGGGCGAGGACCATGCTTAGTGACAAGTTTAAAAGTTCTAAGGGTTAGTTAGTAAAAGTAGTGCATGACATGTGGGTTCATGGATCTATTTGTAAATAAACTAAACCGGAGTACTCTTAAGTAAAATTTCAATTACCACGTACTAGGGACCTCGGGTTCTAATTCAAGAACCTGTGGGCCTTTCGCAAAATGTCCAGACTGACCAATGGACCCCATGTATTTATAATTTGAAAAATAAAGAATATAGCTAAAACAATAACTTTTCAAATTGTACAGACTTGTAAATTCTATATAAAATCAAATATAACTCCTTTTGAGGTGATTCCGTTGGTATAGATTCATGTTGTGAACTTTAATTTAGGAGTATAAAACTTAGCACTCACTATACAAATTTTGTCTCAAAATTTTCTAATTTCAATCACACATAGAGCTTACAAAAATTTATAAAATGCATATAAAATTCAATTTGACCTATTTTGGGACAAACTAAAACTCTATAGATTCATCAACTTATACTCTTGTTTAGGGAAATAAAAGTATATAATTACTTCGTACAAATACAGTATAACTAGCATCATTCAAATAATGAGTTTTATCTCGTCTGAATTTGGAGATTTATATAAAATTTATTTTAACTCCTTTTTGAGTAAACTTAAGTTTTATAGAATCACCAGGACAAATACTTTCAAACTATAAAAATAAAAGCATATGCTTCTGTATAGTAAAACCCTTAAATATTTATATAAGAAATAAACCCCTTAATGCACACTTCAACTTGAAAATTTTGTAGAAAATTCATTTTTAGTCTATTTTGAGTGAACTATGTTTCTATAGAACCAGAAAGTGATGAACTTCAATTAGGTAAAATAAAATATTGCAACTCATATACTAAATATGTCATTAAACTTTAAATAGATAACTAAAGTGCTAATCACGATAATAAATTAAGCACTAAATGTATGCATGTATAGATGTATATGTATAATGTATCATAGTTCCAAATAAATCAAAATAAAACTTGTTGGATCAGAGAAACACTAGGATCCACCCTTAGCCACCAAAACTTGGCACACTTAGCTCATATGACAATTTCTAGGTGGATATGTTAAATACCTAACATAGAACACTCCCTAGCTTATAAAATATGTGGTAAAATAATTTAAACTCTAAAATTTTGAACTAAGATTAGATTTTAACTAGTTATTTATTTTTATACATCTAGCAAATAAAACATGATCTGGATATAAAAATCAAAGGCCATACAAGCTTAAGGAGTATGTGCCTAGAACATGTTATAACTTGTAAAATGTATAAGAAATTCTTAGTAACTCTGAAAATTGTGAAACCAAATGTGGTAGTATTAGAAAACATATCTCCTAATCTCTGCAAAGTCAAAGTTAATAAAATCAAATTATAGAAATTTTTAGGACACTACCCAATTAAATACTACTTTATACCGAGTAAACTTCTAAAAATAAATAACTCCCAAATAAAAAGAGATAAAATTGGAAAATTATTTCACCTAGATTCACTTTTATACCAATACCAACAGACTGCAAACAGATCATGCATTTTAGAGCATTTTTGGATTTTTGCCTAATTCGGTGTTTAATTGCATATCGTGGTACTCTATTTAGATACTTGCATAAGCGGTGAAGGAGTGGATTAGGTGCTAACATTTCTCAAGATCATGGCAAGTTATTATCCTCCCATCCTTTGAACACGTTGAATCCCATGATTTGAGGAATGAAAATGTTTGTTCGCAAAGTTGCATGTGAATTTAGACTATATCGATATTTAAAATTTGGTTAAGGTAGTTATGACCTATTTGATGCACTCCTACCTTAAATAATTGTAATCATTGCTATTCGTATCTCTAGAAATGGTTAGATTATATTCCTTGTGCTCAAATGGATATATATATGCTTTATGCAACTACTTGCTTAGCCTTGCTTAGACTTATGCAAATGCTCATTCCATCGGTACTAAAATGTAATTTTGATATGCAAACCCTTGCTGAAATGGGTTGGACTTGATTTATATTTGCAAACTAAAATGTGTGGAATGTGGTTTTGACTTGGGCGGCAAGTGGCGTGCATATGGTGTTAGTTGTATGCCGGTAGGCGGAGAGATGTTTGCCCAAGTCCGTAAGGACCGAACTTGTGTCACCAACTTAAAGTTATCCGTACATCCACATGTGCTAGTTATGGGATAGCCTAAGTTGACTAATCTACTTAGCGCCTAGCCTTGCACTATGGTAGGCCATTGTGTATGGGTTCGTATAACTCAGAGAAACTTCCTACTTACCCCGATGTGGTAGTTTAGAGACTAAGTCCGTCCAATACAACCGAGATTGTGCCAATGCAGTGGGTTCCCGTCGCGTCCGTCACCACGATTCTAGGTTATATTTCTAGTATGCCTAGGATGGAGGAACACATATGGTACTGGTGCAAGGCTAGATATTAAGTAGTGTAAAAACTTCGTTGTGACCTCTAGACTGTACTCAATGTGTAGAGTATGGTGGTACCGATTCTGCAACTAGACAAAACTAGAGCGATTCACATCATGTGGGTAAAGCCGTACAAAGTATGCAAAGTTCTCCAAACTAATCAATTAGTCGTGCTCATGGTTAAGAGTGGGTGAAGTGTTATGAGTATAGGACATGTTTGAACATGTGATTTGGTTTGAAAATGATAAATGTATTGAGTTGTGTGAGTGTGGTGATATATTTTGACTTGTTGTCAAGGATGGAATCATGATGAAATTAATGATGAAACTTAAAATTTGTCTTTGTTAATTGAATCGTCAACTTTTATAAAAGACTTGTGAAATAAAACTTGTTTTATGCTGAAAATGAACTATACATAAAGCTCCTCTTTGAATATATGCCTATCATGTAGTATGTTAGCTTTGACTTTGCTTGCCAATACATTAACTTATTTAATGTACCACTGCCACCGGAATATCCTTTGCTTGCAGGTTTGGACTTAGGCTTTAAGTGATGCATGTTTTCAATTCGCTCTCTTTTAGGATTTGAACTTAACAGGTAAACAACTAGTCATGGGTGCTTGTGAATGGTAAAGCTTTCAGCTTCTGATATATTTATTTGGCCGGTCGGCTCATGTAACTATTTAGTTGATGTAAGTATTTAGTTCCTTTCATCTTAAATGTGTTTGCTATGTATGTCCATGCTTAAGAGGAAAGTGTGAATTTAGTGCACATCCCCCTGGGACTAGATTCATATGAGTACGAGTTAAGGATATTTGAGATGTTGTAGATCTTTAGTCATTTATGTCGAGTCTCCCGGTGTGTAACACATTTGGTCACCGCCTTCGTGTGGTTTTACGGCACATCTCAGTTGAAGTTGAGTCGCACTAAATGCCCAAACAACATCTCCAAAATTTTCTCTCGAGACGTCGGACGTTTCATTATGTTTGATAGATGACTTGAAGTGATTCCGCCATCTTTCAAATATGATGAGAGGTCCTAGTGTCTCCCGATAGGTACACACCATTCTACGACTACCGCGGGTTCACCCGAACTCCACTCAGATATGCTCGATTATGGTGCAATATGCTCGTTCACCTATCCACCAATACCACATCCTCAATAAAACCGTTGGAACCTCCCATACCGCAATAATGGCTCGTGTAAGCATTCGGTGGTAGAACTCCATTAGAAGGGACTGCCAGCAATCGTTATGGTTGGGATAGTATGCTAGCCACAGCAAAATTGTGCCTATGATGCCACACCCGTCTTCGCCGTGAACTACCGGAGTGGGAAGAGTACTACTGTTATATTCCATCTGCAGGGAGCTGAATACACATACCTAGGGCCGACTAAGATAGGAATAGGTCGCACACCCCATACCTCCAGCTAAAGGGTGTTTTGTTCATTCTTTAGATATACTCTATAGCACCACCTTTGCCGAGCTGCAACACGTCCGCACAAGGGTAGCCACTTTAGAGGAGTATCATGCCAAGGTTTCATCAAGGACACTATACCCAGAGTTTTGAAGATGGAGAGGATGCTAAGCTTGCACCACCCGAAGACCTACCATCACCAATTGGGAATTATTTTGAGAGGACTCCACCTCCCATGTTGATGTCGAAGCGTCTACCCTCCGCTTGGAACTACAGATCCTATAGACCGCCAAAATATGTTCTATTGAGTATGGACGGGTCTTCAAGTGAAGATGGAGGAATAAAATGACAAGCCCTAGGAGATCTAAGGATGCCAAGTATGATAGACCTTATGGTATATCGCTGGCCAATTTTTGAAAAGGAACTGTGTAAAATGTATGTAATATGGCTACCATGTAACTTTTTTATGTAAGGACCTAATGGAGAGTATGTAATAGTAGTCCTAACCTGTTTTACTTCAATTTTAGAAATTGTTATGCTCGTTGTCCAAAAGTTTAGTTTTTGAAGATGTAAATTAAACGAAAATAAAGACATGACCATGGATTCCTAAATTGTACACCTTGTTGTAGCTTGATAGAACCAAACCCTCTTTTGCTAGCCTTTTGTCACCTGCAAAATCACTGGACCACAATCATACCTGTTAGTGATATCCCCCTAGAGGCAACATGGAGATGTTGGATATCACGTCAATGTTTATGTATAAATGAATAAAGTGTTATTCAGTTTCATGAAATAGACATCTTGTATTGATCAATAAGTACGTGACTTATTTATGAGACTCTTTATGCATGAATCTATTTCTAAATGATCCCTGATCACATGTCATATTATTGGAACAAATATGACTCTAAGATCGGCATGCTTATTGATTGATGATCATGTCTCATAGATCATGGGTATGGAGATACCAAATCAATAAACATGGACACATGTGTTAGAGAACACATTGTTGGATAGACCCACCATGAGACACTACAGGAATTAATGTGACATTAGTTGGTCTCAGGTAGCGTTGGTACAAAGTCCTTAGACCTGAGATCATCATGAATTTCAACATGTGTAGTAGCCTACTTTGGGACTACCAAACGCTATTCCGTAACTGGGTAGTTATAAAAGTAGTCTTCGGGTTTGCTATGAAACATGGAGTGGGATGTGAGTGATCAAGATGGAATTTGTCCCTCCTTTGGAGAGATATCTCTGGGCCCCTCGAGGTAATGGATTATGGAAATGCATGGCCATGCTAAGTTCATTGAGGAGTCAATCACTTGGACACATAATCCCATACGGTTCGAGTGAATGGTTAAGCTATTGAAGGGATGGCACACATCTTGCCTATAGCTTAATTGGTATCGTGAGGCAACGCAATTTGTGTAAAGGTTCAGACCTGATATTATTCTTGTATACTATGGTGTCAATATGTGCTGCTAGGCGACGCCGTTGACGATCGGCCGAGTTGATCCGAGCCGACGCCACGGCTGAGTTGGACTCGAGCCGACGGTCGGCAGCGAATGAGTTTGACTCGAGCCGAAACCGAGTATACCTGAACCTACAGGGTCGCATGCTTAAGGGGATAAGAATAGGCATTCGAGTTGGACTCGGATACGTCTCGATCGGATAGAGTCCTATGGGGTTACGAAGTCCAGCCGGTCAACTCTATGAAGATTCGGATAGATCCGATTCACAATGGGAGTCCCGATGGCCTCTAGGCCCAACCGGCAACTCTATATAAAGGGGGTGAGGGAGTGGAGAGTCATGCATCGCTTTTGGAACTGAATCAATCCATCACGCGTGTCTTCAGAAGTCGGTGAGATCAATCTCCACAGAAACCCTCCCCACTTTCGAGCCAAAACCCTAGCCTTGCGTCGCGTGCTAGCACACGGGTGTACGGCGTTCTGTCCCCGGACGTGTGGATACCGGTAGAGGCACTGCTACGCTATGCACCGTTGCCATCGGCTACGAATCGGCCGTAGGAATCGGCTGCGCCGTGAGCGCATCGGAGCGAGGCGTGAGAACGCGTACGACGACTTGAATCGGCCACCGCGACCCACTGATTCGTGAATCGGCCGTCGCCGGAATCGGCGTCATCGGCCAAGACTGCCTGCACGGATAGCCTTATTGGCTAGTCCGCTGCACTCTACTCCAATTGGTAACGATCTATCGACCCTTACTTGCAAGTGTTCCTGGTTTGCGCGGTAGAAAAGTTTTGTTTTTCGGCTAGCGTAGCCTCCGCGTAACCCTTCAAAGTGGTATCGAGCTAATCTTGCTTAGTTCGGGTTTTAGATTGGATCTGGAACAAGTTTTGCACATGGGTTGATTAGATCAATCGGTTTTACGGGATCTGTTGAGGAGAGATGGTAATTGCATTCCTTGATAGTGTATCGGAACGACGTAATGTGATTACGTCGAAGCAATATCCATAGAAGTCGGTTTGAGTCGGTTTCGGGATAGCGTTCCTTGATAGTGTATCGGAACGGTATAATGTGATTATACCGGCTATCTCGTAGTCCGATCTTGTTTGTCGCCTCGGCCTACGCAAACCATCTCCTTGATAGTGTATCGGGACGGCATAATATGATTATGCTGATATGGTTTCCGTAAGAGATTTCATAGATTGGATCTATGGATTTCATATCGCCGTGCGCCCCCTTTTAGGTCGTCTCGATGTCGTATATCTGTGATAGGTAGAAAATGTTCTACGCCTAACTTATTTTTGCAGAGAATGCTTTGAGATGGTATGGCCCTATTGTATGTATGAGATACATGTGATGCCTGTAATATTCTTTCTTACGTGCAATGCTTGTAATATTCTTTCATGACTTACGAGTCGATGGAATCTTCAATTATAGCATCTATAGTAGTAGCTTAGTTTGAAGAAATCAAGCATTCGGCACTCGGAAGAACGATGATGAAGATGGAGATCCTCTACACCGGCATGGAGATGAAGATCACCATGTGAAGGGGGCCATACTATTTCATTATATGCTATTCTACCTGCTTTCATATATGTGATATGTTTGTTTGATAGGATAGCATCCCTCACAAAATTAAGTAGTAATGATGCCCTTCCAAATGTTGCACCCATCACCGTTATGCTCGTCAATGGTGGGTTTGCCAAAGCAGATGTCATTCTCTATCATAACACGAGAGGGTATATGTCGGACATATACAGCAGGAGCATTTGGTTTACTTAACAAGGCTATCAAAACAGTTTTGGGCCTTGGGGCATAGGTTGGCGCCGGGGCATGGAGATGACACACCAACAACAAGAGTCACATAGAGATGTGATTAGCAAGGAGTTGCTTACCGATGATATTAATTTTCTAGCAGTGATGCCAAAGCTCACTAGAAATTAATTAACATGTGGATCTTGACCCAATACGTAACCTAGAGGGAAGGTGTAAAATACGTAATGGGAGTCTAATGTTAAATTGTTTAACAATAGACATCGCATAAACATTGTGCTAAACTTTGCTTGTTCTGTTGTAGAATAATGGCAACTAATACTACACCTAGTGCTTTTAATTTGCGATCTATTCTCGAGAAAGAAAAATTAAATGAAACAAACTTTATGGATTGGTATCGCAACTTGAGAATTGTTCTCAAGCAAGAGCGTAAGGAGTACGTTCTTGAAGTACCTTATCCTGGATGATTTGCCTAACAGAAGCTACTTGAATCGCACGGAGGGCTTACGAGAAGCACGCTAATGATGCCCTAGATATAAGTTGTCTCATACTTGCTACAATGTCCCCGAGCTTGAAGCAATATGAGAGCAACATGCTCACACTATTATTCGGGGACTGCGTGGCATGTTTGAGAACCAAGCTCGAGCCGAGAGGTTTAACACCTCAAAGTCTTTGTTTGCATGCGGTGCTTGTTGAGGGAATCCCATCACCCGCATGTGATAAAGATGATTGGCTATATCGAGAGTCTTGAGAAACTAGGTTTCCATCTTAGCCAAGAGTTGGCTACAGACGTGATTCTTCAGTCGCTCCCTCCGAGCTTCGAGCCATTCATATTACATTATCACATGAACAATATGCATAACCTTGGCCGAATTACATGGGATGCTAAAGACAGCTGAGGAGAGTATCCAGAAAAATGGTCATCATGTGATGATGATGTAGAAGGCTAAGCGCAAACCACCTGTCAAGAAACTTTGCACCAAGAGGAAGTTAACTCCCGATGAGATTGCGAGTGCCACTAATGCAAAGAAGGGCAAAATGGGGTCGGCGACATCAGATGCCGTTTGCTTCTATTGCAAGGAGACAGGCCACTGGAAAAGGAACTACAAGAAGTACATGGAGGATCTCAAAAAGAAGCAAAGTATGACTTCTGCTTCAGGTATTAATGTTATAGACATTAATCTTGCTACTTCACCTACTGACTCTTGGGTATTTGATACCGGATCAATAGCTCATATTTGCAAATCGTTGCAGGGAATGAGAAGAAGTAGAGACTTGAGAAGGGGCGAGGTGAACCTGCGCGTCAACAATGGAGCAAGCGTTGCTACAGTTGCTGTCGGCACAGTACCACTTCATCTACCTTCAGGATTAGTTTTGGAATTGAATAATTGTTATTGTGTTCCAACACTATGTCAAAATGTTATTTCCGCTTCATGTTTGCAAGCGGAAGGATATGATTTTAGATCAATGGACAATGGTTGTTCAATATATCTCAGAGATATGTTCTATTTTCATGCTCCATTGGTGAATGGATTATACATTTTGAATCTTGAAGCGTCTCCCATCTATAACATTAATACAGAAAGGCAACTCTCTAATGATACAAACCCCACGTTTATCTGGCATTGTCGCTTAGGCCATGTAAATAAGAAACACATGGAGAAGCTCCATAAGGATGGATTGCTTCACTCTTTTGATTTTGAATCATTTGAGACATGTGAGTCTTGTTTACTTGGTAAGATGACAAAGGCACCTTTCACGCGACACAATGAGAGAACAAGTGACTTGTTGGCACTCATACATACTGATGTATCTGGACCAATGAGCTCAACGGCCAGAGGTGGTTATCAGTACTTCATTACCTTTACCGATGACTTTAGTAGATATGGTTATATGTAATTAATGAGGCATAAGTCCAAATCCTTTGAAAAGTTCAACGAATTCCAGAATGAAGTACAGAATCATTTAGGGAAAATAATCAAGTTTCTACGATCAGATCGTGGAGGGGAATACTTGAGCCAAGAGTTTGGTAATCATCTGAAAGATTGTGGAATTGTTCCACAGTTGACTCCACCAGGAACTCCACAATGGAACGGAGTGTCCGAACGGAAAAATCGCACCTTGCTGGACATGGTGCGATCCATGATAAGCCAAAGTGATCTTCCATTATCCTTATGGGGATATGCTCTTGAAACAGCTGCGCTCACACTAAATTGAGTTCCATCTAAGTCAGTTGAAAAGACACCATATGAGATATGGACAGGGCTACTCCCTAGTTTGCCTTTTCTCAAAATTTTGGGATGTGAAGCTTATGTAAAACGTTTACGGTCTGACAAGCTCACACCCAAATCTGACAAGTGCTTCTTTGTGGGATATCTTAAGGAAACTAAGGGATATTACTTTTATAATCGGGAACAAGACAAAGTGTTTGTCGCCCGACACTGTCTTCTTGGAGAAAAGTTTCTTTCAAGAAGGGTTAGTGGGAGCAGTGGTGCATCTTGAAGAAGTTCAAGAAACACCAGAAAATGTTTCAGCGACCACACAACCACAACAGGAGGAGCAAATTGTTGCGCCACCAGTTGTAGATACACCAACCCCACGGAGGTCGAAAGATCACGTCGTGCACCCGATGTGCACACAAAGGAACAACGTGATATATTGTTGTTAGACAACGATGGACCTAAGACCTATGAGAAAGCGATGGTGGGACCCGATTCCAACAAGTGGCTTGGAGCCATGAAATCCGAAATAGAATCCATGTATGATAATCAAGTTTGGAGCTTGGTTGATCCACCTGATGGTGTCAAAACCATTGAGTGTAAATGGGTTTTTAAGAAAAAGGCCGATATGGATGGAAATGTTCACATCTATAAGGCACGATTGGTGGCGAAAGGTTTTAAATAGATTCAAGGTGTTGATTATGATGAAACCTTCTCGCCCGTCGCAATGCTTAAATCTATTCGGATTATCCTAGCTATTGCTGCATATTTCAATTATGAGATATGGCAGATGGATGTCAAAACGGCTTTCCTAAATGGAAACATAAGCGAGGATGTATACATGATACAACCTGAGGGTTTTGTTGATCCACAGTCGCCTGGAAAGATATGCAAGTTACAGAAATCCATTTATGGATTGAAGCAAGCATCTCGGAGTTGGAATATTTGTTTCGATGAAGTAATCAAAGGGTTTGGTTTCATCAAAAACGATGAGGAGGTCTGTGTTTACAAAAAGGTCAGTTGGAGCGCAATTGTATTTCTAATCTTATATGTTGATGACATATTGTTGATTGGAAATGATATCCCTATGCTAGAATCACAAATCTTCATTGAAAAATAGTTTTTCTATTAAAGCATACATATTAGGGCATTCGGATCTATAGAGATAGATCCAAGAGGCTAATTGGATTAAGCCAAAGTACATACATTGACAAGGTGTTGAAAAGGTTCAACATGCATGATTCCAAGAAAGGTTTCTTGCCCATGTCACATGGCATTAATCTTAGCAAGAATTAGTGTCCTCAGACACATAATGAGCGGAATAAGATAGGTATGGTTCCATATGCTTCGGCAATTGGATCCATCATGTATGCCATGCCTTGTACATGTCCAGATGTCTCGTACGCTTTGAGTGCTACGAGCAGATACTAGTCAGATCCAGGTGAAGGTCACTGGACTGCCGTAAAGAATAACCTTAAGCACTCGAGAAGAACTAAGGATATGTTCCTAGTCTATGGAGGTGAAGAAGAGCTCATTGTAAGTGGTTACTCCGATGCTTGCTTCCAAACAGACAAGGATGATTATAGATTGCAATATGGGTTCGTGTTCTACCTGAACGGAGGCGCAGTCAGCTGCAAGAGTTACAAGCAGAATATTGTTGCTGACTCTACAACAGAGGTCGAGTACATTGCTGCTTCGGAAGCTGCAAAGGAGGCTGTTTGGATCAAGAAGTTCGTTTCTGAGCTTGGTGTGATGACTAATGCGAATGGTCCAGTGTCACTCTATTGTGATAATAGTGGAGCCATTGTGCAAGCCAAGGAGCCGAGGTCACTTCAGAAGTCCAAACACATAATTCGGCGATATCATCTCATCCGTGAGATAGTGGACAGAGGTGATGTCAAGATATGCAAAGTGCACACGGATCTCAACATAGCCGATTCGCTGACAAAACCTCTCCCTCAGCCGAAACATGAGGCACTCACAAGAGCAATGGGTATTAGACTCTACGTGATTGACTCTAGTGCAAGTGGGAGACTGTTAGTGATATGCCCTAGAGGCAATATGGAGATGTTGGGTATCATGGTCAATATTTATGTATAAATGAATAAAGTGTTATTCAGTTTCATGAAATAAACATCTTGTATTGATCAATAAGTATGTGACTTATTTATGAGACTCTTTATGCATGAATCAATTTCTAAATGATCCCTGATCACATGTCATATTATTGGAACAAATATGACTCTAAGATCGGCATGCTTATTGATTGATGATCATGTCTCATAGATCATGGGTATGGAGATACCAAATCAATAAACATGGACACATGTGTTAGAGAACACATTGTTGGATAGACCCACCATGAGACACTACAGGAATTAATGTGCCATTAATTGGTCTCAGGTAGGGTTGGTACAAAGTCCTTAGACCTGAGATCATCATGGATTCCAACATGTGTAGTAGCCTACTTTGGGACTACCAAACGCTATTCCGTAACTGGGTAGTTATAAAAGTAGTCTTCGGGTTTGCTATGAAACATGGAGTGGGATGTGAGTGATCACGATGGAATTTGCCCCTCCTTTGGAGAGATATCTCTGGGCCCCTCGAGGTAATGGATTATGGAAATGCATGGCCATGCTAAGTTGATTGAGGAGTCAATCAACAGACACATAATCCCATACGGTTCGAGTGAATGGTTAAGCTATTGAAGGGATGGCACACATCTTGCCTATAGCTTAATTGGTATCGTGAGGCAAAGCAATTTGTGTAAAGGTTCAGAGCCGATATTATTCTTGTATACTATGGTGTCAATATGTGCTGCTAGGCGCGCCGCTGTGACGTCGACGCGAAGTTGGACTCGAGCCGACTGGCCGGCTAAGTTAGACTATAGCCGAAACCAAGTATACCTGAACCTAGAGGGTCGCACCCTTAGGGGATAAGAAAATGCTTTCGAGTTGGACTCGGATACGGCTCGATCGGATAGGGATCCGATCGGATAGAGTCCTATGGGCTTACGAAGTCCAGCGGCCAACTCTATGAGATTCGGATGGGATCCGATTCAAAATAGAGTCTCGATGGGCCTCAAGGCCCAACCGGCAACTCTATATAAAGGGGTGAGGGGTGGAGAGCTGCTGCATCGTTTTGGAACCGAATCAATCTGATCACGCGTGTCTTCGAAGTCGCGAGATCAATCTCCACGGAAACCCTCCCCACTTTCGATCCAAACCCTAGCCTTGTATCGCGTGCTATCACACGGGTGTACGGCGTTCGTCCCCGTACGTGTGGATACCGGTAGAGGCGCCGCTACGTTGCGGCACCGTTGATCGGCTACGAATCGACCGTGGTGGAATCGGCCGCGGTCGAGCGCATCGAGCGAGGCGTGAGAACACGGCCGACGACTTGAATCGCCATCGTGAATCGGCTGATTGGTGAATCTAGGCTGTCCCCGGAATCGGCTGCGCAAATCGGCCGTCATCGCCAAAGATCACCTGAGATCGGATAGCCCCGATTGGCTAGTCCGTTGCACTCTACTCCAACCAGATCGGATCGACCCTTACTTGCAAGTGTTCCTAGTTTGTGCGGTAGAAAAGTTTTGTTTTTCTTAGCGTAGCCTCCGCGTAACCCTTCAATACCATGTAGGATCACTATCCATCTATGAAATAAAGGTCTCTAAAATTTTGGAGTAGAAAGTCTATCATACAACTTAAGAAAAGCTTAACGTTAGACATATTAAATCTTGTATGTTTGAAAGACTTTGTAAAAGTTAAAAGCTGATAAAATCATGTTATCAGAAAAAAGAATCGCTCGCATGAAATGGATCACCCGTAGGAATTCAGTGATAGATTTCCACCTCATCCTAAGCAAATATCTTATCCATCATCTTGTTAGGATGAAGTCCTATATATATCGAACATAGTTAAACCAACAGATTTCCAACCACAACACAACCCAAATCTTGGGGACAAGATTTATTTAAGGGGGATAGATTGTCACATACCCAAATTCTAGGGTCAAAAAATTTATGTCAAAACCAATTGAAAGTGAAGTTCTTCAATTTTGTGAACCAAAATTTTTCATTTCCAACTTAGGTGAAGTACTTCAACTTATTGCATGATTTGAAATTTTAGAACAAATTAAAACATTTTCAATCCTAACCTTGAACATAGATGCAATCATACATGTGTACATGTATATGCATAAAAGAATGTTTGACAACGAATCCTTGGTGCATTTGGATTTTGGTCTCGCATTTCATAATAAGTCTGATGAGTAGAACCTAAAAGATGTATTCCACTAAACAAACCTATGGCTAACCTTAGGTGATAACATGTGAACATACAATTAAAATTCAGAGATCAGCTCCTCAGCTCAAGAGAGGTTTAATTTAGCCCTATAATAATATTAGATGCATTTACGAAATGGGAACACCTATACAAAGAAAGGTCATCCTAATTCTATAAAATAATTCATGCAAGATAAAATCATAGAAAACTTCATGCAGGTGTCAATCACTAAATTCAACTCAATTAATTTTGGTACAACTTAAATTACTAAGTTTGATGCATCAAACAAATTAAACAAAACGGTCATATATAGTATTAATTAAAATCCTTTATCGGCTAAAACCATATCTCACCCAAGAGTGAATTAAAATGCACATAAGTGTACATGGGAAATAATTTATTCAAATGCTAGGTTAATTATCATGAATAAATATAGTGTTTCTAGAATTTTTCTTCTCTCGGTTAGGTCTCCCAAAAATTCAAACTAGTTTCCAATTATCCCATTTTTGTTTATTTTCTCGTGAGCAAACTACAAATGATTTTTTAGTGCAACCAAAGAAAATGGAATCTAGGTATAAACATCTACCTCCAAGAAAATTACACTAATTTATCGGATCCACGTATTAAACTATAGATTAATAAAGTTAGAGAAGAAAATAATCTGAAAATTCGTCCAAACCGTGTACACTCATGTTTCTACCCATACCACTCTCACTCACATAGCCTACCATGGCCTCGGACCCACCGCGGCAAAGCACACGGACTCGATCCAACTCGCTTCAAAACATTCCACCACTCGGGGATACCTGCAGAGAAAGAGAGAGTGGGAGATATTGACGCCAAGATGCTCGACGCGTGGCCGTGACATGTCCGCGCCGAGCTCGCCCATATCATGCCCTATATGCATCACCTTCTCCTCTATCTTGCTCCTATGGAGACCAAGTTGAGAGAGAGAAAGCACCGGTGTCTCCATTCTCCTCCATCTCCATCGCGGCCGTGGAGACAACGGCCATCGCCATCGTCACCAAGTCGTGGTAGTTTCAATTGCTTTCCGATCTACTACCTCCTCTTGATGCTGACTCCATCCCCTCTAATATCATTCAAAACCATGCAAACTAGTCACCGGGAACACGAACCTCGCCGACGACATCTTAGTGCGTGCACCGAGCACCGCCACTTTGACATCCTTGTCGTCCGCCCAACCCCCGTCCACCGAGCAAGCCGCTGCGCCAAGAGTCAAGCCTCGATCTCCTCTTCAAGACACCTCAAGAACCGCAAGCGAGAGTGACAAAACATGGAGAACATGCCCCTTCCTTTCCCGATGCCGATCTGAACTCGCCGCCGGACTCCATCTTCAAAATTCATCTACTCCGGTGAGCCCCACTTCAATTCCTTGCACATGAGTCATCCTAGGGACCACGAGAGACCTCACGAATGCCTTCTTTTAGCAAAGATATCGATCGGAGTGAGCCATCACCGTGGAGCCGATATCATCCTCATCTTCTTCTCAAGTTGCCATCACCGTCCGCCTTTATCGACCCTCGTGTGACCTTCTCGTGAGTCTCCAAGAGCCCCATATTGTACCTGCATGCACTCACATTGTGTAGATCCAGCCTCCAAAACGACATGCACCGCTAACCCGAGGACCTCCACCGCCGCGCCACCATCGCCATTGATTCCTACCGCCATAGCTTGCAAGATGACCACTAATAGTTTTGCTAAGAACCCTCTACTTTTTCTCTTTTGGATGCACGCCGAGATCTACCACCGTTCATCGCCGGTGCGGCAAGGAGCTGCCGTCGCACCCCCGCTCTACCTCGGCCAGCCCCTTCTCCTCTGTATGACAAGCGGCCCCATGGTCATTAGCGCACATGGACTTCAATTAGAGAATGTTTAAATCTTGTAAGGTTTTAAATACAAAACATGTTAGGCTTACATGTGGGATCATGGATCTATTTGTAAATATATTAAAACTTGAGCACTCTTAAGAAACTTTCGATTTCCACATGCTAGGGACCTCGAGTTCTAATTCAAGAACTTCACTGCTTTATTGCAAAATGGCCAGTCTCGACCCATGGACCCCGGGTATATAAAATTTGAAAATATAAAAGGAAAAAATAGCTAAGGAAAATCTCTATTTAACCAAAAATTGTACAATATTGCAAAATCAATATAAAATCCAATATGACTCATTTTGGGATGAAACCAATTTCTATGAACTCGAAGACAATGATCTTTAATATAGAAGTATAAAACTTAGCACTCACTGCACCAATTTTGTCTTTAAAATTTATCTAAGGAAAATCACACATAAAGCTTGCACAAACTTATAAAATGCATAGAAAGTTCAATTTGAATTATTTTGGGTCAAACTTAAATTCTACAGGGTCCTCAACTTACACTCTCGATTAGGAAAAATAAAAGTATATAATTACTTTGTGCCAAATGCCTTTAAAACTATTGTTAATAAAATGATGAGATTTAGATGAGCTGAACTTTAGAGATTTATTTAAAATTTATTTTAACTCCTTTTGAGTAGAACCACCAAAACAAATACTTTTAAATTATAAAATAAAAATATATGTTTATGTATAGTAATATCTCTTAAATATTTATATAAAGAATAAACAACTTACTGCGCACTTCAACTAGTAAAATTTGTACAAAATTCATCTTTAGTCCAAATGGAGTGAACTAAATTTCTATAGAACCAGAAAGTAATGAACTTCAATTAGGTAAAATAAAATGTGGCAACTAATATACTAAATATGTCAATAAACTTGACAAAGTTAACTTAGGTGCTAATCACAATAATAGTGGTTAAGCATTATATATAGAAATGTATAAAAGTATACACAAATGTATCATAGTCCTAAATAAAACAAAGTAATACTTGTTGGACCAGAGAAGCCATAAGTTCCATCCCTAACCACCAAAACTTAGCACTAAGCTCATTTATCCATTCCTAGGTTGATATGTTAAATAACTAACAAACTTCCTAGCTTATAAAATGTGTAGTAGAGTAATATAAACTCTAAAATTATGAACTAATATTAGATTGGTTAACAAAATTATTTGTTTTTATACAACTCTAGCAAATAAAACATGTCCTGGATATAAAAATTCTAAAGCCATACATACATAACGACCATGTGCCTAAAATATGTTATAAATTGTAAAACGTATAAGTAATTCATAATGACTGTGAAACCAAAGGTGTTAATATTAGAAAACATATATCTTCATCTCTGTGAAGTAAAAGTTAGTAAAAATTAATTTATAGAAACATTTTAAAACACTACGTAATTAAACCGCTACATACCGATAAAACTTCTAAAATTCATAACTCTCAAATGGAATAAGATAAATTAAAAATTCTTTCACCTAAATTCATTTTAGATCAGCACCTACGCAATGTGAACTAATATGCATTTTATAGATTCTTGCCTATTTTGGTGTTTAATTGCATAACATGTACTTTATTTAGATAATTGCCTAATCGGTGAAGAAGTGGATTAGGTGCTAACATTTCTCGATATCAAGGCAAGTTTTTCTCCTCCCATCCTTTGAACACATTGAGTCCCATGATTTGAGGAATGAAAATGTTTGCTTGCAAAGTTGCACATGATGTTATACTATATCGATATTTAAAATCTGGTTATGGTAGTTATGACCTAATTAATGCATCTCCTACCTTGAATAATTGTATCCTTGTTGTTTGTACCCCTAGAAATGTGTTGATATGTGAACCCTTGCTGGGAAAGAATGAATATGATGAGTATTTGCAAACTAAAATATGTAAAAATGTGATTTTGACTTGGGCGGCATGTGGCATGCATATGGTGTTAGTTGTATGCCGATAGGAGGAGAGATGTTTGCCTAAGTCCATAAGCACCGAACTTGTGTCACCAACTTAAAGTTATCCGTACATCCATATGTGCTAGTATGGGATAGCCTAAGCCGATTAATCTACTTAGCACCTAGCCTTGCACTCGGTAGGCCGATGCGTATGAGTTCGTATAACTCATAAGAACTTTCTATTTATCCCGATGTGGTAGTTTAGACGACTAAGTCTCGTGCAATACAACGGATTGTGCCACGTGGTGGGTTCCCGTTGTCCGCCACCACGGCGTTAAGTTTAAGGCGGGCCCACCACTTAACGGTTTTGGGTTATATTTTCTAGTATATGCTCGGGATGGAAGAACATGTATCGTGGCCGGTGCAAGGCTAGATATTAAGTAGTGTAAAGGCTTTGATATGACCTCTAGACCACATTCAACATGAAGAGTGTGGTGGAGTCTTGCAAACTCAAAACAAACTAGAGTGCTCATATCTTGTGGGTAAAGCTGTACAAACTCTGCAGAGTTCTCTAAACTAATCAATTAGCCGTGTTCACGGTCAAGAGCGCTTTGGTGAGTGTCATGAGTATAGACTCAATTGTTTTAAAAATATGAACATGTGACTTGGTTTGAAATGAATAAAAGTGTTGAGTTGTGAGTATGGTGAAATATTTTGACTTGTTGTCGTGGATGACAACAAGATGTTGAATATGATGGAATCATGATGAAATAAATGATGAAACTTAAAACTTGATTTGCTAATTGAATTGTCAACTCTCTTAAAAAATATTTGTGAAACAAAACTTCCTTTATGATAAAAATGAACTACTCATATAACCCCTCTTTGAATATATGCCTTGCATGTAGTTGTTTGATTTGACTTGTGCTTGCCAAGATATTAACTCGATTAATGTAGTGACTCTTGCTGTGGATATAATCTTTTGCTTGTAGATTTAGACTTAGACTTTGAGTGATGCGGGTTTCCGATTACTTCTTCTAGGATTTGAACTTAATGGGGTAAACCCCTAGTCGGTGTGCTTGTGATTGGGTAGTCAAGCTTCCACTGTTTCTCGATAGATTTATTTGGCCGGCTACCCATGTAACTATTTAGTTGATGTAAGTCTTTAAGTTCTTTTCATCTTAAATGTGTTTGCTATGTATGTCCATGCTTAAGATGAAAGCGTGAATCTAGTGCACCTCCGGGAACTAGAATCGTGTGAGAATGAGTTAAGGATATTTGAGAGGTTGTAGATCTTTAGTCATTTATGTCAAGTCTCCGGGTGTGTAACACATCCGATTGCCGCCTTCGTGTGGTTTGACGGGCATATCTCGGCTGAAGTTGACTGGTAGACTAAAGGCCCAAAGAAAGTCTCCAATATCTTTCTCTCGAGGTCTCGATGTTTCATTATGATTGATCGAATGAATTGAATTATTCTCTTCATTCGTCAATTATAATGGTAGGTCCGGCCATCATCGACAAGTCGTAGCCGCTCTCCCGTGCGTCTCCCTCATCCTCGGAACGACTCCAAGAGTCCACCATACCCCGACCGGGGTGCATAGCGAGATAACCTGCCATATATAGAAGAGAAAGGGTGTGAATCAATGCATGCTCAAAACCAAATTAACTAAAAGCAGTAAACGACTCGAGTAAAATAAACAAATAAAAGAAATTTTATGCATAAAACATTTTCATGAAGCCAAATAAAAATACTATTGACACTATCTAAGCAATAAAGCAATGCAAAAATTAATGCATAGCTAAAAATTATGACCATTCCCACCTAAACTTAACTTAGTAAACCTATCCCATAATCCCAACTAACTGGCGAATAAGATTCAAATTGACTTTGGACCCATTTTCCAAAAATCCTAATACCCTAGACTGACTTAACATTTTAAAACATCCCCTTCAAGAAAGCGATCAAGATTTTTTCAAACCCCAAGGAAACAGAACCCCAAATTTTCCCGAAACAACTCCAACTACAAGAACATATGCATATGAAAAAGCTTCAGATGCCTCTTAGGGTTTTTCCGGTTGGCTTGTCCTACGGTCAAGGATTGGCTCTGATACCAACTTGTCATGCCCGGAATTCCAAGCCAGAATTTTCAAAGCTATATGTGTATTACAAATCTCTGTCCAGGACCAGCCAGAGTACACATACCAGAATTATTGATATTACTGAATCCACGTCTTAGAAACAATATAAAAGATTACGTAAATGTAGCAGATAAGAAACGACTGGCTAAAACTAAGTCTTCACGTTCGAAGAGTAGCACCAACACACCACAGGCATCCTTGACGTCGCACGAAACCTACTCCTCGTCGTAATCTTCAACTACTTTAGTCTCTGACTCTGATGGGGGAGATAGAGCAAGACTGAGTACTATCCACTGTACTCAGCAACTCATACCAAAAGGGAAGGTATGATGCAGGATAATACAAAGGAAGGCTAGGGTTTGATTGCATAAAACAACATTTCAGAATAATAGTTGAAAAGTAGTAAAACAATTGTATATAAATAAGCAGTTTTAAAACCATCACTCTCCAACGCTACACCACGTTGAGAAAATCCCAACCAACCACCTATTTTAGTCAAATACCATTAATCAAGTTATTTACTAGTATGAGACCAATCACGGTGAATCTTGTTGATCGTTCATAACCGCGGCACGGCTATTCGAATAGTTTTACTCTAATCGAGGTGTGCATCTATACCCACAAGACACAGCCCTACTACATGTTTTCGTGTGCCGTTGTACCACCATAATACCCCATAAAGGGACTATGACGAACCCTTCGCATAACGCCCTCTAACCAATCGTACCACACCAAGGTTTTGCCCCTACTCCTCTACAGCAATGGGCGGCCACCCCGAGTGCCGCGGTTAATCCGGAAGCCGATCAACCAAGAGACCTCGGTCGACCTAACTCCATCACGCCCAACCTAACCTAGGTATGTCGGCTAGAAGACACTACACTACAAGCACGGTCGTTGCCCACGCCGGCTTGTGGTACGCACGGTGTTTCTTCCATGGTTTCCTGCCTGTTAACGACAAAATTTGGTAAGCCCCGGAGTCTCCATCGGCTAAGTGTTCATATCGGCTCAAGCGAGAATTGGCCGAGAGTTCTCGCGCCCGATGGAGGATGAATGTCAACGCTTGGATTTTGGTTAGATTCGGTTTGGAAAGATCTTATCCGAAGACACCGAGTTCAAGAAGGATACGGCTCGTATCTATTAATTAGGATAAGTTTGTTAACTTTCTATTTTATCTTTAGGAAAGTGTGTTAGAATCCGTAAGGATTCAGTTTGTTTCCTTTTATCTTTAGGAAAGTTTGAATTGTAATATTTTAGGATCTCTGTTAGCTCGCGGAATAAATATGTAAGCCTGGGTCCATGTAAATCAATCCTCATGATCAATACAATTCGGCGCATCACCACCTTTTACCTTTTCCACTTTGTTCATCATCCGGCGAGACTTGGCACCCAACGCGGGCTGCATCGGCTTCGATCTCTAGCGAAGGGGTAAGTCCAAGGTCCCATCGCCCAGGGATATCATATCTATCTTTAGTTTCATTACCGTTCATAGATACATCGGCTTAGTTAGGACTTTCCTGGTTAGGTCCGAGATTCTAATGAAGTCGATGTTTCGTAAGCGTGATGTCGCTTTAGGTAGATTTGTTATATCCATCACATTAGACAGATCTATCGGCTCCTTTCGAGTATTAGATTATCATATACAATCTCGTGCTGCATCGGTTAGGTCCGACCTACTAGATTGTTATCGATAATCTAAGTCTTGTTAAGCCGATAGGTTCATGCTAATGTTTCACCAGAGGGTTAGCCATTCTTATCATATGTCTCTGTTAATCTAGTCCTAGTATCTCAATTTGGCTCTTTCGGTTGTCTCTCGCTTTAGGGTCTTTGCCAATACCGGCTAAACTGTTTACTAGATTAGATTATTTTAGACATCTACCATCCAGAAAAGTAGTCAAGGGCTTGATTGTCTAGATATTATGTTTCTTTTCATACCTAGTGCTGCATCAATTCAGTTTGACCTACTATGTCATGATTAGAATCGTAGTCTCTAGCCTGCCTGATGACTACCAATAAGGGTTTCATCGGGGTTTCATTCGATGAGTTATTTGAACATCGGCATCGGCTAAAATCACACAATCGGCTGTCAACAGATCGGCTGTTTTGATTATCGACCTATCGACCGTTATGACTTATGCTCTTTTGTTAGTGGTAGGATCAAACTGACTGGCACGCCTGCGATTCATCAATTTTAGGACCTGCACTGGAGCTAAGCAGATCTCCCAGGCCCGTGTGTGATTCGACGTCAACACATCTTGCGGCAGTACGAATTTGGCGTCAACACATTTTTGGCACGCCCAGTGGGACAGTGTTTTCGACCATAGATTGTTTTACACGGCTCGTGGGACCCACAATCACAACAAGATGTCTGCTGAAGAAGTCAAGGCTGAGGAAGAACAATCTCTCAAGCCGATGAATGAAGACAGGGAATAATTTACCGAGTCGATGGATGACAAGGCACATCAAGAGATGGTTGATGAAGTCATTTATCGCACTGTGTTCAATCAATCTGGAGTTTTGATAAGTACATTACGTGGTTTGATCGAGGAAATGGTTCCTAGGATGTATTGATGAGCGATTTCAACATCATCGCAACAACAATATTGGCTCGGGGGCAAGTTGATCAATATCGGTATAAAGAGCCACATCGCAATATCGCCGGAGGATACTCACGTGGTTTTTGTCATTGCCACCAAATTTTATCGAGGTTGGGTCGATCTTGAGAAGCAATTTCACTTATTCTTCTTTACTGGAGTTAGCGAGTTGACACTTGCAGATTTGATACCAATTAAACAACAAAAAGGAGAATCGCTAGGGACTACATTCAAAGGTTTCATAATGTTCGCAACCGATGTTATAGTTTGAGTCTAAGTGATGAGTAGCTAGTAGATCTTGCATTCCAAGGGTTGTCGGCATTTATCAAAGATAGATTTTTCTTCCATGAGTTCGGAAGCTTGGCTCATCTCTGAGAATGTATCGGCTTACGAGAGCCGATGTCAAGAAGAAGAAAAGAACCAGCTTTGGGGCGATCAAGGTTATCATAATTTTGAAGCATGACTTCTCATACTCCAAAACTAGGGGGCATATGTTAACGCCAAAATTTGGTAAGCCCCGGAATCTCCATCGGCTAAGTGTTCATATCGGCTCAAACCATAATCGACCGAGAGTTACGCGTTAGCCGATGGAGGATCAATATCTTCAAAGGCAATGGATTCGGTGAGATTCAGTTTGGAAAAATCTTATCTAGAAGACACCGAGTTCAAGACGGATACAACTTGTATCTATTAATTAGGATAAGTTTGTTAACTTTGTATTTTTATCTTTAGAAAAGTGTGTTAGTATCCGGTAAGGATTCGGTTTGTTTCCTCTTACCTTTAGAAAAGTTTGAATTGTAATATGTTAGAATCTCTGTTAGCTGCGGGTATAAATATGTAAGCCCTAGGTCCATGTAAATCAATCCTCACAATCAATACAATTCAGCGCATCGCCACCTTTTACCTTTTCCACTTTGTTCATCATTCGGCGAGACTTGGCACCAGACGCGGGGCTGCATCGGCTTCGATCTCCGACGAAGGGGTAAGTCCAAGGTCACGCCAGCCTGTATTGTATCTATCTTTAGTTTCATTATCATTAATAGATACATTGGCTTAGTTAGGACTTTCTCGAGTTAGGTCCGATATTCTAATGAAGTCGATGTTTCGTAAACGTGATGTCGCTTTAGGTAGATTTGTTATATCCATCACATTAGACAGAGATCTATCGGCTCGAGTATTAGATTATCATATACAATCTCGTGCTTGCACTCGGTTAGGTCCGACCTACTAGATTGTTATCGATAATCTAAGTCTTGTTAAGCCGATAGGTTCATGCTAATGTTTCACCAGAGGGTTAGCCATTCTTATCATATGTCTCTCGTTAATCGAGTCCTAGTATCTCAATTTGGCTCTTTCGGTTGTCTCTCGCTTTAGGGTCTTTGCCAATACCGGCTAAACTGTTTACTACATTAGATTATTTTAGACATCTACCATCTAGAAAAGTAGTCAAGGGCTTGATTGTCTAGATATTATGTTTCTTTTCATACCTAGTGCTACATCAATTCAGTTTGACCTACTATGTCATGATTAGAATCGTAGTCTCTAGCCTGCCTGATGACTACCAATAAGGGTTTCATCGGGGTTTCAGTCGACGAGTTATCTGAACATCGGCATCGGCTGAAATCACACATTCAGCTGTCAATAGATCAGCTGTTTTGATTATCGACCTATCGACCGTTATGACTTATGCTCTTTTGTTAGTGGCAGGATCAAACGTACTGGCACGCCTGTGATTCATCAATTTTAGGACCTGCACTGGAGCTACGCAGATCTCCCAGGCCAGTGTGTGATTCGACGTCAACACATCTTGCGGCGGTACGAATTTGGCGTCAACACATTTTTGGCACGCCTAGTGGGACAGTGTTTTCGACCATAGATTCTTTTACACGGCTCGTGGGACCCACAATCACAACAAGATGTCTCGCCGAAGAAGTCAAGGCTGAGGAAGAACAATCTCTCAAGCCGATGAATGAAGACAGGGAACAATTTACCGAGTCGATGGACGATAAGGCACTTCAAGAGATGGTTGATGAAGTCGTTTATCGCACTATGTTCAATCAATCTAGAGTTTTGATAAGTACATTACGTGGTTTGATCGAGGAAATGGTTCCTAGGATGATTGATGAGCGATTTCAACATCGTCAGCAACAACAATATTGGCTCGGGGGGCAAGTTGATCAATATCAGTATAAAGAGCCACATCAGTAATATCGGCCAGAGGATACTCAAAGGTATCTGCCCAAAGTGGATAGGGCTGATATGATTGCAAAGGTAATGGAGGAGCAGTTTGGAATTAAATGCAAAGATAAAATTTTTATGTATCGGCTGCCATATCCTGAGTGGTTTGATAGGGTTCCACTTCCAAGCCGGTACGAGGTTCCAGATTTCTCTATGTTTTTAGGGCAGGATGGTGACTCTACAATGGAACTTATTTGCCAGTTCTTAGCTCAATGTGGGGAGGCATCGGTTGAAGAAGCTCTGAAAGTTAGATTTTTTTGTTATCTTTAACTGGACCGGCTTTCACGTGGTTTTTGTCATTGCCACCAAATTTTATCAGAGGTTGGGCCGATCTTGAGAAGCAATTTCACTTATACTTCTTTGCTGGAGTTAGCGAGTTGACACTTGCAGATTTGATACCAATTAAACAACAAAAAGGAGAATCAGCTAGGGACTACATTCAAAGGTTTCATAATGTTCGCAGCCGATGTTATAGTTTGAGTCTAAGTGATGAGTATCTAGTAGATCTTGCATTCCAAGGGTTGTCGGCATTTATCAAAGATAGATTTTTCTTCCATGAGTTCGGCATTGGCTCATCTCACTAGAATGTATCGGCTTACGAGAGCCGATGTCAAGAAGAAGAAAAGAACCAGTTTTGGGCGATCATGGCAATCATAATTTTGAAGCATGACTTTTCAAACTCCAAAACTAGGGGGCATATGTTAACGCCAAAATTTGGTAAGCCCTGGAATCTCCATCGGCTAAGTGTTCATATCGGCTCAAAGCATAATCGACTGAGAGTTCTGCGTTAGCCGATGGATGATCAATATCTTCAGCAGTCGGATTCTGGTGAGATTCAGTTTGGAAAGATCTTGTCTAGAAGACACTGAGTTCAAGAAGGATACAACTTGTATCTATTAATTAGGATAAGTTTGTTAACTTTGTATTTTTATCTTTAGGAAAGTGTGTTAGTATCCGGTAAGGATTCAGTTTGTTTCCTCTTACCTTTAGGAAAGTTTGAATTGTAATATGTTAGAATCTCTGTTAGCCTGCGGGTATAAATATGTAAGCCCGGGGTCCATGTAAATCAATCCTCACGATCAATACAATTCGGCGCATCGCCACCTTTTACCTTTTCCACTTTGTTCATCATTCGGCGAGACTTGGCACCAGACGCGGGGCTGCATCGGCTTCGATCTCCGGCGAAGGGGTAAGTCCAAGGTCACGCCAGCCCAGGTATATCGTATCTATCTTTAGTTTCATTATCATTAATAGATACATTGGCTTAGTTAGGACTTTCTCGCTTAGGTCCGATATTCTAATGAAGTCGATGTTTCGTAAACGTGATGTCGCTTTAGGTAGATTTGTTATATCCATCACATTAGATGTGAGATCTATCGGCTCCTCGAGTATTAGATTATAATATACAATCTCATGCTGCATTGGTTAGGTCCGACCTACTAGATTGTTATCGATAATCTAAGTCTTGTTAAGCCGGTAGGTTCATGCTAATGTTTCACCGGAGGGTAAGCCGATCTTATCATATGTCTGTGTTAATCTAGTCCTAGTATCTCAATTTAGCTCTATCGGTTGTCTCTTGCTTTAGGGTCTCTGCCAATACTAACTAAACTGTTTACTAGATTAGATTATTTTAGACATCTACCACCATGAAAATTAGTCAAGGGCTTGATTGTCTAGATATTACGTTTCTTTTCATACCTAATGCTGCATCAATTAAGTTTGACCTACTAAGTAACGATTAGAATCGTAGTCTCTAGCCTGCCTGATGGCTACCAATAAGGGTTTCATCGGGGTTTTAGTCGACGAGTTATCTAAACATCGGCATCGGCTGGAATCATACAATCGGCTGTCAACAGATCGGCTGTTTTGATTATCGACCTATCGGCCGTTATGATTTATGCTCTATTGTCGGTGGCGAGATCAAACCGATCGGCATGCCTCCCGTGCCAGCGTGTGATTCGACGTCAACACATCTTGCAGCCGTACGAATTTGGCGTCAACACATTTTTTGCGCGCCTAGTGGGACAATGTTTTCGACCATAGATTGTTTTACACGGCTCGTGGCACCCACAATCACAACAAGATGTCTGCCTGAAGAAGACAAGGCCGAGGAAGAACAATCTCGCAAGACAATGAATGAAGACAGGGAACAATCTACCCGGTCGATGGACGACAAGGCACTTCAAGAGATGGTTGATCAAGTCATTCATCGCATGCGCCGATCAATCTAGAGTTTTGATAAGTACATTATGAATTTTGATCGAGGAAATGGTTCCTAGGATGATTGATGAGTTATCGGACATCGGCATCGGCTGGAATCACACAATCGGCTTTGAATGATCAGATCAAATTTTTGATTATCAACCTATGGGCCGATATGATTTATGCTCGCTATTTTGCATATCTTTCGCCAGGTGGAGGATCAAACCGCGGCACACTGCGATTCTTCAATTTTAGGACCTGCCTTTGGAGCTAAGCGAGATCTCCCGGGCCGGGGTGTGATTCGATGTCAACACATCTTGCGACGGTACGAATTTGGCGTCAACACCCATGAACCGGTCCTTAACTCTCATGGGCACGATTATCCAAAACCATTGCACCCACCCACCATTGTCATGTTTTAATTGGATATTTATATCACGGTGTCACATAATTAACACCATCCGTATAAAAGTCTACACTAAAGTAATTAAGTGAAATGATCCCCTTTAATAAGCTAGTTGATCTAAGCACGGCTAAGGATATTCTAAACCAATATCTCATCATATTAAACCCAAGCTATCAATGGTACAAGGTAAACAAGTAGTATGGCTGAGTACAATAGGTAAAATAAGCCCATAAAATGACATTCCAAAATATATGCGATATTTAAGGAAATTAAGACATTTAGAAAAATAGGCACAATATGATCAATGTAGAGCATGACTTGTCTAGCTACGAGATTGGGGAACTAATATAGCTACTTCAAAGTAAACGGGCTCGCCGAAACTATCAGAATCTACATGACAAACAAAAGACTCAACAAAACATGTAAAAGTCTACTGAATTCTTGGTATTTTTATGAATTTAATGAAATTTGAATAGGCTAAAACGGAGCACAAATTAAAAGATATGAATTTTAGAATATCTATGTTTATTACTAAAAGCAGGAAAAACCATAATATTTTATCGCACAATTAAACCCCCGGGTGACGCAAGCGGGTTGGACTGATGTCAACAACCGTGGGTTGACGTCAGTGGGGCGCGAGACGTCGGTCCACAGTTGACCGAGTCCACGGGACCGAGGGGCGCCGGTGTGCCACGCGGGCACACGTGGCGTCAATGCGGCGGCCACATGGGCAACCGACAACGGATAGCCACGATCTACCTCTCGGTAGATCGGACGGAGGACAGGGAGAGTGTGGCAGGGGAAAACGGTGAGGGGGAGATTGGTGGGCTTTATGGGGGTTGAAAGTCCGGATTACGCATGGGATCAATGCGGATTCATCGCCGTTTGTAGCGAGGAAGCGAGACTTTCGGTGGCAGGATTTGGAAACCGAATCCCGCTCGGTTCGTCTGAGCGTGTGTGGGGATAGGGACGGCGCGAGATGCGGGCGTGGATATGGTGTGGGGACGGCCGAGATGCGGCGGCGGCACGGGTGCGAGGAGAGGGATAGGCCTAACGGTGGGCCCCACTGTCAACGACCTTGAGAGTGGGGGAGGGCAAGTAGACTTTCGCGACGGCATGCACGGCTCGTGGGCCATGGCTCATGGGCAAGAGAGAGAGGCGCGCGCGTGGCTTGGGCTGGTGGGATTGGTTCGTCGGGTCGAAGGAAAAATAGAGCGAGAAATTAATGATTGGAGAGAGAAAAGAATTTGCATGGGTTTAATTAAATTCGAGAATTGTTTTAATTCGTTAAAAATTATTTCTAGTGCTCACGAAAATTCCAAAAAAATACTATTAATGTATTTTGACATGTAGATGCCACATACCCAAACCCTAGGATCGAAGAATTCTTGTCCAAACCAAATGAGAGTGAAGATTCTCACTTTTGTGAACCATAAATTTTCATTCCAAACTTAGGTGAAGTATTTCAACCAAGTGACATGATAAAAAAATTAGGAAACAAAAGAAAACCTTTACGTGCAACTAAATTTATAACTTAGAAGGTGGATACAAACACACTGTGCACATGCATATGCATAAATCATAATTTGACAATAAGTCTTTACGTACAACTAAATTTTTGAACTACGATTTCATCATAAGTTCATCGCACAACTCGAGATAAGGATCAATATAACCCTGTCAACAAATTAGGAGCATTTGCAAAGTGGGAACACATAAACATAGAAGGAGTACCCTAATTCTCTAAAATGATCCACATTAGATAAAATCATGGAAAAATTTATGACGATGCCAAATATTATATTAAACTTAAAATAATTTTGGTACAATTTAACAATTAGGTTTGATGCCTCAAATAAATTAGACAAAATAGTCAAATAATAGGCTAATTATGATTTCTTATCGGCTAAAATGACATCATGCTTAGAAGTTCGTTAAAATGCACATAAGTGTATATGGAAAATAATTTATTCAAATACTAGGTTAATTATCATGAATAAATATAATTTTTCTTCCCTGTTTAGGCCTTCTAAAAATTCAAACAAGATTCCAAATACCCCATATTTCTTGAATTCATGTGAGTAATCTACAACTGATTTTTGAATGCAACCAAAGAAAATGGAAACTAGGTATACTCATCTACCTCCAGAAAAAATTGCAAGAATTTATATAGAGCACACATTAAACTATGCAGCAACAAAGTTAGAGGTAAATAATAATTCAAAAAAATGCAATAAAAATTAAGTGTACTCACTCTTCTACCCATCAGTCTCATTCCCACCTTGTGCACCACGGCATGGACCCACTGGACAACCTCCCGGGCTAACCCTCGCTCCGTGCCAAACCTCTAGCTCACCGGGCGTGGAGGACACGCGACCCTACCGTGCTCTGGACGTTGACGACGCATATAATCGACGTGTCGGTGCCACAAACTCCTGCTGCCCTCAAACCTTCCCACTCGTATCGCCAAGCCTCACACTTCATCACGGGGCGAGAAAACCAAGAGAGAATAACACTGGTGCCTCCATTTCCATCCATTTTCATCTCTGGCCAGGAAGCCGACGACCGTCGCCAGCTGGTTAAGCTGCAGTTGTCCTTTCCTTTTAGCGGTCCATCATCTCCTCTTGATGCTGAGCATTTTCTCTTTTGACCCCATCACATTTCGTGCATCACAGCAATGGGAATGCCATCGCACTCATAGGAGCTCCGGAGCATGCGCCAATCACCGCCACAACGGACCCGCTCGTCGACGCCTTCCACGGTGAGCCATTGGCCAAACCCTCTCGCCAACATGTTTTCCATTTCCCGACAATGGTGTAACTCAAAGGAATCGTTGTGAAGTGCACCGAGGAAATAGTTCCCCTTTTTCTTCCCTAACTCCGGCCACCCATCGCCACCGACGAATACTCCCTCTCCGGTCAAATTCCTTGCACGTGCACCATCTCTGTGATCTAGTCATCCTCCGTACGGGCATGCATGGCCGCCCTTCAAGTAGATCGAGCTGTCACCGTTCATCCCGGAGATCCCTGTTGCCGCCAAGCCCATATACACGCTGTCATCATCGACCAGGCATCGTCGCCTTTCTATAACGGTTCGGTAAGTCTCCTATTCCCCCGTAGCTACTCTTACATGCAATAGTTGGCACAAAACCAAATCGAAACCCGACATGCATCGGCGTGCCGAGCCGCCGCGTGTGGTCGTCGCCGGCACGATCCCGACCACCACTGCGCACAAAACCACCACCAACGGGTTCGCATAAGCCACTTCATCTTTTCTCTTATAGTCGCCCCATCTCAAACATTGTCGTTCGCCACCGGTGTGGAGATTATGGCAATCTGGATACCCTCATGGTAAGCTTGTCCGACTAGTAATAGGGATAGTTTTCGCACGAGGATTATGTAAACCGGATATGACTTGGGTGTTACGTTGCCGATGAGATAAGGCAACGGCTCATAGTCATAGGTTGGTAAGATTTGAGAAACCCCGACTTAGAATACGATAGGGTTTCCGACTTGTAAGCCCACCCTCCAAGACTATATAAGGGGGTAAGGGGCGTCCCTTGAGGGATATCGATTCATGAGCAATAGGTTTGATAGGTGATACACAAGATTTTGAGATCAATAAACACTCGGCGAGTCGAATTCCCGAAACAGGGAGTAGGGTATTACCTCACGAGAGGGCTCGAACTCCGTATAAACCTTGTTTTCCACTTAACCCATCGAGCTTGGCGATCTTGGCTGCACCCCCAATTTCGATTGCCGAAACCAAGTTTGACAGTTGGCGCCCCAGGTAAGGGCTCGCACGTCAAGACTTCTTCTTCAATCTCGCCGGCAAGCACGATGGGATCTTCATCAGGCATCGACGACTTCGCCGCCGAAGGATTCAACAAGCTCTCCTTCGCCGAGCTCGGATTCGGACCGGTCGGGAGGGGGAACCCGCTCGGCGCCGTTCGGGCTACCGAACAACGCCGAGATCTACGACAAGGTTCGACTTCCGAATTGGGTTACGCCCACTTGGAAGGAGGAATCCACTCGGCGCCATTCGGGTTGCCGAACAACACTGAGATCTACAACAAAGTTCTGACTTCCAGGATGGAGTCCATCCACTCGGAAGGAGGAATCCACTCGGCGCCGTTCGGACTACCGAACGCCGCCGAGATCTACGGCCGTCTTCGACCTCCCCGTCGAATCAATCCACTCGCGAGGAAAAACCCTCTCGGCACCGTTTGGATTACCAAACGCCGCTGAGATCTATTGCAAACTCCTTTCCTCCGAGTCGAAATTGACCCACTCGGAGTAACCCCGTCATCAAGCTACAACCCGGACCGGAGCGATCCAGATTCAAGCAACCCGGGATCAAGGGAAGTCGCCATCATCCTCATACCGTTCGGGTCATGCTCATCCACGGAGCTCGATGAGTACCTCAGCTCTCCAGGCTTCGACGATCTCTACGGCATCTCCTTGGATGAGGCCAACGACTCCGACTGCGACAAGGATTACGAGCAGAAGTGTTTCGACGTTCTCATGGCTGAGGTGGCCGAGACCGACTCAGCCATGGCCCGCAAGGTCGCAGAAGAAGAACAAGCCAGGCTTGAGCAGGAGCGCAAACTGGCAGAAGACGAGAATAGGCGCAAGGAGGAGGCTGACAGGAGAAAACGAGACCTAAGAGCGACCGGACGATCCGCTCGGGAGGCCATACTTCACGTGAGTCGACAACACCAACATCTTCTAGACGCCTCAACAGAATGCCGTTGCCGCCCTTACCCTCCTCGACACTGTTATCGAGACGGCACCCGCTACGGTAACGCCCATCTTGGACAAGATCAAGACCATCGTCGCAGCTACAGCCAACTGCTCTCCCTCCACCTCAGCACGGAGGCCGACTGAATCCGAGGAAGAAACGCCTGACAGAAGCCGACTTCCGCTGCTACGGTCGAAGGATTACAGGAGGCCCGAACAAGATCGGACGGCCACTAGGTCAAGAGACCGCCGCCATGAGGCCACACGGAAGCATCGAGAGCAATCGGCCGACTCCCGCGAGAAGCGGCATGGACGACCACCCGTCCACGACCGGGTCCGCCGCAGCAACAACTCCAACTACCGAAGCAGCCTAGCAAGGACCCCGCCGAGTGATCTGCGGGAAGTCCTTGACCGGCGCTATCAAGAACGAGATCAGCACTCCCGCGAAGATCGAAGGAGATCGCCCGACAGCAACGACGATGGAGTACTGCGTTCACTCGGGACTGCGCCGAGTGCATTGGCGAATGGTTTTAAGCCACAGGAATCGAGAAGAACGACAAAAAGACCGACCCCGAGTCATGGCTGACCGTGTACATCCGCGCAGCGGGGAGGTGACAACAAGGCCATGGCCAATTACTTACCGTTGCCCTCGCCAACTCAGCCAGAACCGGCTCACGGGCTTGCCAAGAGGATCGATGGCTCATGGAGTAAGCTATGGGATCACTTCATCGCCAATTTCCAGGGCACCTTTGAAAGGCCTGGGACCCACTTCGACCTCTACAATGTCATCCAAAAGCAAGATGAGCCACTGAAGGACTACATCCGGCGCTTCTCAGAAAAGTGCAACAAGATCCCCAACATCACCGACGACATCATCATCGCAGCCTTCCAGAAGGGAGTCCGTGATGAGTTGCTGATCGAAAAGTTTGGGCGTAAGCCACCGAAGACGGTGAAGCAAATGTTCGAGATAGCGAACTCCTACGCCAAATCCAACGACGCAATCAAGGCGGCGGGGCAAGATCGGCCTGGGAGAAGGGACAACAAGCAGTCTGGAGGAAGCCGGCATCCTAAGAAGGATAATGGCAACAACAATCAGGCCTAGAAAGATCGCAAGCGCCATCCCGAGGACCTGGTTTCCACGACGTCTAACTCCCAACGCCATCCCCAAGTCGCGACCTACGACGCGATCATGAACGCTCGTGCATGCATCATCCAAACCACAAGCATGCCGCCAAGGACTGCTTTATTTACAAGCAATTCGCCGAGCAATATGCGGCACGGCTTAACAAGAAGCCGATCGCGAAGCCGGCCCATCGGGAGACCAAGAAGAATAACCCGATTTGGAAATTCGGAGCCTTTTCAAGACCCCGGGGGCGAGCTGAATCACATCTTCGGGGGCCGCAAGCTTATGAGTCCAAGAGGCAAGAAAAGGCGGCGACCGCGAGGTCAACACGGCACAACCCGAAGTCCCACAATATCTACGGTGGTCGGAGGTGGCCATCACGTTTAACCGCTCGGATCATCCGGCCGAGCGGTCCACCCGGGCGGTATCCCCGGTACTAGACCCGGTGGTCCGCAACATCAAGATGAAGCGCGTCCAAATTAATGGGGGCAGCGCCCTCAATATTCCTTCGCCAAGACCCTTGGCGAGATGCATATTTCAAGGTCCGAGTTAAAGGCAAGCTCAGCCCCCTTCCACGGAGTTATCACGGGGCATCATCTACACCACTCGGGCACATCGCCCTTCCAGTCACCTTCGGAGTTCGAGAGAACTTCGAACGGAGAACATCACTTTCAAGGTGGCCGACTTCGAGACGGCCTACCACGCAATCATTGGAAGGCCCGCGCTCGCCAAGTTTATGGCGATACCACACTACACCTACTTCTGCATGAAGATGCCTGGCCCCAATGGCGTCATCACCCTGCGCAGCGACGTCAAACAAGCCTGTACCTGTGACAAGGAAAGCTGTGACATGGCCCAATCTCGTGAGAGATCACGTGGCCAGGAAGAAATCCGATTGGCTGCATCAACTTCTGGAGAGGATAAAATCCCCGCAAAAAAGATAGCCAAGTCGGGACAAGGCGACGCCAAAACGAAAAAGATCTCCCTTGACCCATCGATCCTAGCAAAACCGCTGCCAATCGGTCTTGAGCTAGATCCCAAATAGAAAGCGCGCTCGTCACCTTCCTCCAAAATAATAAAGATGTTTTTGCTTGGAAACCATCTGATATGCCTGGAATTCCGAGGGAGGTGATCGAGCACTCTTTACACGTCAAAGATGACGCGAAACCTATCAAACAACGAGTACGCCATTTTGCCCAGATTGAAAAGATGCCATCAAGGAAGAACTCACAAAACTCTTAGCCGCTGGTTTTATTAAAGAAGTTCCCATCATTGGTTGGCTAACCCGGTCGTGTTGCAGAAGAAGACAGGGCAATGGCGCATGTGCGTTGACTACACCGACCTCAACAAAGCCCGCCCTAAAGATCCATTCGGGTTGCCTCGCATCAACCAAGTCATGGACTCAACAGTAGAATGCTGACTCTTAAGCTTTACGGATTGTTACTCGGGATACCACCAAATCAGCTTGAAGGAATCCATTGCTGAAAACATCGTTCATCACGCCGTTTGGAGCTTGCGCTACATCACGATGCCCTTTGGTCTAAAGAACGCCGGAGCCACATACCAACGCATGATACAAATATGCTTTCAAACATAGATCGGAAAAAACGTGGAAGCTTACGTCGACGATGTTGTCATCAAGACCAAGCGAAGGGAAGACCCGATTGCTGACTTAGAAGAAACCTTTGCAAACATTCGGGCCTTGAATGAAGTGAACCCGAGAAGCGCACTTTCGGCGTGCCATCGGGCAAAGCCGCTCGGCTTCATGGTGTCCCATCGTGACATTGAAGCTAATCCGAGAAAATCAACGCTATCCCGAATATGAAGCCCCGAGTAACCGAGAAAGATGTCCGGAAGCTTACTGGCTGCATGGCGGCGCTAAGCCGATTCATCTCCCAGGCTCGGCGAATGTGGCATGCCTTTCTTCCTTCTTGAAGAAAACCGACGACTTCCAATGGATTACGGAAGTCCACAAGGCCTTTGAAGATTTTAAAGAATTTCTCACGACGCCGCCCGTCCTAGCCTCACCCCGGCCTCGGGAACCTCTCGCTACTATATGTCTCGGCAACCCACCAAGTGGTCGCATGGTTCTTGTCGTTGAGCGGGAAGAAGAAGGACGAGTCCGGAAGATTCGAGGCCAATCTACTTCGTTAGCGAAATCTTGCGAGCCAAAATTCGCTACCCTCGGTACAAAAATTGCTATATGGTGTTCGATAACCGCGAGGAAATTGGCGCACTACTTTCGGTGTCACTCGGTCACCGTCGTCACTTCCTTTCCACTCGGTGATGTCATCCACAACCGGGAGGCGGCGGGCGCATTGCAAAGTGGGCCACAGGCCCGATGCCGTTGGACTTAACTTTAAAGGTGAGGACGTCGCAAAGTCATAAGCCCTGGCGGATTTCTGGCCGAGTGGACCGAACAACAAGAAGATGTACCTCGAGAAGACCTACAATCTTGGACCATGCACTTTGACGGATCCAAGAGGATCACCGGCTTTGGAGCAAGAGCCGTGCTGATCTCCCGAGGCCGGGGAAAGGCTAAGATATGTTCTTCACCTTCACTTCTCCGCCTCACACAACGTCGCCGAGTACGAAGCCCCGTTGCATAGAATGCGACTTCTTGTTTCACTCGGGATACGATGGTTGGTCGTGAAAGGAGATTCCAAGCCGGTCATCAATCAAGTGATGAAAGACTGGTCTTGTTTGAGCGACACCATGGAAGCCTATCGGCAAGAAGTTTGCAAACTTGAAGACAAGTTTGACGGACTAGGGTTATCCCATGTCCTGAGACATAATAACGAGGCAGTTGATGAGTTGGCGCAGTTCGGGTCCAAGCGAGAAGCTGCTCCAACAGACGTTTTTGTAGAGCATCTCTATGAGCCGACTGTTGCAGCAAAACCAACTCCCAACGAGCAAGCTGCAAACCAAGTTGCCATGATCGACGCCGACTAGAGGACACCGCTCATCAAATTTTTAACTCAGCAAGAGCTACCGAAATACCGGGATGAGGTGGAACGAGTCCGACGCCGTTGTCAAGCTTATGTCATGGTAGACTCTGATTTATACAAGAGGAGCCCTTCTGGAGTCCTAATGAGATGTATCACGCCTGAGGAAGGACGGCAACTACTCCAAGATATCCACTCGGGTATATGCGGAAGTCACGCGGCAGCACACACCTTGGTGGGCAAAGCCTACAGACAAGGTTTTTTCTGGCTTACAGCGGTCTTCGACGCTGACAAAGTGGTCCGAACGTGTGAAGGTTACCAGTTCTTCGCTCGGCAGAGCCATGTCCCAACCCAAGAGCTACAAATGATTCCATTATCCTAGACGTTTGCGGTATGGGGCTTGGACATGGTCTGTCCTTTCAAGAAGGCCCCAGGAGGATTCACACATCTGTTCGTCGCAATTGACAAGTTTTCGAAGTGGATCGAGGCTAAGCCGGTTGCTACGAGCACCGCTGACAAGGCACGAGACTTCATCCTCAACATCGTACACCGGTTTGGTGTCCCAAATAGAATTATAACCGACAATGGGACTCAATTGACTGGTGGCATTTTCAAGGAATTCTGTGAAGACTTCGGCATAAAAATCTGCTATGCATCAGTCGCGCACCCCAATGGCATGGTTCTTCAAGGCATCAAGGCCCGAGTGTTTGACCGGCTAAGTCCTTACGCCGGCAAATGGGTTCAAGAGCTGCCCTCGGTTCTATGGTCATTACGGACTACACCCGGTCGGGCCACCGCCAAACTCCTTTTTCTGGTCTACGGGCGAAGCCATGTTGCCGAATGAAATGGAGTACGAATCTCTTCAAGTCCGCACTTCAACGATGAGCGACTACGATCAAAACCGAGTGGACGACCTGACCCGGCGGAAGAGGCCCGAGAGGCAGCCTTGATCCAATCGGCAAGATATCTTCAAGGACTTAGACGACACCATAGTTGCAATGTTCGGGCGCGAGCTTTCATTGTCGGCGATTTGGTTCTACACAAGATCCAGACCACTAAAGACCGTCACAAATTATCTCCACTATGGGAAGGACCATATATAATTGCTGAGGTGACTCGGCCGGGAGCATATCGACTAAAGCGTGAAGATGGATCCATAGTGGAGAACTCCTGGAATATCGAACATCTTCGATGATACTATGCTTAAATTGCTTTAAGTTTCATGTTATTCTCATTGCCAACCTCAAGCAAGATGACTTCTTGAGTTGTGATCGGGGCGCACATGTGCTAATAAAGCATGGTTTTCTTCGACAACTTGCCTATATTTGGTTTATCATTGTTCAATGTTTTGATTCGAGTTCAATAGATAAGGAGAGAATTTTTGATGACCTAATGAAGCTTAGGCTTGGTGACGAGTTGGACGAAAATTACTTAAGAAATTTTCTATGAAGACTCGGGTCAAGGCATTAACATAAATAAGCTAGATATCTACAAGTTCACATCGGAGGTTACAAGCAACATCGGAGGCATAAAGAGACCAAGATGATTAAACTTACTCCCGACTGAACCTCGACGTCAAGGAAATCTTGGAGGCGGATGCGGAAGATGGCTTGTGATGGAACGAGAGCTCCTAGATGGATGGATTTGAGCGCGCGCGAGCTTAGGGTTTTCGCAGAGAGTTGGTGAACGATGCTGCGAAAGAGGAAATTTTGGGAAGATGAAGTGGCGGGGATGACCTCGAGGCTTCGTATAAAGGCTTGAGGGTTTTTGTTAAGTCATCTCGCGATTGGGCCGAGCCCATGAGAGACTTGCGGCCTAGCTAAGGTGTGGCCTGACACGTGTCCTTAGGGACTTAAGTGGATGGACTTAAGCAGATTTGCCCTGGCGATATGCACGTGTCTAATTGCCCAATACCTTTAAAATCCTTTCATACCGCGGTTTGCGTAACTTAATAAGAAGTTGGCACGATGCAATTTGAAAGGTGACAAACAGTTAAGCTTTTCATGGCTGTCCTGATGACAGGAGCTGTTTGGTTTTCAAGCATTTGATTAAATGATTATATCAATGCTATTTTTTCCACCTTGGTGAAGATCTTTTAAGATTAAGACCAATATTATGGCAGGAGCTATTTAATATTTTGGTCATATTTTTCGGATGACTGAAAAATTTGTTTACCCACAAGGGTTGATTAAATTATTTATTCCGAGATGACTTGGGCAAGTTAACTCGGATAAGCATAAGCTTGCCGAGTGAATTGATTTCTTACCCATGAGGGCTAATTAAATTATTTGTTCTAAGACGACTCGGGCAAATTAAATCGGATAAGTATGAGCTTGCCGAGTGATGTGGTTTTTATGATTGCTTTAGCTTGAGCTAAGCATTTATATAAGAATGATTTTTTATAGTTCTTGACTATATGCTTGGTACATTTTTGACTAACCACATAGTCGGGGCTACACCTAATTAGGTGCATGAGGAGTTGCACCTAGATATTTATGTTTTGAGAATTTTTTGATATTTTCCAGCTCTTCCACGGTCTTTTTATTGGATGATAAAGCACTCGAGAGACTCGGGCGAGAGATGATGAAACCACTCGGCAACGAAGCACTCGACCGAGAGTCATTCGTTTGTGTCTTGCTTTAGTTCAAGGCAAAGTTATCTCGTCGGCGCAAATGTCTCGGGGCTCTTGTGGAGATTATGGCAATCGGATACCCTCATGGCAAGTTCGTCCGACGGTAATAGGGATATGTTGCGCATGAGGATTATGTAAACCGGCTATGACTTGGGTGTTACGTTGCCGATGAGATAAGGCAAGCTTGCTCATAGTCATAGTTTGGTAAGATTGAGGAAACAGACTTAGAATATGATAGGGTTTCCGACTTGTAAGCCCACCCTCCAAGACTATATAAGGGGGGTAAGAGGCATCCCTGGAGGGATATCAGATTCATGAGCAATAGATTTGATAGGCGATATACAAGATCTTGAGATCAATAAACACTCGACGGATCGAATCCTCGAAACAGGAGTAGGGTATTACCTCACGAGAGGGCCTGAACCTATATAAACCTTGTTGTCCACTTAACCCATCGAGCTTGGCGATCTTGACTGCACCCCCAATTTCTATTGCCGAAACCAAGTTTCGACAACCGGTGAGGGCAGAAGAGAGCTCCGGCCGTCGTGCTCTGCCCTTCTCCTCCCGCACTCAATGACATGTGGGCCCAACCTAATTAGAGCGCGAGGACCGTGCTTAGAAAATAGTTTAAAACTCCAAGGACCAATTAGTAAGACTGCCTCTCTATGCCATGTGGACCCAAGGACTTAGGTGCAAATATTTTAAACTATGAGGCCTCTTAAGGACTTTTAAATCACCACGTGCTAAGGACCTTGGGTTCTATATCTGAAACTCCAAGGGCATATGTGCAAAATGACCAAGACACTAACCTATGGACTCATGGGTTTTTAGTTCGAAAATATAGACTTATTTTTCATAGAAAAATTGACAAACTTATTAAATCCATATAAAATCCAATATAACTCATTTTTGGATGAAACAAATTTTTGTGAACTCAACAAATGATGAACTTTAATTTAGAATTATAAAACTTGGCACTCACAGTGCAAATTTTGTCTCTAAAATTCAAATAATGAAAAACACACCTAGGGCTTGCTCAAACATGTAAAATACATAGATCAATTTAACTTATTTTTGGACAAACTCAAATTCTATAGATGCACCAACTTACACTATCTATTTAGGAAAAATAAAAAACATATGTTTACCTTGTACCAAATACTTTTAAAATTATTGGCATTAAAGTGATGAATTATAGGTAGGCTGAACTTTAGGGATTTATATAAAATTCATTTTAATTCCTTTTAAGTAAACTCAAGTTCTGTAAAATCATCAAAACATGTACTTTCAAAGTACAAAATAAAAATATATGCCTACTGTATATTAATATCACTTAAAGATTTATTTAAGGATTAAACAACTTAGTGCACTCCTCACATTACAAGAATTATCCAAAATTCATTCCAAATCCATTTTGAGTGAACTAAGTTTCTGTAAAACCAGCAACTAATGAACTTCAATTAGATAAAATAAAATGTGGTCACTCTTATGCTAAATATGTCAGTAAAGAGTTTACAACGAAAACCTAGGTACTAATACTAGTAATTAAGTACTATATGTATGTATATGTATAAATACACTTATGCACCTTAGCTCCACATAAACCTAATTAAAACCTATTATGCGACGAAACTTTGAGATCATCCTCATACACTAAAAATTGGATATAGTTAGCTTAAGAGATAAGGTCTAGGTGAATACAAGGTATTCCTAGTCCAGACTAAAGCACCTCTAGATATTAAAGTGTAAACCAAGAAAATAAAGACCGTGATCATGTGAACTAAAAATGGTTTAGTTAAACAAAATTTATTCTTACATTCCCTAAGTATAAAAGTGCCAATGCTCTGAACCCATAGTTTTTAAGTTATGCGCATATCGAACGTTATAGTCCTAGAACACGTTATAATCTTGTAAAAACTTAATAAAATCTTAGTAACTCTAAAAATTATGAAACCAAATTTGTTGGCATTAGAAAACACATCTCTTCACCTCTGTGATGACGAATTAATGAAAATCAAATCATAGTAACATTGTCCACACATCACCTAACCCTATGCCGCTACATCCCGATAAAACTTCTAAAGATCCATAACTCCCAAATAGAGTAAGACAAAATAGGAATTCTTTCACCTAAATTCACTTTAGATCAGTACCTACTAAATGTGTGCAAATCATGCATATTAGAGCATTTTAAATTTTCGCTGTTTCCGGTATTTAGTTTCCTATCGTGTGTTTTATATAGATAATTGCTTAAACGGTGAAGAAGTGATTTAAGTGCTAACACTTTCCGGTTACAAGGCAAGTTTTCCCTCCTTTTCCTTTGAACACATCGAATCCCATGTTTTGAGGGATGAAAATATTTGGTTGCAAAGTTGCATGTGAACTTAGACTCAAACGATATTTAAAACTTGGAAATGGTAGTTATGACCTATTTGCTGCATTTCCTACCTTGAATAATTGTACTCCTTGCTCATTGTACCCCTACAACAGTTAGAGTACATTCCTTGCGCTCAAATGGGTCCGTATATGCTTTATGCAATTATTTGCTTAGCCCCCTAGAAATTATGCAAATGCTTGTTCCATCTACCTTTAATATGGGAGTTTTGTTAACATGTGCCCTTGCTAAAATGGGTTTAAAATGATGAGTATTTGCGAATTAAAATGTATAAAAGTGTGATTTTGACTCTGGCAGCAAGTGGCATGCAATTGATGTATTTGTATGCCCATAGGGGAAGTGCTTGCCGAGTCCGTAAGGACCAAACTTGTGTCACCAACTTAAAGTTAACCGTACATCCACATGTGTTAGTATGGGATGACCTAAGCTGAATAATCTACTTAGAACCTAGCCTTGCATTATGGTAGGCACGATGCGTATGGGTTCGGATAACCTAGAGGAACTCCCTAATTACCTCGAAGCAGTAGTTTAGGTGACTAAGTGTATCCAATAGAACGATATTGTGCCACGTGGGTGGGTTCTTGTCGTGTCCGCCACCACGGTGTCAAGTTTAAGGCGGGGCCACGCTACTTGACGGTTCTAGGTTATATTCCGGTATGCCTAGGATGGAGGAACACAAGTCGTGCTAGTGCAAGGCTAGGGATTAGGTAGTGTAAAGGCTTCGTTATGACCTCTAGACCACATTCAACATGAATAGTGTGGTAGTGCATCACGAGCACAAAACCAACTAGAGTGTTCATATCATGTGGGTAAAGCTATACAAACTACGAGGAGTTCTCTAAAACTAATTTATTAGCCATGCTCACGGTGAAGAACGCTTTGGTGAAGTGTCATGAGTATAGTCTCTCAATTGTTTTAAAAATGTGATCATGTGTTTCTTTATAAAATGTGTTGAGTTGTGTGAGTGTGGTGATATGATGTAACTTGTTGTCATGGAGGATGACAAGATAATGAGTATGATGGGATCATAATTAAATTAATGATGAAAATTAAAACGTGTCTTTGTTAATTGTCTTTGTTAATTGAATTGTCAAATTCTTTATAAAGGAATTGCGAACTAAAATTAGCTTTCAGCTAAAAAGAGACTACAAATAGCCTACCTTTGACTTAGAGATTTCATGTATGTAGGATTGATTGTGCGCTTGTCGGTACATTATTTCTAGTAATGTCTTGACTCTTGCTCTTGGAATATCCATTTTGCTTACATGTTTTTAGACTTAGTCTTTTGAGTGATGCGAGTATTCGATTGCTTCTTCTAGGAACTGAAATTAACGGGGTAAACCCCAAGTCGATGCTTGTGAAATGGATAGTCAAGCTTTCGTTGTTCTCTGATTTAATTGTATCTATTCGGCCGGTCGGCCTATGTAATAATTAAGTAGAGGTAATCATTTCAGTTACTTTCATCTTACATGTATTCGCTATGTATATCCATGCTTGAGATGAAGTGTGAATCTAGTGCACATCCTGGGAACTAGATTCACATGAGTATGAGTTAAGGTTATTTGAGATGTTGTAGATCTTTAGCCATTTTGTCAAGTCTCCGAATGTGTAACACATATGGTCGCCGTCTTGAGTGGTTTGACGGGCACATCTCGGGTTGAAGTTGGCGACACGCTAGAGGCCCAGCAATGTCTCACATAACTTTCTCTCGGGACGTCGGATGTCTCTTTATGTCTATTAGTTGATTTGAAGTGATTCTCTTCAACTTGCAAACATAATGAGAAGGTCCGGGTCGTCTCCGACAACAGTGGTATCAAAGCAAATATCGACTATAGGAGCCCCTTAAGTTGGCCGTTTAGAATGGATTCTCAAGTAAATATTTTGAGGGCTTGCTCTCAGCTATAAATTATTTGCGAAAATCACATTCAACCTTATATCTCATCCCCTCTAGAAATTATTCTCCTCTAAGTCTCAATTTTAATTTAAAGACTCTTATCTTGCTCTATAGGACCGAAATAATTTGGAAGTTTGTAGTTTTGAGAAAATGAGTTTGAAAATACTTAACAATCACCACTAATCAGAACCAAAGTGTTGGAATAATTTTTTTAAATTCCTTTTGCCAACTATTCCTATGTACTAGTTCGGATTTGCAAATTATCGTGTTAGAAGTAGCCTCTAGTGAATGGGTTTTGAAATGGGTTGATAAAATTTAAAAATTGTTAGAAATAACAAGGATTTCCATCTCCTCATGTTACCTCTGCACCAAAAATGAATTGGGAAAACAATTTGAGCCTCTCTCTCGACTTTTCAAAATTTTACGGCATGACCTAAAATAAGTAAATTGAATAGCATAAGTTTGTGATGCTTCAACCTCTAGATTGTTTGCTTAGATGGACCACCCAAAATTCATGTAGTTTCTGGACCACTCTAACATAATGCATTTAAAAGGTAATAAATTTAGACACCCCAAAACTCGCGTAAAGTTTCTGTTTGTACCGGTTGATCTTTTCTGAAATTTTGAGTCAGTCGGCTTAATAATTTTGCATACACTAAACCATAGGACATGAACCTGATAATTTTTACCAGCAACAAGTAGGCTAACTCAGTAAGCTTCATGAATTTTTGCCAAATTTCTAGACCCATGCATCATGGTAAAACAACCTAAGGAATTAAAATAATCATGTTCTGAAAACTGTAGACAGCCTCATTATCTTTTTATGTAGACCAAACCATACGTGATAAAATATGCACCTTTTGACAGTAGCTTATAGACATACCCAGTATGCTCCACGAATTTTGTTGAAGTTTTGAGTCATTGCATCATGGCATAAAAATTCACACAGCACTGCATAGTCCTGTTATAGAATCCGTTGGTCGTCTGTTTCACAAATTTCTGTAGCCTAAACCAAAGGTGATAAAATCTTGATTTCTTCAGGGTAGCTCACAATCCTACTCACCTGCCTCTCTGATTGTTGTTCAAATTTTTGTACCTTTAGAACCTGGCCTAAAGTGCCAGTAAGTATAAGCGAAACCAATACTTTCCAGCACTACATCATTTGTCTAGGTCATTTTCTCTAAAATGATCCACTTCTCCAAAAATTACCATCTCTCCTTCGACTATAGACCATTTCCTTAAGAAGTTAAATATAAAAAAAGTTATAGTTAACACCTCTCTACCATATCCTTTTTCTTAATATTGTGCCTTAGATTTGTGCAGGACAACATCTAGCACCTATGTCGGATTAGCTCCTTCCCATCAAAACTTGTTGATAAATCCCAGTGCAAAACTTTATTTTATTTTAAGGGGATAGGGTATCATGACCGTATAAACCCAGATATAAATATGTAGCTTTTGCATGCACCCAGACTTAGATGGAAATGTTATACTAGGAACAAGTTATAACCGAACTATGCGATTTATGTTGAGATGGCCAAATGCGCGAATTTTGTGCCCCGTTATGGTTGGATGCGAGATTTGTACATTGGAGCAACTCACAACAATGGTTTGGAAACTTGACTTGTGGATTTTGAGAACTTCTCTAAGATTATATGTTGTTTAAAACTTGCTTTTTTATTTCGGAATTAGAAGAGCTTTGTTGCGAGTCGGAGAAATCTTGTCACCCATTCTTCTAGCCAAAAACTTTCAAAACTTCATGACAATAGAAGAACATGACCAGTAAAACCTAGGGACATGCAAGAAACCATACAAATTTCATAATGAGTTAAGAAATATAAGAGTTTTTGCTCAAATTAGTAAGGGGAAACCTAAGTCCGGCTAGCCATAAAAGTCTACCAATGCATAAATGCCTAGGATTTTCCATTAACCCTGTTCATGTTTATTTCTTGTAGATGCCTACCAGGTACACACCATTCTACTACAGCCGCGGTTTCGCCTGGAATCCACCCAACATATGCTTTGGCTTATGTTGCAACGTGCTCGATTCACCTACCCACCAGAGTACCACATCCTCAACAAGACCATTGGAACCTCTCGGACCGTCGTGATGGCTCGTGTAAGCATTAAGGGCAGAACTCCATTGGAATAAGACTGCCAGTATGCTAGTTATGGATGGGATAGTAACTCTGCTATGCAGAACTACGCCTATGTGGCCATTACTCACCTTCGCGGTGAACTACCCGAGTGGGAAGATTTCTATTATTATATTCCATCTTTGACTGAGGGAGCTGAACACACTACTTACCCAGAGCTGACCGAGATAGAGATAAGTTTGCACACCCCATACCTCCAGCTAACAGGTTTTGTTCCTTCCCTACATATGCTTTATCGCTACATATTTTCTGAGCTGCGGCGCGTCCGCACAAGGGTAGCTACTTTGGAAAGGAGTATCATGCCAAGGTTTCGCCATGGACATTATACCCCAGAGTTCATGTATGGAGAAGATGCCATGCTTGCACCCGCCGAAGACCTACCACCTCCGGTTGGGGTTTATTTGAGCAGTTTCCATCTCCCCGGGTTGATGTCGACGCGACTACCCTCCACTTGAAACCATAGGACTTCATTGACCACCGGAATATGCTCGTTGGTATGGACGGGTCTTCAAGCTGACGATGGAAGAATAAGATGACAATACTTGGAAAACCTAAGGATGTCCTGTATATTATATCCTATGATGTAATGGTGGCCCATTTTGGAAGAAACTATGTTATCTAATATATGTAACCCGACTACCATGTAACCATTTTACGTAATGAACTTAGTGGAATGTGTGAGATCGAAGCCCAAACTTGGTGTAGGGCGAACGGTAAGAGATCGTTTCGTGGTGGCGGGCACAGCCACTGGGCGACGGTACCCCATAGTCACAGGAGCATATAACTGGGTTTAGGATAGCTAGAATAATTAATTACACTATGTACTCTAACTAGAAGAACTATAGAAACGACTCTAATTACTACTCTCCACTTAGCGCTAGTGTATCATTTATCTAGGACTCTTACGTGTGTGTCACACTACCTTTATCATATAATTATCTTATCCTGCTGCTGGATTAAGGTATCTCATCTATAGCTTATGAATATCCATGGCATCTCAATATTCTGTTCAAGACCATAGTCTTCCTTTGGGATAAAATAAATAACGATACCCTTGGAATGCTCCCTGGGTGAAATGCTACAACTGTATATCCGTGCACTTGCAGATTTATCTGTGAATGTAAGAAATACCAACAAGCATTTCTGGCGCCATTGCCGGGGAAGACAATGGTCTAGGAAGAAATAATAAGTGTTTGGCTATCCATATAGTTATATTTGTCTTACCTTTGCTCTAGCATGCATATCTTGATCTGTTTTCTCTTTTATGTGAAAACAGGGTAGTGAATGACCGGCTTCAACTTGCCGAATAATTACAATCCAAATCAAGAGGCCCTTGTGAGAAGAGTTCGAACTCGTGTTGTCCCTCCTCAAATTTTCCTCTCAGCAATTAAACCAAAAGTCATGGCATCATCGGGATCAAAGACTCTCCATAATTTATCGGCACCCTCAGCTGAGAATGTCTGTACTGGACCAACAATCAACATTGGGGAGGCCAATTTGAGATCAAGACGGGTCTTATAACCATGGTGCAGGCCAATCCCTTCTATGGGAAGGCCGGCGGGGCGCCAATTCTCATCTCCAAACTTTCACGGATATCCGCAACACTTTCACCATCAAGGGAGTCACACAAGATGCCATCGACTCGAGCTATTTTTGTTCTCCCTCATCGGGAGAGTGGAGCAGTGGTTCTACGCGAACTGAAGTGCTTTAGACACCTGGGACAAGTGTTCTAATGCGTTCCTTGCGAAGTTTTCCCGATGGGCAAAACCAATGCTCTTCGTGGAAAGATTTCGAGTTTTTAGCAAGCATCAGATGAGTCAATCCCAAAGGCATGGGAAAGGTTCCAGGAGTACATCCTGGCATGCCGTCACCATGGCATGGATGCTTGGCTTCTCATTCAGAACTTCTACAACGGGCTGACTTCGGCGGCCCGTGATCATGTTGATGCTGCAGCTGGAGGAGCTTTCTTCTCGTTAACGGTCGGGAGTGCGACCGTCTTAATTGATAAGATCGTCTCCAATCTAGGATGGAGCATGGTATGCATACCGTCAAGGAGACGGATATGCTAGCCGCCAAATTAGACCTCTTACTAAAGAAGTTCGAGGACAAGGCTGAAGGAGTCCAGGCAGTAGACGCTCGCATGACGTGCATGTCACGCCCAGACTTTCAGACCAGAATTTCTGAAGCTATATGTGTATTAAAATTCTTTTCAGGACCAGCCAGGGTACACATATGACATTGGTTGATATTACGGTTCCACGTCTTAGAAACATTACAAAAAGAATACAAAGGAGCGGCGGAAAAAAAGAAAAGGGGCCTAAGCATAAACTTGACGTTTGCCACGTGGCTTCACCCAATCCACGAGCAACTTCCAAAGTGCGGACAAAGCCTACTTAACTTCATCTTCTTCTTTGGCTTCTTGCTCAGGTTATGGTGAAGAGGCAAGGATGAGTACTTCCACGTACCCAGCAAGTCATACCGGAAAAGAGAGGGTATGAATGCAAGGGGAAGACAAGGATTTGGCTCGGGTTTGCCTTTAGCACAAACAGTGGGGTTTTTGCATACAAAGGAGTTTTGAACATGAATACAAAAAAGGTAAATTAATTAATTAATTCATATTAAATCCAACAATGTCCAACGTTATCCCCACGTTGAGACAGAGGCCCAAACCATCTAACTGCACTAGCCATGGTCAAATTAACGGGTTTTCAGCGGTGTGGGCCTAATCACGGTGAAGTCGGTTGATCGCCCATAACCGTGGGCACGTCTATTCGAATAGCTTTACTCGATCGAGAGGTGTACAAGCGTACCCACAAGACACGGCCCACAACACGGCTTCCGTGCACGGAATACCGCCATGGTACCATGGAAAGGGGCGTGATAGGACCTTTCGTATAACCCCTCGCTAACCAAGTGGGCCACACCAACGTTTCGCCCCCATTCCCGTTCTGGGCCGTGGGCAGCCCTCCCCCGAGTGCCACGGTGAATCGGCAACCCAGCAACCGGTAAGCCACGGCCGAGCAACTCCATCGAGCTCACCCTTGCGTGGGTCCGTCGGCTAGGAAGGGCTACACTACAGGACCCACCGTTGCCCATTCTAGCTTGTGGTTTATACGGTCGAGTCTTAGGGTTTCCCATGAACCGGTCTTTAAATGCTATGGGCACCACTATCAAAACCACAGCACCCACACCCACCATTTTGTCATGTTTTAGTTATTAGTCCGGTCCACAAAGTCCTTGGATTATATTTTTCATTTCATGTGTCCAACATAATGTAGTCTAGATGAAATTACCCATTTAGGGTGCTAGTAGGTCTAAGCGGTGTAAGTATAACCTAGGCCTATAAGCTAGTCATGTTGTTATCCCAAGTTTATCAAAGGGGTTAGGGTGGCAAGCCTAAGGCTTAAATCTAACCATACGGTGTAATATTCCCCATGAGATGACATTCAAAAATAAATGCGGCTTAATAGAATAAAACAGGTGTTTTAGCAAAAATAGGGGCAATATGAACAATAATAAAGCATGACTTGCCTTGCTCTTGATTGGGAAACTCCGCGACAACTTCAAAGTACACTGGTCGGAGGAACTACACGGGTCTACACGACAAACAAAGCACTTCAACAAAACAGGCTAAAAAGCTACCGAAACAGCGAACGAAACTATTTTTAATGTATTTTTGGCATTTTTATGAATTTAATGAAATTTGAATGGGCTTAAACGGAGCTCGGAGTGAAAAGATAGGGATTTTAGAAGATTATCTATGTTTTTACTAAAAGAGAAAAATCCTTAATTATTTATTGCGCAATAAATCCCGAAATTAGGGCTGGCGTCAGCGATGACATCATTGGCCACGGGAGCACCGGTCCACGGGCCGAAAGGGGCGGTGCACCAAGTGGCACCCACATGGCGCCGAGGTGGCGGCCACGTGGCGTGCCACGTGGGCGCGGAAGTGGGCGGCTCAGGCACGCCTCGACGATTGGACGATCGGGGAGGCGCGGGTGGCACGGACGGCCGAGAGCCGGCGGCGCCATTCAAGCGGCGCGCGGGTGGCGGAATGCCGCGGCTCACATGCGGGCGGAGCCGCGCGCACTCGGAGTGGTGGTTCTCATTCAGCCGAGAGGGGAAAAGGAAGGGGGTGCTCACCACGGGTTGCCGGGGGTGGAGGGGACGACAGCGTGGATGGTGAGGAGACGGCGGGTGGCGACGAAGAGGGGCGGCCGAGAGGGCTTGGGCACCGGGGATGGAGATGGAGGCGGCGACGACACAGGGACAGCTCGGGCGGCGAGGAATCGCGGTCGAAGGCCGGCCGATGGGCTCGGGAGCTTGGGCGCACGGTGCGGGAGCGAGAGAAAGAGAGGAGAGCTTGAGTGAGGGTGTGGGGAGGACGGGGAGCTCGGTGGCCGGCTTTTAAAGGGGACGGGAAGGTCGGTTTCAGCTAGGAGGCAGTGTAATCCCTCGCCGAAGTAAAGAGGGACAGAGAAATCAGGGTTTAATGGTCGGCGATTAAATCCGACCATTAGGAGGCGCGGGAGCGGCGGCCGGGGCGATTAAAGCCGGTGGGAGGGGCGGGGGAGTAAAGGCGGCGGCGTCCCAAGGCTTGGGGAGGCGAGCGCGTGAGATCCGCATGGGGCGGGGCAACGGAAATGGTGCCAGGGCGGCCAGAGGTAGGGGACGGTTCTGATAGGTGGGCCCCACCTGTCAGCATCCGGGAGAAAAGGAGGGAAACAGACTTATTTTCCGGGCGCGGGAGCAAACGGGCCACGGCCTTTGGCCGGCCACGAGGAGAGAGGGGGTGGCGCGCCCGTTTTGGGCCGTCGGCTCGGGCCGGCGGCCCATAGGGCTGAATGGGCGGGAAAAGGACGGGAGGAGAGAGAAAGGTTTTCCGGGATTTAATAATTCCGATTTTGATTTTAATTGATTAAAAATTATTTCTAGTGCTCTGAAAATTCCACTCAAAATCCTGTTACTGTATTTTGACATGTAGAATTTAGGAAAAATCCTACCATGCCATTTCCATTTAGATTTTTATTTTTAAAATTATTTGTTCGCTCCAGGTTAATTTCCAACTATTTTTCTTGTGATTTTTCTTTAGATTTTTAAAAGGGGAAAACACCTCAAGGTGTGACAAACCTACCCCTTAAATGGAATCTCGACCACGAGATTCGGAGGTACGGCAAAAGATAGGGATGAGCGACCTTTAGCTCATCTTTCCTTTCCAGTGGCCTCTTCTTCGGCGATGAGTCCACCGAACTCGACGAACACAGGTAACCTTGTTTCGGGTTCTTCGCTCACCGGTTTTGAGGATACGTGCTTGGTTTCTCCACACGAGTCAAATCTTCCTAAATCTCCATCGATGCAGGCTCGTCTGTTCTCGGCACTCTTAAACACTTTTAAGTTCGAGACGTGACATACATCATGGATGCCGGCCATGGAGGGTGGAAGCTCGAGCCAGTAAGCTACTTCTCCTCGACGTTCCTGTATCTGGTACGGTCCCACAAAACATGGTGCCAACTTTCCATTAGTTTGGAAACGGTGCACTCCTCGAAGCGGGGTGACTCAAAGATACACATAATCACCTGCCTCGAATGTTAGGTCCCTTCGACGGTTGTCTGTGTAACTCTTTTGCCGAGACTGTGTGATTCTAAGCCTCTCCCTTACTGTCCTGACCATTTCCTCTGCCTCGCTTAACACTTTGGTCCCAAACAACTGGCGCTCGCCAGTTTGGTCCCAAACAAGCGGGGTACGACACTTCCATCCGTACAGCGCTTTGAAAGGTGCCATCTGCAGACTGGCCTGATAGCTGTTGTTGTAAGAGAACTCCGTGTAGGGTAGACTCTTGTCCCATGCTTTCCCAAAGTCAAGAGCACAGGCCCGCAACATGTCTTCCAAAATCTGATTCAATCGCTCGGTCTGACCATCGGGTTGCAGGTGGTAGGCCGTACTAAAATTCAACCGGGTGCCAAGTTCCTCTTGTAGCTTATGCCAAAACTTGGAGGTGAACTGACTACCATGATTTCATACTATCTTCTTGGGTACCCCATGGAGACACATGATCCTTGCGAGATATAGTTCTGCCAATCTCTTTCCTGTGTAGGTGGTGTGCACTGGGATGAAGTGGGCTGCTTTAGTGAGTTGGTCGACGATAACCTAGATGGAATCGTACCCTGACGATGTTTGGGGTAATCCTGTGATGAAGTCCATTCCGATTTCTTCCCATTTCCACTCCGGGATTTGGAGTGGCTGTAGTAACCCTGCAGTCTTTGGTGTTCTGCCTTCACTCGTTGGCATACATCGCATAGTGCCACGAACTTTGTTATTTCTCTTTTCATACTGACCCACCAAAACTTGTCCTTCAGGTCTTGGTACATCTTGGTGCTTCCTGGGTGGATTGAATACTGACTCTGATGAGCCTTGGTAAGGATCAACTTTTTCAGTTCTTTATTCTCTGGTACGCACATCCTTGTGCCCATCCAGATCGTTCCATGCTCGTCCTCCGTGAAGTCGTGAGCTTTTCCAACCCTCATGTTCTTCTTGAGCTATGCAAATTTGGTCTAAGAGTGTGGGTGTGGCTTCAAGAGCGGCTACAAATCCGGGTTCAACAATTCCCAGATTTAGGCGCTCTAGGTCCCGTTGTATTGTTCGCATCTCCCTTTTGTGTTGATAGAGTTGTAGTAACTCTTCGGCTCAAAGCATCGGCTACCATGTTAGCTTTCCCGGGGTGATAGTGTATACTTAGGTCATAATCCTTGATCAACTCTAACAACCTTTGCTGCGGAGGTTCAAATCCGGTTGGGTTAAAATGTATTTCGAGCTCTTATGATCCGTATATACTTCACATCGATTCGACGAGGTAATGTCTCCATATTTTCAAAGCATGGACGACTGCCGCTAGTTCCAAGTCATGGGTTGGATAGTTAGACTCATGTGGTCTCAACTGGTGGGAAGCATAAGCGACCACTTTTCCTTCTTGCATCAACATGCATCCTAACCCTTGGCGAGATGTGTCGCAATAAACATGGAAATCCTTGGTTTGATCCGCAAGATCAATGCGGTGTGGACACCGGTTTCCTCTTAAGTTCTTCAAAACTATTGTCGCACTCACGGTCCACACTTAAACTTTTCATCCTTTTTCAATAGTTGCATCATGGGCTTTGCAATTTTAGAGAAATTTTCAATGAACCAATGGTAATATCCCACAAGTCCAAGAAAACTCGATCCGGGTGATGGTTTTGGGTGGAGTCCGCTTGTTCTTGCTTCCACGTTGGAGGGATCCTTGCTACTCCCTAGGCGTTCATGATATGACCAAGGAATTGTACTTCCTTTAACCAAAAGCACACTTGCTGAACATAGCATAGAGTTTGGTGGTTTCTTAAATTTTCGAGTACCAACCGAAGATGGTGCTTGTGTTCCTCTTTCGACTGGGAATAGATCAGGATGTCGTTGATGAACACTACGACAAACTTATCCAGAAATTCCATGAACACCTTATTCATAAAGTTCATGAAGAATGCAGGTGCATTGGTAAGTCCAAAAGACATGACCGTGCACTCGTACAAACCATACCGAGTGATAAAAATGGTCTTGGAGATGTCTTCCTCTCGAATCCTCAGCGATGATAGCGACTACGGGTCTATTTTAGGAAACACTTTTGCTCCCTTCAATTGATCAAACGGGTCATCGATCCGAGGTAATGGATACTTGTTCTTAATGGTGACCTCGTTGAGTGCATGATAATCGACGCATATCCTCTTAGTCTTATCCTTTTTCTCCACAAATATCACTGGAGCACCCCAAGGCGATGTGCTCGAGCGAATATAGCCTTTTTAAGCTGTTCGTCCACTTGCTTCTTGACCTCTGCTAACTCGTTGGCTCCCATTCTATAAGGCCTCTTATTGATTGCAGCATTTCCAGGGATCAGGTCAATCCGGAACTCTATCTCTCTTTCAGGTGGCATCATGGTTAACTCTTCCGGGAAGACATCCGGATACTCACAAACCACGGGGATTTCCTCTATGTTCTTTGGGTCTTTTCCTTCCCCTTCAAGTTTCTCCTCGACCGTGATTCGATTCAAGCTTGCTTCTAACCTCGGTGGTTTTGGGGGTGGAAGATCACTTCCTTCCCTTCACTATTGGTCAAGGTGACCGTGCGGCTCGCGCAATCGATCAAGCCCTTATAGCGGGTCAACCAGTCCATCCCAAGGATGACATCTAGCCCTTTTGATTCCAAAAGGATAAGGTTGGCTAAAAATAGGGACCCTTGGATTTCTATTGCCACTGAAGGGAAAAAATGGGCAGTGTTCAAATGCTTTCTGGGAGTTTGAACCGGCATGGGTGTATTAAGTTTTAATGCAGACATCCCATGTGTCCCAACGAATGCTTTTGATATGAACGAATGGGTTGCATCGGAATAAAACAAGACTGACGCAGTGAAAGAGTTCACAGGGAACATACCTAGTATTACTTCTGGTGCTTCTTGGGCCTCCTCTACCGACGCGTGATTCACCCTCGCTTGGACGAATCGAGGTGCACGCTTAGGCTTTGAACACTTGTCCGTGAAGTGTCCAGGCTCTCCATAGTTGAAGCAGTTGCCTAGCCTGATTCCAAGTTCCTTCTTCGGTTGTGCGGGTTTAGGCGGTTGATGCGATGGTGCCGTTGGAGGACGCGGGGCAGGATTCCATTATTGTTGCCCAAAGTGGCCTCCACTGTTTTGGATGTTTCCAGGGTGATAAGGTCGATGTTGGCGGACGATCATGGTAGTAGGTCCGCCCTGACCTCCGGGAGTGAAACGTGGCCGTTGGGGGTTCCCTTGTTGAGGCTGTGGTCTGAGCTGAACAACCTTTCGTTTCTTAAGCATCTTGTTGCACTAATCTTCTTGACGAATAGCTTTGTTGACCAACTTTTCAAAATTGGCGTATTCACTTGAGATGAGCTTGTCCGTTAACTCATCATCAAGTCTGAGCAAGAACTTTTCTTGACGCTCCCCGTCGGTGCGCACATCTTCCAGAGCATAACGTGCCAGGCGATTAAATCTGTGCAAGTACGCTGTGACCGTTCGGTTGCCTTGTTCGAGGGTCTGAGCCTTGGTATTCTAACTCCGTCTTCAACTCAGAAGCAATAAACTTCTGGGAAAAAGGGGAAAATAGCAAGGCTGAGTACAACCACCGTACTCAACAAGCCATACAGAGAAATGCAAACGTGCAAGGGGAGACAAGAGTGGCTTGCGCTATTTTGCATAAATGCGGTTGTAAACCATTCCAGTTTAAAATAGTAAAATAGTTGATTATTTGATCAAGATTAATTCTTCCACTGAACAACGTTATCTCCATGTTGAACAGGCCCAACCAAACCACCTGAACTAGTCCAGTTCAATTAAGTCAATTTATTAAGGTGGGACTAATCATGGTGAATCTGGTTGATCGCCCATAACCGCGGGCACGGCTATTCGAATAGTTTTACTCTGGCCAGAGGTGTACAACTGTACCCACAAGACACGATTCCACACATGCTGCCATGCCCCGAAGTATCGCCACGATACTGCAAGGGGGAAATCGTGACAAGACCCTTCGCATAACTTTCCCTGACCAAGCGACATCATACTGAGGTTTCGCCCCTACCTTTATGTCCAAGGTAGGCAGCCCCCCTGGTGCCTTGGTGAATCTGGCAGCCGCATAGACCTTGCCTGGTCCATCCGAACTCCATCACGCCCACCCTTGCCTGGATGCGTCGGCCAGGGAAAAGCTACACTACAAGTCCAGCTGTTGCCCATGCTGGCTTGTGGTAAGTACTATAAGTCTTTCAGGGTTTCCCATGAACCAGTCCTTAATTGCCATGGGTGCAACAAGCAAAACCATGCACCCACAGACAACCATTTAGCCATATTTTAATTAACCAAGAACCTTTGCCAAGGTACCTCCGGTCTGAGACCGTCATTTCATGTGACTATCAGCTAGTAGTATAGTTCTCCCATTAGGTGAGCTAGTGCAATTAAGCATGGCTAATCATAAACATTTATAGCAAGGTCACGTAAGTGATGCAAGCTAGTCAATTTAATTACCCAGGTTGACAATGAATGGATAACAATTAAACATGGCACAAGCGATCATATAAGTTGTCCCGATCCCCGTGTAATTAGCAAAACATGCAATTTTATTTGCAAACAATAAATAATTTGTAAATTGCGATCAATATGCGTCAAGGAGAAGTGTGACTTGCCTTGCTTCTTCAGCTGATCTTCTCTTCTTCGCGAGTGCAAACTCCTGAAACGGCGAAATCTACACGCTGGCATGCAAAATGAAGAAAAACTCTAATAAAAACCAAATAAATAATACATGGAAAGTAAAAAAACATGTAGAGCTAAATTTTAGATGAAAATTTTTCAATTTGAATGGCCCAATTCAGAGTTCGTATGGATTAGATACGAATTTTAGAAGTTTTAGGCCATTTGATTGAATTCTAGAAATTAAATTTGATTTATTGCGCAATATTTATTTAATTTTACAAAGGGAAAGGGCATCGCTGACGTCACGCTTACCGAGTCCACCCAGGCGAGACCCACGCGACAGCGGCATTAGGAGCACCCGGCCTACCGTGGACCAAGTCAATGGGAGCCCAACCAATGGTCCGGATCGCCACATGGGAGCCCAATCAATGGTCCGAGATCGGCCGGAGCCGATCGGACGGCTAGGGAGAGGGGAGACCGGCCCACGGCCGGCCTAGCGCGCAGGACTCGGCGGCGACGCCTAGGCTCGATGGCCACTGCGGCGGCGGCGGCAACCAAGGGGTTGCCGATGAGGGCAAATGGGAGAGCGAAAGGAGGGAGTTCTCACCAAGTGCCCGATGGTAGTGAGCGGTGACACAGGTAGTTCCGCAACGAGGAGATGGCGGCGGCGGCGCACGGAGTGGGCGACTTGGGGTGCTCCGACGGCCGAGCAGCGGAACAACCTGGGGAAGGTGGCAGAGGGGTTAGGAGGGGAAGCGGTGGCTCGAGGTGGCGTGAATCGTCGGTCGGAAGAGAAAGGATAAGCCGGCAACCTCGCCTTGCAATGCGAATGGGGTTCGATGAAGATGGATGACGATTGGCCGGCGACCGAGGACCTCCTCAACGTGGCGATGCCGAAGATTGAAGCGGCACGGCTCGGTGGGGCGCCAAACACCGGCGACGAGCGGCTGGAGGCAGGACAGGCGGTGGCGGCTCGGGTTGTTGGCGGAGGTGGCGCTACGGCGGGGTTTTGTGGCGGACAAGGGATGGTCAAGGCAGCCCTCGATGCGGTGAACGTGATGGCGGTGGTGGCGTGGCGTGGGGTGGCCGGGAATGGCGCCGAGTGGTAACTGAAAAGAGCAAAGAGGTGGCGGCTTGGGTCTTGCGGTGAAGGCGATGCTACGACGACAGTAGGGCAAAGGGAGGGGACAGCCACGGTTCCTCTCGGGATGAAGAAGCTAGCGGTGGTGGTGGCGAGGTACGACGACGGCTAGGGTGGCCGTGGAGCACCGCCGGACATGACGGGCAAGCGGCGGCGCACCGGTTTGTGTGGGGAGAGGGAGTTCCGAGGCGCAAGACGCGCGAAAGTTTGGGGAAACGGTAGAGGGTACGGGGAGAAGCTTTATGGGCTCGGGAAGGCGGCACGGACACCGGGGCAGCCGAAAATCGAGGACGGAGTGGGGCGCGGGCGGTACGGGAGTGGGTGGCGGTTCGGCGCCGACTTTGTGGGTGGAGAGGGGAAATGGCACGGGAGAGAGTAGCACGGACATGGGCGAGTCGGTCCACGCGCGCGGCGGGTAGGCGGTGCGGGAAACGTGGCGCGGGCGCGGCCACGGTGGTGTCGGCCAAGAAGAGCGGGAGGAGAGGGATGACCCCGACGGTGGGGCCTCCACCTGCTGGGGCTCGAAGGAGAGGGAGAGACCGACACCCGGGCCCACAGTAAGCGAAAGACTGAGAGAGCCCGGGAGTGAGGGATGCAAAACAGACTTGCGCAAGGAGCGGCCGGCGAACTGGGCCAAACCGGGGACGTGTTTTAGACTTTTGGTGGATGCGCCGAAGGCAGCCCGAGGGCGAGAAAGAAATTCAAATTGGTTTTTCTATTTATTTAATCGGGTAAATGATAATTGTATATTTATAAATGCTTCCAATGCTCAAGTAAATCCAAGAAAAATCCTCGATATAGATGGGCATCTAAAAGTATTTAATAAAAATATAAAACATCATTTATTGATTAAATAATTTATTTAAATAATTACTTCAATACTTTTTGTATGGTTAAAATTATTTACGGAGCTCCAAAATTTCACGAAAAATTTTGGAGAGTATTTTAGGGCATGGAGAATATTATAAAAATATTTCCACCATGATTTTTAAAGAAAATTTTAATTTCCTTAATTAATTCACTTGATTTAATTACTTTCACTTTTAATAATTTCTAGAAAATGTTGTATTAAACGATTTTTAATCCCGATCAAAATCGGGCGTGAAAAACCTACCCCCTTATAGGAATCTTGTCCCGAGATTGGGGGCTAGAAAGAAAGAAGGTAGGGAGTTGGGGTTGGGTTGGCTTACTAACCTCTACGGCTTTCTTTTTGCTCCCACTGACTGATCGACCTGCCAAACCTGTGCGACACTTGGTTGATCAAACCTGCACAACTGAACTGACTGGATTCAACCCTCGTGTTCTGTTGCTTCACCAAAACTTAAGCTGGCTAATTCTGCTCGTGCTGACGCTGATTAAGATTACAGAGACTCAAAATGTTGTCTTTCCTCGGACTGCACACTTAAGGTTGACAGGCTTGACAAGCTGAGAATTCACCCTGCTGACTGATAATTGGTGGAACTTTTTCGAAACCTTGCAACTGACTTTCGTGAACACACCAATCTTGAATTCGCCGCGAATGACTCTTGATTCAAACAACGAGTATTTGAAGAGGCTGCTCGATCGGCCTTTCATCCGAACTGTGATTGTTCCCGAATGCTACTTCTTTAGACTGAACTGTTGACACATAGAATCGAACCTCTTAACTTGGGATTGTTGAAACCATGCTAACTGCTCGCAACTCACTCTCCTAGTTACGACACAATTTGCTACGCATGGCTGAACCTCCAAGCAAACGGCTACAAGATTTAACAAACTCATTTTGATCTCGTATTTAAAACTAGCGGTTAATCTTTCGCACGATTGTGAACAATTTCACTTGCCATCTTTGAGAAGGTCCAACAATCCCCTAATTTACCAACGGCATTGACTTTGAAAATCGGGTACTCCATCGATCGATCGTATTGAAGCAAAGACTGTGCCCTTTCATTCCACAGACTCTTGGAACTCGACATTCAAATGATGATGGTGGGTTACACATAAGAATGACTCTCATGCAACTCTTGAACATACTGACTTTTCGTTAACTTTTCCATCGGGTGTAACTACTGACCTGACCATTTCGCTTCTGTCCTGACCTCGGTGTCATCTGCCTGAACATATTGTGCAGATGATATTCCTTTCTTGAAACAAACACTGATCACTTAACAAATCAAGCTCAAAAGGTTAACCCCACGATATAGCATTCCATTTCTTTGCTTATCTTTCACTGACTCCTCTGGATTGATAGGCTATAAGTTCTACCATTGGTTTCTCCACATGATACCAAAATCCGCACATCTGCTGAAAAACTGCCTTTGATGCTACCTAGAGTTTCTGTTCTCTGACCAATACAAGATCATTTTCATACCTTGAGTAGAACTGATTCACAAGGAATGATTCTCTTATCGCATGCTCTGCGGACTGTATTGTATGACTTGATCTCTGCATCCATTTACTCTAGACAGAGGTGATGAAACAATTCCGTGGTCATCTTCCTAGGAAATGCCGAGGTGGTTTTCTGGAGACTGTAACGGTGGTCTTGAAATAAAGAATTCATTATTAACTAATGTTCACCACTACGGTGCAGTTACCACTTACTATTCTCTAGAGAACTTCCAACATCAGAGATGATAATCCTTTTATGATGTCGCTTCAACTGTATCATTACCCTCTTCGTCCTCATGAGGTACCGCTTACATTGTCCTTCAAATAAATCTCGCCATGACAAACACCGTTGTAGTCTAACCATTCTCTCTTTACTGATTGATCAATTCTTTTCTTTATTGCCAGTTAGATTTTTGATCTTGACAAAACTGCAATGACCCAATAAAGGAACTATAGGCTTCTTGTGACATTGTTAGATATACCAGTCAATCCCCGTTTTGACTACTGAATATGAACCCTGAGAGAAAAATAATCGTCTGCTCCGTACTCTTATTCGACTTCCTCTTTCAAGTACATAACTGTAATAAGTCTTCTGTGCACAAGGAAGGTACTTGAACACCAAACAATTATAAGCGGCTATTGTCCACTGCTAGCGAACTATTAACCGGTATGGAATCTACCCTTCAAGATCCCGACCGGGTTGATTTTTTTCATCGTAGTGTATAGGCCGACCAATGCTCTACTCAACGTTTCATTCTTAATGCATGACTGCCATGAAACTCCGGGTGTCAAAAGCGGTTCTCAAACATCAAAGACTTCTAAACCATTGTTGACCTTTGCTGGCAGAAATTTTGATTGGTATGAACCCTTTTCCCTTTTGTGATCCTAACATGGTTGACTCGTTCTTTTTAATGATTATTGATGGTGTTCCAACAAGAACACTTGCCTTGTCTATTGATTGTCTTTTCTGGAGAATTGTCAACCTCCTTGGTAGCTGAAGCGGGCAACTTCTTCCTATTGTTGGTGCAACTTTCCAATGATTACTTGCTAGGTTGTTGAGTTGGAATGACATGGGGTGCTGCCGATGTTGACGACAGGTTGGGTGAACCGCTGCGTGAGACCTTGTTTGGCGGGTCTCAGGGGAGTTGTACTACCTTCTTTACAATTGGATCAGATAATTGTTTCTCCTGGCACTGGCTGCCCTGCCGGTGTTGGTACTGTAGCTTCAGAGTGGTTGCCGGTGGAATGATACAGCTTTTGCTAGTGCTCTTAGTGACAAATCGTTGAGATAGAAACTTCACATTTCGGTGATGGTTGGTGTGTCTTGTTTTCCTGGGGTCCTAGGGCTGGGCCAGAGCACTCTGTGCTGGGGTGAGGCAACTGGGGAAGTTGAGACGTTGACGGACAGTGTCGGTAACTTGACGACATTAATACTTTGCATTGGGCCACCTTTCGAGAAATTACTTGTCTTTCCCACAATTGAATAGTAGGGGACTGACTTTCTCGGTTCAAGAAACGGACATTTGTTGTGACGATGCCTTAGCTCAAGATCATTAAAACAATCTAGTCTGGATTGATCACGAGATACATCCTTCTAATTGTGCATGCTCACATAGGAATTGGAACATGCAGGGACTCGAAAACTCGGTTAACAATGTTGTCCTACCACTGTTGGCTGCCACTGTAGTCGGAGTTGGATGGAGAGCAAAATGTTATTATTGTTGTTATTGTTGACTAAGAGTTGACGGATGGGTTGCAACGATATCATTTAGTCTTCCATTGTCTTTGCTAGTATTGACTTCGTTAACGGTCCTTAAGCATATGACCTATTCCCTCACACAAGGAACGTGTGACCTTTTTCTTCGTAAAGTTGGACCGCGGTGCACCAAAATTTCTGCTGAGAAGTTGATCCAAAAATTTCACTTCTCTTCTGATTAAGACCTCATCATCAGTTGGTGTCTTGGCATACTATTGACAAGAAAAATCAACATGCCGGCATGGGAGATCTGCTTAGCTCCAGTGCAGGTCCTAGAATCAATGAAGCGCGAGCATGCCAGTCAGTTTGATCCTGTCCTGCTACTGACAAGATATGCAAAGCAGTAAAGTATAAATCATATCAGCCGATAGACCGATAACCAGAATAGTCGATCGGCCAGTTAGCCGATAGCGCGAGTGAAACTTATGCCGATGTCCGGATAACTTGTCGGCTGAAACCCCGACGAAACCCTTAGTGGCGCCAACAGCGCGGCCGGTGATTACGGTTCTAATCACGACTTAGTAGGTCCAACTGAACTGATGCAGCACTAAGTATGAAAAGAAACGCAACATCTAGACAATCAAGCCCTTGACAGATTTTCACGGTGGTAGGTGTCTACACTAATCTAATCTAATATAACGATTTAACCGGTATCGGTAGAAACCCTAAAGCAAGAAACAACCGATAGAGCTAAATTGAGATATTAGGACTAGATTAACAAAGACATATGATAAGACTGGCTAACATTGCAGTGAAACATTAGCATGAACCTATCGGCTTAACAAGCTTAGATTATCAGTAACAATCTAGTAGGTCGGACCTAACCGATGCAGTACGAGATTGTATATGATAGTCTAATACTCAATGAGCCGATAGATCTGTCTAATGTGATGAATATAACAAATCTATCTAAAGCAACATTATGTTTAAAGAAACATCAACTTGATCGAATATCGGACCTAACCGAAAAAGTCCTAACTAAGCCGATGTGACTATAAACGTAATGGAACTAAAGATAGAGATGATATACCGAGATATGCAACACTTGGGCTTACCCCTTTGTCGGAGTACGAACCTAACCGATGCAGCCCTGCATCGGGTGGCAAGTCCCGCCGGATGATGAACAAAGTGGAAAAGCTAAAAGGTGGCGATGCGCCGAATTGTATTGATTGAGAGATATCATTTACATGAACCCCGGGCTTACATATTTATACCCATGGGATAACAAAGAAATAGAGATCCTAACAGATTACAAATCCAAACTTTCCTAAAGATAAAAGGAAACAAACCGAATCCTTACCGGATACTAACACACTTTCCTAAAGATAAAATAGGAAACTAACAAACTCTTCCTAATTAATAGATACAATTGACTTTTTAGGACTCAATCCTTGTATGGCAATCCTCATGAAGCACATCATTTTGATCCGACGGTGTCTCCAATGTTATGATACAGAATCGGCTACATCGGCTTGCCTTATCGATCCAAGATCGTGATGGACACCTTAGCCGATTCGGGTTACGGGGCTTACCAAATTCAGTGTTAACACATGCCCCGACTTTGGAGTATGAGAAGTCATGCTTCAAAATTGACCTTGTCTTGATCGCCCCAAAACTGATTCTTTTCTTCTCCTTGACATCGGCTCTCATAAGCCGATACCTTCTGTAATAGCTGAGCCAGGCTGTCGAACTCATGGATGAAAAACATGCCTTGGTTAGCTACCGACAATCCTTGGAATGCAAGATCTGCGAGATGCTCATCACTTAAATTCAAACTATAACATCGGCTACGAACATTACAAAACCTTTGAATGTACTCCCTAGCCGATTCTCCTTCTTCTTTGTCTAATCGATACCAAATCGCAAGCTTCAATTCACCAATGCCGCAAAGAAGTACATATGAAACGCTTCTCAAGATCGGCCCAACTTCTGATAGAGTTTGGTGGTAATGACGAAAACCATGTGAAGGTTGATGCAGTCAAAGACATTGGAAAAAAATCTAACTTTCAGAGCTTCTTCAGCCGATGTCTCCCCACATTGAGCTAAGAATCGGAAAATATGCTCCATTGTAGAGACACCATCCTGCCCTGAAAACACAAAGAAATCTGGAACCTTGTACTGGCTTGGAAGTGGAACCCCATTTGATGCGATCCCGCTAGGGTTTAGTCCCGATCTTTCGATGAGAGGAGGAGGATAACTCGATTGGGGAACGGAGGCGACGTTCACGGCCCGACTACAACCGTCCAAGGACGACGCGCCTTAGCAACCGATACACCGTCTCCGATGGTTGACGCGATCTTGCGGCGCGCGACAACCCGGCCACTAGGGCACTCGTCCTGTAAGCAATCGAAGAACAAGCAAGAACAAGTAAAACAAGCACTGAAATTGCTATATATTAAGATGAAAGATTCAATCTGAATACACGATATGGTGAGGTTCCGAAGACAAACAGACGGACGGTCTAGCCGACACGCGCGGTGTGTGCAAGTAGCGAAAGGCTAACTCTAATCAACAAAACCCACCCTTCTTGGTGGCGGCTGAAGGTTTAAGAAGAGGGGAGAGATGACCACAGGGGTGTCGGGTCGTGCTAAACCCTAGGACGTGCCCCTAACGGGCCCAACTTGATACACGGCCCATTGGGCCAAAAGAGGTGACGCAGCACCAAAGACAGAAAACACTCAGTAGAAAAAGGACAATTGCGGCCGCTCTAGGACAGATATTGACATGGGGCCAGATCCATTTGAAAGTAGACTTGATAACCTTTCCATCAAGTACTTGCACGCCCAAATCGGAGTTTGCATGAAGTCGTGGCGGCCGTTAGAACTTGGCACTGTGCTGCAGTCCGAATTCACCCCTCGCGAATCCTCTTCCCGTTGGATCCTCTCCATCGTTCTGAGTAAAACAAAAGTGCACGCGCCTCCGGGTATAAAGAAGAGGAACATAAACTTAAGAATGAACTCACCGATGGTTAAGTTGACATGCACGAGCGCGGGTTATTGGGCCATGAAGTTGTACTAGTGGAGGCGTGGATGTATTAGTAGTATTGATGTCCTCATCATCCTCCTCTTCTTGCATTGGGATCGTCCTCGACTCAAGCTCATCTTCGTCTCCCAAATATGGCTTTAAATCTGCAACGTTAAAAGTGGGACTAACCCCAAAATCGTAGGAGATCAAGCTTGTATGCATTTTCATTAATTTTTCAAGCACTTTAAAAGGTCCATCAGCTCTAGGCATCAACTTAGACTTTCGCAAATCGGGAAACCGTTCCTTTCGCAAATGTAACCAAACCAAATCACCGGGTTCAAAATTCAATTGGCGTCTACCTTTGTCACCAGCAAGCTTATAGTTAGCATTCATGCGCTCTATGTTTTCTTTAGTTGTTTCACGGAGTTTTAACATCAACTCAGCACATTGTTTAGCATCAAAATTCAGTTTTTAGAAGATGGCAAAGGCATTAAATCAATAGGAGCACGAGGCAATAATCCATAAACAATCTCAAAAGGGCACATCTTTGTAGTGGAATGCAACGAACGATAGTATGCAAATTCAATATGAGGCAAACATTCTTCCCACATCTTAATATTTGTCTTTAAAACAACCCTTAACATAGTAGACAAAGTCTTATTCACAACTTCAGTTTGCCCATCGGTTTGGGGATGACAAGTAGTAGAAAACAAAAGCTTAGTCCCCAATTTAGCCCACAAAGTTCTCCAAAAATGGCTGAGAAATTTAGTGTCACGGTTTGAAACAATGGTGTTTGGCACACCATGCAAGCGAACAACCTCCCGAAAGAACGAGTCAGCAATATGAGTAGCATCATCAGTTTTATGACATGGAATGAAATGTGCCATTTTAGAAAACCTATCCACAACCACAAAAATGCTATCTCGCCCCCTCTTGGTCCTAGGCAAGCCCAACACAAAATCCATTGAAATATCTTCCCAAGGAACACTAGGAACAGGTAGAGGCATATATAAACCATGGGGGGTTTAAGCGTGACTTAGCCTTTTGACATGTCGTGCAGCGAGCCACAAATCGCTCCACGTCTCTTCTCATCCTCGGCCAAAAGAAATGGCTAGCAAGGATGTCCTCCGTCTTCTTGGCACCAAAGTGCCCCATCAACCCACCGCCATGCACTTCCTGCAGCCACAACAAACGAACAGAGCTAGCTGGAATGCATAGCTTGTTAGATCTAAAAATAAACCCATCATTGAATACAAATCTGTTCCATGTCCTTCCATCCTTACAGTGCAACAACACGTCTTCAAAATTCTATCATCATTCACATATTGGGCTTTGATTGTTTCGAGGCCAAAGATTTTGTAGTCAAGTTGTGTCAACAAAGTATATCTCCTAGACAAAGCATCAGCAATGATATTCTCCTTTCCCTTCTTGTGTTTAATGACATAAGGAAAAGATTCAATAAATTCAACCCATTTAGCATGCCTACGATTCAGTTTGCCTTGACTACGAATATGTTTTAAAGATTCATGATCGAATGTATGACAAATTCCTTGGGCCATAATAAATGTTGCCATGTTTCCAGAGTTCTCACAAGAGCATACAATTCTTTATCATAAGTAGAATAATTCAGAACATGCCCACTCAATTTTTCACTGAAATATGCAACCGGTTTTCCCTCTTGTAACAAAACACCACCCAATCCAATCCCACTAGCATCACATTCGAGTTCAAAAGTCTTATTAAAATTTGGAAGTTGGAGGAGAGGTGCATGTGTCAACTTATCTTTTAACATGTTGAAGGCGTTCACTTGTGCGGTGCCCCACGTGAAAGGCGCTCCCTTCTTTGTAAGCTCATTCAGCGGTGCGGCAATTGTGCTGAAATCCCGCACGAAGCGCCGATAGAATCCTGCAAGTCCTAAAAAGCTTCGAACCTATGTGACCGTTTTAGGAGGCGGCCAACTCCGAATTGCCTCGACCTTGGCTTGATCAACCTCAATTCCCTGCGGAGTAACAATATAGCCAAGAAACGATACGCGATCGGTGCAAAAACTGCACTTCGCAAGGTTACCAAACAAACGTGCATCGCGCAAAGCATTAAAAACAACACGTAAATGATCAAGGTGTTCCTCTAAAGATTTGCTATAAATCAGAATATCATCAAAGTATAACACCACAAATTTGCCAATGAAAGCACGCAAAACCTCATTCATCAACCTCATGAAAGTGCTAGGTGCATTAGTTAAACCAAAAGGCATCACTAACCACTCATATAATCCAAACTTAGTTTTGAAAGCTGTTTTCCACTCATCTCCCAACTTCATACGAATCTGGTGGTATCCACTACGCAAATCAACTTTAGAGAAGACAGTAGAGCCACTCAATTCATCAAGCATATCGTCTAACCTAGGAATTGGATGACGATATCTAATGGTAATGTTATTAATAGCTCTACAATCAACACACATACGCCAAGATCCATCTTTCTTAGTCACCAAAATCACCGCACAACACATGGACTAAGAGACTCTCGTATGTACCCTTTATCAAGCAACTCCCGAACATGACGCTGAATTTCCTTGGTCTCGTCGGGGTTGGTTACGTATGGCGCGCGGTTGGGTAGTGAAGCCCGGAATCGGATCGATTTGATGCTCAATTCCACGCACCGGTGGCAGCCCGTGGTACATCCCGGGAAAAACATCCTCATACTCCTGCAAAAGATTAGTGACCGCAGTGTGGAAAAGAAATAGGTATATCCTCAAATGAAAACAAAGCATCCTTGCATACAAAAGCATAGCATACGGTTTCGTTGTATCCAAATTGGCAACATCGGATTTAACAGCAAGCATGCAAGAACCTTTCAATTGAATCACATTTTTATTGTCGATTTAGATTCTCTCTTGTTATGTTGCACATGTTCTTTGGCTACAATCTGATTTTCACTTATAGCATGGACCTTATTCTTCTCTTTCTTAGCTCTAGCAACATCATCCTCAAAAACAGCTTCGGGGTCATGGGATGCAACACAATTTTCTTATCATGGTACATAAAAGAATATTGATTTGATCTACCATGATGCATAGAATCCATATCAAATTGCCATGGCCTACCTAACAGAATATGACAAGCTTGCATAGGTACAACATCACACTCAACAACATCACGATATGTCCCAATTGCAAAATTAATGCGCACCGCTTGGTTACCTTTGCCTTACCACTTGTTGTTTAGCCATTGAATGTGATATGGGTGGGGATGTGGTTTGGTGCTTGAGTGGAAGCTTCTCCACCATTTCGCCGCTAGCCAAGTTGTTGCAGCTTCCTCCATCGATGATCAAGCGGCAAGAACGCTCTTTAATGACGCACTTTGTTTGGAACAAGGTGTACCGCTGATTTTGCTCGGCCTTCTCCATTTGTGTGCCGAGCACACGCCGCACAATGTGGCTGTCATAGGGTTCCGCAAATCGCACCAATATGTTCTTCGTTCCCTCATCTTTATCCGCATGGTCAGCCGCAAGCAAAGCAAGGGTATCTTCATCGAAATCACTAGCCGAGGAATACTCACCATCATCTTTGACTACCAAAACACGCTTGTGGGCGAGTCACGCTAGACATGCCCATAGCCCTTGCAACGGTGACATTTGACATCTCTTGTTCTTCCGGTGGATGCAACGGAAGAAGCACTCACGGCTGTGCTGGGCTGTCTTAGTCGGTGCACTAACGGGACACGTGGCTTGTCGCTAGATGGAGAAGGTGCCGACTAGCGGGTGTGGAAGATGGTGAAGGAGTAGAAGGCGTGCGTGGCAGCCATGATGTCGATTTTCTGTAGAAACATTAGTCTTGGCACTAGCACGTCGTCCCTGCACTTTCCTTTCAGCTTTGCAAGCAAGATGAAAGAATCGAGTCATATTAGTGTAATCTTTGTAGTCCACAATGTCATAGATCTCACGGTTTAGACCACCCAAAAATCTAGCCATAGCAGCATCCTCGGACTCGTCTAAATTACAGCGAAGCATGCCCATTTGTAATTCTGATAATATTCCTCTACACTTTTAGCACCCCTCAATTGTTGCAATTTATTTAACAAATCAATTGCATAGTAAGAAGGAACAAATCTAGCCCGCATGACCCGTTTCAAAGCATCCCAAGTCCATTTGCATGTTGTTAGGATTTTTCTTGCCATGTTCTATCCACCACACGAGAGGCAAAAGCGGTGAACTCACTAGTAGCAACTCTAACTCTAGAGGTCTCGGGAAGTCATGGCATGCAAATTTTTGATCAACAGCAACCTCCCATGTAATGTATGCATCAGGGTCATATTTTCCATCAAAAGAAGGTATCTTAAATTTGACTTTAGAAAAAGCATCTTCACTATTGCGTACCTCTCGTCGGCGGTGTTCTCCCATGCCTCTACGATTGTTACGTAGCCGACGGCGATCACGAGCGTTGCGGTCATCATGTTTAGTGTCAGCGGTATAGTCACCATCGAAGTTGTCCTCACCGTACTCACCATCAACGTCATCATCATCACACTGATCATGGCCCCAAGCATTGAGGTTATCCAAATGCCTCACAAGTGTAGCAAGGCTGGTGTCAATATGCGCAACCGATGCCTCCAACCCGGCGAGCCTGGTTGTGGCATCGATCTGTGTGGCCTCCAGTTGCTCGATCTTGTCATTCGTCACCTACAAATCTGCATCAAGTCCTTCTGTGTGCCGCTTCACTTCCCTTGCAAAATGATGTATGATGCGTCTGGTGCGTGGATAATGGGATGCACCTTCTTCTTCCTCCGAGCCTGCCATGGTTAATATAACAAAACAACAACGAAAACAGTTGACAAGAATTAATCCCTACAACTATTGGGGTGTGGCTACTGAAAGACGCTCGCTCTCAGCTTATCTCACAAGTTCTTACCAGTTCTTACCATGCTCACAGGAGGGTGGCGACAACCGACAAGTCTGCAACCGTGGAACGAGGTGTATCGGCGCCGTAGCAACAGGGCCTATTGTCAAGATATAGTCGTATGTGTGGAGCTGTTGGAGGGCTGAATGTAATGCAGAAGGAAGTACTAGCAACCACATTAGTTAAAGCAAATTGAGCAAACGCTCAAGGTCGGTACTGTGCTGGTCCTAGGCTAGACGAAATAGAGACGCGAGCCTAACCACAAAGGACGCCACAAGATACAAACCCAAACAGACACGATCACAGGAAGGTGGAGACAAAGGGAACTAGGTGGAAGGAAGGTTCTCACGAGTCAGCCCCTTTCTTTCTTTTTTTTCTGCTCTCTTTCTTTTTTTTGATGTTCTCTCTCTAGTGCTGAGGAGAGAGATGCGACTTTTTTTATTTTTTTTTTATTTTTTTGATATTTTTTTCACAACCAGGGGCACACTAGAACCAACCACAAAAATTCTTAGCTCAAACGGACAAAATATGAGGCACGTGGAATTTTTCAAAGTTTTACCGAAAGGGGTTAGAAGCTTCTCGCCACGAAAACAGAATTTTGCAAGCGGAATTTGGCGATTTTAAGATTGCCAAACCCGGAATTCTGTTGATGTCCGTGGATATCTTATTTTCCTAATTTCGAGCCCGTATGAGAAAGATATCGCTGTTTTAAGGCAGGCAACTCGAATCAGGGTTCTATTTCCTTTCTTGCGATGGTTGGATCAAAGGCAAGACAGATTACATACGGAAACAGATCAGACTATGGAAGGAAAGTAATTGGTGGGTGGCAGCGTTGGTGGTGATGACGGCTAAAACAAAGGTGATGGCGGCGATGGTGAAGGTGGCGATATGTGGTGGCAAGAACTCGAAACTCTAATCACCTAAACACTAAGACCAGCACATCGACACAACCATGCAACCGAATACTCAAAAAGCTCTAACTAAGCTGTACTAGTAAAACAAAAGGCTCAAAGGGTTTTTAGGATTACGGAGAACTATTCTACTATATTTTTTTTTGGTTTTCTTTTCTGGACTATAGGGAAAAAAATTAAACTACGACAGATAGATAGTCTCTCACCGATCAACCGCGCTCTGATACCAACTGATGCGATCCTGCTAGGGTTTAGTCCCGATCTTTCGATGAGAGGTGGAGGATAACTCGATTAGGGAACGGAGGTGACGTTCACGGCCTGACTACAACAGTCCAAGGACGATGCGCCTTAGCAACCGATACACCGTCTTCGATGGTTGACACGATCTTGCGGTGCGAGACAACCCGGCCACTAGGGCACTCGTCCTGCAAGCAATCGAAGAACAAGCAAGAACAAGTAAAACAAGCACTGAAATTGCTATATATTAAGATGAAAGATTCAATCTGAATACACGATATGGTGAGGTTCCGAAGACAAACAGACGGACGGTCTAGCCGACACGCGCGCTGTGTGCAAGTAGCAAAAGGCTAACTCTAATAAACAAAACCCACCCTTCTTGGTGGCGGCTGAAGGTTTAAGAAGAGGGGAGAGACGACCACAGGGGTGCCGGGGTCGTGCTAAACCCTAGGACGCGCCCCTAACGGGCCCAACTTGATACACGACCCATTGGGCCAAAAGAGGTGATGCAGCACCAAAGACAGAAAACACTCTGTAGAAAAAGGACAATTGCGGCCGCTCTAGGACAGATATTGATATGGGGCCAGATCCATTTGAAAGTAGACTTGATAACCTTTCCATCAAGTACTTGCACGCCCAAATCGGAGTTTACATGAAGTGTGGCAGCCGTTAGAACTTGGCACCGTGCTGCAGTCCGAATCCACCCCGCGCGAATCCTCTTCCCGTTGGATCCTCTCCATCGTTCCCGAGTAAAACAAAAGTGCACGCGCCTCCAGGGTATAAAGAAGAGGAACATAAACTTAAGAATGAACTCACCTGATGGTTAAGTTGACGTGCACGAGCGCGGGTTATTGGGCCATGAAGTTGTACGAGTGGAGGCGTGGATGTATCAGTAGTATTTATGTCCTCATCACCATTGAACCACTCAGGATATGGCAGCCGATACACAGAAATTTGATTTTTACGTTTAATTCCAAACTGCTCCTCCATTACCTTTGCAATTATATTGGCCCAATCCTCTTTGGACGGACATCTTTGAATTTCCTCTGGCCGATATTGCTGATGTGGCTCTGCATATTGATATCGATCAACTTGCCCCCCGAGCCAATTTTGTTGTTGCTGATGATGCTGGGATTGCTCACCAATTTGCCCCCCATGCTGATTTCTTAAAGCAATCATCCTGGGAACTGTTTCCTCTATCAAACCATGCAATGTACTCATCAAAACTCCAGATTGATCGAACACAGCACGATGAATGATGTTATCAACCATCTCTTGAAGTGTCTCGTCATCCATCGGCTCAGTAGATTGTTCCCTGTCTTCATTCATCAGCTTGAGAGATTGTTCTTCCTCGGCCTTGACTTCTTTACTAGACATCGTGGCAATTATGGGTCCGCCGAGCCGTTTAAAAGGATATGCTGTCCAAAACACGGTCCCACCGGGCGTGCCAAAAATGTGTTGACGACAAAAATCAACACGCCGATCTGGGAGATCTGCTTAGGTCCAGTGCAGGTCCTAGAATCGATGAAGCGCGGGCGTGCCAGTCAGTTTGATCCTACTACTGACAAGATATGCAAAGCAGTAAAGTATAAATCATATCAGCCAATAGACCGATAACCAGAATAGCCGATTGGCCAGTTAGCCGATAGCACAAGTGCAACTGATGCCGATGTCCAGATAACTCGTCGGCTGAAACCCCGACGAAACCCTTAGTGGCAGCCAACAGGCAGGCTAGAGATTACGGTTCTAATCATGACTTAGTAGGTCAAACTAAACTGATGCAGCACTAAGTATGAAAAGAAACGCAACATCTAGATAATCAAGCCCTTGACGGATTTTCAGGGTGTTAGGTGTCTAGACTAATCTAATCTAATATAACGATTTAACCGGTATCGGCAGAAACCCTAAAGCAAGAAACAACCGATAGAACTAAATTGAGATATTAGGACTAGATTAACAAAGACATATGATAAGACTAGCTAACCTTCCGGTGAAACATTAGAATGAACCTATCGGCTTAACAAGCTTAGATTATCGTAACAATCTGGTAGGTCGGACCTAACTGATGCAGCACGAGATTATATATGATAGTCTAATACTCAATGAGCCGATAGATCTGTCTAATGTGATGAATATAACAAATCTATCTAAAGCAACATTATGTTTAAAGAAACATCAACTTGATCAGAATATCGGACCTAACCGAGAAAGTCCTAACTAAGTCGATTTGACTATAAACAGTAATCAAACTAAAGATAGAGATGATATACCAGATATGCAACACTTGGACTTACCCCTTTGCCGGAGATCGAACCTAACCGATGGAGCCCTGCATCAGGTGCCAAGTCTCGCCGGATGATGAACAAAGTGGAAAAGGTAAAAGGTGGCGATGCGCCGAATTCTATTGATTGAGAGATATCATTTACATGAACCTCGGGCTTACATATTTATACCCATGGGATAACAGAGAAATAGAGATCCTAACCCAAATCCAAACTTTCCTAAAGATAAAAAGAAACAAACCGAATCCTTACCATATACTAACACACTTTCGTAAAGATAAAATAGGAAACTAACAAACTCTTCCTAATTAATAGATACAATTGCCTTTTTAGGACTCTATCCTTATGTGGCAATCCTCATGAAGCACATCATTTTGATCCGACAGTGTCTCCAATGTTATCATACCGGAATCGGCTACATCAGCTTGCCTTATTTGATTCGGTACCAGCCGATGGACACCTTAGCCGATTCGGGTTCAGGGGCTTACAAATTCTGCTGTTAACACATACAAATTCCAAGTGTGGTCAAACGCTGTGCAAAGTTTGTCCTTAGGTATGATGGTGGCTTACATCTGTTGGTTAGCTAGGAACACTACTATATACTGACAGTAACCATATAGGTGCTTGCAATGGAATGTACTAGATTCGATCTTGATTCCGATTATGAGCTTGCATCTGCTACATTTGGTACCACTGCTATGTCTCTCGTATCCGACTTTGTATCTATTGTATTCACTGCTTGCACATTCATCATCTGACCTTGGGGAACCAGAAATTGAACAAGAGAGGGGTTTTCGGCACAGGCTGTAGAGGGTGAACTGATCTAACCCAAGGTTCCTGACCTTACCTCACTGACACTGGTACCGTTGTGGTTGATAACATTTTCCCTGGAACTGACCAACTGCTACCCATAAGAAGGGATGGGACATGGGGTTTGCTAAAGATAAGACCTTAACCCACTTACCTACTGATCTGATGTGGGTGTACTTTTACTCTTCAAGTTGATTAAGTAAACAAGCTAGTATGGTCACATCCCCACCACTGATGTGAACCATACACCTGCACACATCAAACAATCACATGATCTAGCAGCAAACGACACCACTCTTCGGGGAAGGATTGGGTTCGGTTGAACTCCGGGAAGGATTTGCTTGCACCATGAGAAGCGTGGACTCTGGACTGCTTGGCTCGATCTTCTCACTTGAAGCTTCAGCTAGTGCTCCGGGCTTAACGACTAGAGAGTTGGAGGGGAAAGGGGAGAAATTGGAGAAACTGTTTAGCAAAGAGCTCCGAAGGGAGGGGAGAGACATTTTCGCAGATATGGTTTTCCGAAAACTTGTCCTTAGGGTTTGACAACTTGGCTCAATCTACAGTCGAGATGGCTCTGATACCAACTTGTCACGCCCAGAAATTTAGCCAAATTTCTAGACTATTTTGTGTATTAAATCCCTGTCCATGAATTAGTTAGGGTACATAAAATGACAAATCAATAAACAGATCCAAAACGTAAATAAAGCGTAAGATACTCACAGAAGAGGCACTTTGTCCTCACACCCGAAAGAAAACAGCAGCAACGGAAAAAGGCGATCCTAGCGGGGCTTCAGCTCCACTCCAAAGGCAAGCTCAACTCGGTGTCTAAGCCTTGGTCTTCTAACTCCGTCTTCAACTCAGAAGCACTACACTTATGGGAAAAGGGGGAAATAGCAAGGCTGAGTACAACCATCATACTCAGCAAGCCACACGGAGAAATGCAGACGTGCAAGGGGAGACAAGAGTGGCTTGGGCTATTTTGCATAAATGCGGTTGTAAACCTTTCTAGTTTAAATAGTAAAACAGTTGATTATTTGATCAAGATTAATTCTTCCACTGAACAATGTTGTCTCCACTTTGAACAGGCCCAATCAAACCACCTGAACTAGTCCAGTTCAATTAAGTCAACTTATTAAGGTGGGACTAATCATGGTGAATTTTGTTGATCGCCGATAACCGCGAGCACGGCTATTCGAATAGTTTTACTCTGGCCATAGGTGTACAACTGTACCCACAAGATACGATTCCACACATGTTGCCATGCCCCAAAGTATCGCCATGATACTGCAAGGGGGAAATCGTGACAAGACCCTTCGCATAAGTCCCCCAGACCAAGCGACATCACACCGAGGTTTCGCCCCTACCTTTATGTCCAAGGTAGGCAGCCCCCCTGGTGCCTTGGTGAATCCAATAGCCCGCATAGACCTTGCCTGGTCCATCCGAACTCCATCATGCCCACCCTTGCCTGGATGCGTCGGCGAGGCAAAAGCTACACTACAAGTCCAGCCGTTGCCCATGCTGGCTTGTGGTAAGTACTATAAGTCTTCCATGGTTTCCCATGAACCGGTCCTTAATTGCCATGGGTGCGACAAGCAAAACCATGCACCAACAGCCCACCATTTAGTCATATTTTAATTAACCAAGAACCTTTGCCAAGGAACCTCCGGTCTAAGACCGTCATTTCATGTGACTATCAGCTAGTAGTATAGTTCTCCCATTAGGTGAGCTAGTGCAATTAAGCATGGCTAAGCGTAAACATTTATAGCAAGGTTACGTAAGTGACGCAAGCTAGTCAATTTAATCACCCAGGTTGACAATGAATGGATAACAATTAAACATGGGCACAAGCGATCAGATAGGTTGTCCCAATCCCCGTGTAAATAGCAAAAAACATGCAATTTTATTTGCAAACAATAAATAATTTGTTAATTGGGATCAATATGCGTCAAGGAGAAGTGTGACTTGCCTTGCTTCTTCAGCTGATCTTCTCTTCTTCGCGAGCATGAACACTAAAAAAATCTACACGTTGGCACGCAAAACGAGAAAAAAATCTAATAAAAACCAAATAAAAAATACATGGAAAGTAAACAAACATGTAGAGCTCAATTTTAGATGAATTTTGCAATTTGAATGGCCCAATTCGAAGTTCGTATGGATTAGATATGAATTTTAGAAGTTTTAGGCCATTTGATTGAATTCTAGAAATTAAATTCGATTTATTGCACAATATTTATTTAATTTTACAAAGGAAAAGGGCTGACATCACACTGACGTCAGTGGAGGGGCATGCGCGGGAAAAAGGCTCGGTCCACCACGAACCGAGTCCACCCAGGCGGGACCCACACAACATCGGCACTAGGAGCGCCCGGCCTACCGTGGACAAAGTCCACGGTGGCGATCAGCCACATGGGCGCCCAATCAATGGTCCAGATCAGCCGGGCCAATTGAACAGCTAGGGAGAGGGGGGAGACCGGCCCACCGGCCGACCTAACGCGCAAGGATGCGGCGATGGCGTCGAGGCCCGAAGGCCACCGGCGGCGAGCGGCGGCAACCAAAGGGTCGCAGATGAGGGCAAATGGGAGAGTGAAAGAAGGGAGTTCTCACCAAGTGCCCGACGGCGGTGAGCGGCGACACAGGTAGTTCTGCGACGAGGAGATGGCGACGGCAGCACACGGAGTGGACTACCTTGGGTGCTCCGACAGCCTCCGACGACGACAGAGCGGCGGCCGAGCAGCGAAACAACCTGGGAAAGGTGGCAGAGGGGTTAGGAGGGGAAGCGATGGCTCGAGGCAGCGTGAATCGCCAGCCGGAAGAGACGGGTGATGATTGGCCGACGATCGAGGACCTCCTCGACATGGCGATGCCGAAGATCGAAGCGACACGGCTCGGCGTGGCACCAAACGCGGCGACAAGCGGCTGGAGGCAGCACAGGCGGTGGCGGCTCGGGTTGTTGGCGGAGGTGGCGCTACGGCAATGTTTTGTGGCAGACAAGGGATGGCCGAGGCAGCCCTCGATGTGGCGAACGCAATGGCGGCGGTGGTGTGGCGTGTGGTGGCCGGGAATGGCGCCGAGTGGTAACCGAAAAAAGGCAAAGAGGTGGCGGCTTGGGTCTTGCGGTGAAGGCGATGCTACGGCGACGGTAAGGCAAAGGGAGGGGATGGCCGCAGTTCCTCTCGAGATGGAGAAGCTAGCGACGGTGGTGGCGAGGTGTGGCGACGGCTAGGGTGGCCGTGGAGCACTGCCGGACATGACCGGCAAGTGGCGGCGCACCGGTTCGCGTGGCGAGAGGGTGTTGTGAGGCACAAGAGAATGCGGAAGTTTGGGGAAACGGTAGAGGGAGCACGGGGAGAATCTTTATGGGCTCGAGAAGGCGGCACGGACGCCGGGACAGAGTGGGGCACGACGGAGGGAGTGGGTAGCGGTTCGGCCCCGACTTTGCGGGCGGAGAGGGGGAAATTGCATGGGAGAGAGTAGCGCTGACATGGGTGAGTCGGTCCACGCGCGCGCGGGTGGGGAAGCAGTGCGGGAAATGCGGGCGCGGGCGCGACCATGGCGGCGTCGACCGAGAAGTGCGGGAGGAGAGGGATGACCCTGACAGGTGGGGCCCACCTGTCGGCGGCTCGAAGGGAGAGGGAGAGACTGACAGCCCGGGCCCACAAGTCAGCTAAACACTGAGAGAGCCCGAGCGTGGGACGCAAAACAGACTTGCGCAAGGAGCGGCCGGCGAGCTGGGCCGAACCGGGGACGTGTTTTAGACTTTTGGTGGATGCGCCGAAGGCAACCCGTCGGCGGGAAAGAAATTGAAATTGGTTTTTATATTTATTTAATCGGGTAAATGGTAATTGTATTTTTATAAATGTTTCCAATGCTCAAATAAATCCAAGAAAAATCCTGGATATAGATAGGCATCTAAAGTATTGAATAAAAATATAAAAATCATTTATTGATTAAATAATTTATTTAAATAATTACTTAAATACTTTTTGTATGGTTAAAATTATTTCGGAGCTCCAAAATTTCACGAAAAATTTCGAAGAGTATTTTTGGGCATGAAGAATATTATAAAAATATTTCGAGCCATGATTTTTAAAGGAGAATTTAATTTCATTAATTAATTCACTTGATTTAATTACTTTCGCTTTTAATAATTTCTAGAAAATGTATTATTAAACGATTTTTAATCCCGATCGAAAATCGGGCGTGACAACCTTCGGGCGTACGACATGATCTTTCGTACCTCCGTGGGGTTGGTGTATCTACAACAGATGATACAACATCTTGTTTGTCCTGTTGTGGTGTAGTGCTGGCCGAAACACTTTCCGGTGTTTCTTGGAGATGGAATCCTTATAATGTCTATCAAGTTTTTAAGTTTTGTCAACCCATTTCAAAACCCATTCACCGGAGGTTATTTCTAACCCGATAATTTGCAAATCCGTACTAACACATAGGAATAGTTTGCAATTGGATTTCAAAATCTTTCAAAACATCTTTGGTTCTGTTTTGTGGTGATTATTAACTATTTTCAAAACTCTTTTTCATAAAGATACAATCTTTCAAAGGTTTTAGTCCTATAAAACAAGGTAAGAATTCTAAAATTGAAATGGAGACATAGAGTAGAATAATCTCTAGAGAGGGATGATATATAATATTGAAAATGCTTTTCGCAAATAGTTTGTAACTGAGAGCATAGCCCTCAAAATAATTTTGAGAATTCATTTTAAATGACCAACTTAAGGGGCTCCTATAGTCGGTATTTGCTCTGATACCATGCCTGTCGGAGAGCACCCCGACCTCCTGTTATATTTGCAAGATGAAAGTGAAACGCTTCAAATCATCTAACAACATAACGAAACGTCCGGAGCCCCGAGAGAATAATATTGGAGATATTGCTGGGCCTTTAGCCTGCCAGTCAACTTCAGCCTCAGATGTTCCCGTCAAACCACTCGAAAGCGGTGACTAGATGTGTTACACATTCAGGAGACTTGACAAAAATGGCAAAAGATGTACAACATCTAAAATATCCTTAACTCGTGCTCAGGTGAATCTAGTCCCCACGACGTGCACTAGATTCACACTTTCATGTGAAGCATAGACATACAGAGCAAACACAATTACGATGAAGGAAACTTAAAGACTTACATCAACTGAATTAATTACATAGGCCAACCGGCCAATTATATATATAAATCAGAGAACAGCGGAAGCTTGACTACCCATTCACAAGCACACCGACTAGGGGTTTACCCCGTTAAGTTCAAATCCTAGAAAAAGCGAATCAAAAACCTGCATCACTCAAGGAATAAGTTTAAACTTGCAAGCAAGGATATTCCAATGGCAATAGTCAGTACATTAAACAAGTTAATGTACCGGCAAGCACAAGTCAAACCTAACATACTACATGTAAGGCATATATTCAAAGGGAGGCCATAAATATGTAGCTCAATTTCAGCATAAAACAAGTTTTATTTCACAAGTTTCAAGTTTCATCACTAATTTCATTATGTTTCCATCATTATCATCATCTTGTTGTCCTCCATGACAACATGTCATAATATATATCATCACACTCACACAACTCAACACTTTTTGTCATTTTCAAGACAAGTCACATGTTCACATTTTTGAAATAATAGAGAGTCTATACTCATGACACTTCACCAAAGCACTCTTGACAGTGAGCACAACTAATCAATTAGTTTTAGAGAACTCTGTAGAGTTTGTACAGCTTTACCCACATGATATGAGCACTCTAGCTTGTTTTGAGTTTGCAAGACTCTACCACACTCTTCATGTTGAATGTGGTCTAGAGGTCATAACGAAGTCTTTACATACTTAATCCCTAGCCTTGCACCAGCACGATACGTGTTCCTCCATCCTAGGCATACTGGAATATGACCTAGAACCATTAAGTGGCGGGCCCATGTCTTAAACTTAACGCCGTGATGGTGGACGCGACAGGAACCCACCCACGTGGCACAATACCGTTGTATTGGACAAATTTAGTCACCTAAACTACCACATCGTGGTAAATAGGAAGTTTCTCTGGGTTATGCGAACCCATACACACCGGCCTACCATAGTGCAAGGCTAGGTGCTAAGTAGAATATTCAGCTTAGGCCATTCAATACTAACACATGTGGATGTACGGATAACTTTAGGTTGGTCACACAAGTTCGGTCCTTATGGACTTGGGCAAACATCTCTCCCCCTATGGGCATACAACTAACACCATATGCATGCCATTTGCCGCCCAAGTCAAAATCACACTTTTACACATTTTATTTCAAAAATACTCATCATATTCAACCCATATCAGCAATGGTTCACTTAAAAAATCACATCTTAATTATCAATGGAACGAGCATTTGCGTAATTCTAAGCAAGGATGAGCAAGTAATTGCATAAGGCATATATATTTAAACCCATTTGAGCACATGGAATGTACTCTAACCGTTTCTAGGGGTACAATCAGCAAGGAATACAATTATTCAAGGTGGGGAATGCAGCAAGAAGGTCATAACTACCATAACCAACTTTTAAATATCGATATAGTCTATGTTCATATGCAACTTTGCAATCAAACAATTTCATCCCTCAAATCATGGGATTCAATGTGTTCAAAGGATGGGTGGGGAAAAATTGCCTTGATCTTGATAAATGTCAGCACCTAATCCACTCCTTCTCTGTTTATGCAATTATCTAAATGTAGTGTTCTAAAATATTTCTATAAATTGATTTTTATTAGTTTTGACTTCACATAGGGGAAGACATATGTTTTCTAAGGCTAACACATTTCGTTTCATAACTTTTGGAGTTACTAATAATTTATTATGCATTTTACCGATTATAACGTGTTCCCAGTCTTTAGTGTTTAATGAGTGCATAACTCTAGAGTTGTAAGTTCAGAACATGTTACCTATTCATTTAGTTGAGTCAACTAATTATATTGCTATTCATTCCACTTTAAGTCTACAAGTGTAGATATTTTATTATTGTACCTCATACTTTGCAACCAGAGGTGTTCTATGTTATGGTTTTAACACACTAACCTAGATATTGTTACATGAGCTAAGTGTGCCAATTTTTTTGGGGAATGAGGATTAACTTTAAATTTTCTCTGGTCTAACAAGTTTTAGGTAGATTTATTTGGAGTTAAGGTGCATATATATATATACATACATATATATAGTACTTAATTACTATTAATAGCACCTAAGTTATTTTTGTAGGGTTTACTGACATATTTGGCATGTGAGTGACCATATTTTATTTTACCTAATTGAAGTTCATTACTTGTTGGTTCTATAGAAACTTAGTTCACTTAAAATGGATTAAGAATGAATTTTCTACAAATTTTACAAGTTGAAGTGTGCACTAAGTTGTTTATTCCTTATATAAATATTAAAGAGATTTTATATATATTAAGCATATATTTTTATTTTATAGTTCGAAAGTATAAGTTTCGGTTGTTCTACAAAAATTAAGTTTACTCAAAATGGAGATAAAATGAATTTTATATAATTCAGCTTATCTAAGACTCATTATTTAAATGACATAAGTTTTTTTATGCATTTGGCACAAAGTAATTATATGCTTTTATTTTTCCTAATCAGAGGGTGTAAGTTGAGGAATCCGTAGCATTTGGGTTTGTCCAAAAAAATAAATCAATTTGAATTTCCCATGCATTTTATAAGTTTGTGCAAGCTTTAGGTGTGGTTTTGTTTAGATAAATTTTTGAGACAGAATTGGCACTCTGAGTGCCAAGTTCTATATTAAAGTTCATTATTTTGTGAGTTCACAGAAATTTATTTCATCCCAAAATGAGTTATATTGGATTTTATATGGATTTTACAAGTCTGTCACATTTTCTGTGGAAAAATAGATTTGATTTAGTTATTATTCTTTATATTTCGGATTAAAAATTCATGGGGTCCACTGGTGAGTGACTAGCCATTTTTGCAGAAAAGCCCCTAGAGTTTTTTAATTAGAACCCGAGGTCCTTGGCATGTGGTGAATGAAAGTTTATTAAGAGTGCCCCGGTTTTAGTTTATTTCCAAATAGATCCGTGACCCCACATGACATGCACTGTAATTTTTCTAATTAAACCTTGGAACTTTTAAAACTATCACTAAGTGCGGTCCTCTCGCCCTAATCTGGTCGGGCCCACCCATCGCCGAGATCGGGAGGACAGACGGGGCTCGGTGGCCCGGCGAGGTTCGCAGCGCCCGACGACGAACGGCGGTGATTCGAGGAGCGACCAAAAGAGAAAATGTAGAGGGAGATGTGGCGATGCTACGGTAGTCTTCCGCCTACGTGGTAGCAAGAATAGTGCCGGCGGTGAGCTCAAGCGGCGGCGCTCTCGTGTGGGCGGTGCATGTTTCCTTGGAGGCTAGATCCATACAATGTGGATGCATGCATGTGCTCTACGGGGCTCTGCGAGACACACCGAAGGTTGCACATGGGCTGGCAAAGCTTGGACGATGGCTACCGTGCGAGGAAGGCCTAGCGGTGACAAAAATCGGCAGGACGATGGCGATAGCTCCCCTCGGGACCTTGACCTGCCAAGAAGAGGGGTGGCACTGGTTACTAATGACCCAAGATTGCTACCGGTTCAAGCAATCGGATTGTGCCTCACCGGTTGCAGAGGAATCGGCAGTGGCGCGGCGGCCGGAGTTGAAGAAGGCAACGACAATCCCCCTTCTTAAGTGCACTATCCTTCGGGGTTCTTGAGGGCTTTTGTACGTGGTGTAGGATCGAATGCCAAAAGAACAGCAAACCAGAGGGGGTTAATGGTTGAGTACCCAAAAGCAAATCTTAGCGGATATTAGATTTACCCTTTGTTTTCTGAAGCCGGTCTGACCGCAGGTGTCGCGCCGGTCTGACCGAGAAACCCCGCCGGTCTGACCGCCAGATGACCTCCGGTCTGACCGCCCGTAGCCGATCGCCTCAACCGGTTGCTCGATGTAGCCGATTACCGATGAAGTCCGATGCCCGCCGGTCCGACCGACGATGTGCTTGCGGTCTAACCGGGAAGAAGGCGCGGTCTGACCATAGTAGATCTTGCGGTCTGACCAGTTAGCAGATTCGGTTGAACCGATAGTTATGTCGCCACACCGAGGAAGAAGAAGACATAAAGAATTATCAAGAAGATTGATCTTTATTGAAACTCTTTATGTTTACAAAGTGCATACAAAGCACTCCTCACAAAATCTCAAGCTAAACTCGAAACCGTAACTTGAAACCCTAAAAACTCGAACTCAAAAGCGACACCGAGAGGCCACGCATCCCCTCACTATTTATACCCAAGATCCGTAGCCAAGAGCCACGAATCCACCTCATACAAGAAGCCCTAATCCACTAGGAAATCTTCCCGTACAAGAAACGAACTATACATAAAACAACCGTAACAATATCGGTCTTCCTAAAACCAAAATTCCTCTTTCCATACGCAACAATATCTCCATTGTATGCCATATGGAAACTTCACCAATTATGTGCACTAATCTCTACCCTTCAGCATCCCGCATGATCCCAATCTTGGACGTCACCTTATCTCCAAGTTGACTCCATCTCGATCACCGGCAACACTTTCCCGAGGCGTAAAGAATACCTGCACACAATTAAACAAAGAATATCATATCCGAGCACAAGCTATCCAAACTTGACTCATTGTTAGCATGAAGAACCAGACGCGTGCATAGGAACACGAAACTCCCATGTATATGCAAGGAAACAAACCGAAACCAAAACCGAATCAAAATCGGCAATCGCCGATCAAGGCGTTTGACCGCAGCAACCGCCTGGCCGTCGACCGCCGGACACCTCCGGTCAGACCGGTAGTACACGCCCAGTCAGACCGGCTACGGCAGCCGACTGAACACTGTTCATCACCCAAAAATCAAAACCACTTTTTCAATAAACCTCCAAAGGTTAAAAACACAAAAAACAATAATCCCAGATGCCAATTGTTCATCATCAAATGGAGAGTCAAACAGACTTTGATTTTACAATCTCCCCCTTGATGAACACATTGGCAAACAAAATAAAAAGTGTTGTTTTGGTGTTTGAAAAATTAAAAACAAAAATGATAAAAAGCATTTGAGTGCTCAAAAATCAAAGAAAATTTCTCTTCCTTTCGAAAAGAAAGAAAATCCCTTGACCCAAAAAAACTTGCACTTTGTTTGTTCTCTCATGCAAATGTTCTCCCAAATGACATTATTTTCTCCCCCTTTTGACAATGAATTCATTTAAGCATAGGAATTATGTTTATGAATATTCAAGAGCTTAGCACCATACATAAAGCAAGTCATGTCATGTGTTGCAATAAAAAGTGAAAAATTCATCATATATAGCAAATATGCACTAGAGTATAATCATGAATCAAATATTTTATAAGTAAGATCGACAATGCAATAAAAATTCATGAATTCAAATGATTTATAATGCAACATCTTTACAAGCACATAGGTTGAAAAATAAACCCAAATGTATATGCCTATTGCAATCTTTATTCTTTCTCAAATTTACCTTTTTGCACATACAATTCAAGAGAAAATTTTTCATATTGATTTGAGCATATTTGCTTCTTATATTTTTTCTCTCAATTATTCCGAGTATGTCCTTATCGTCAAGACTGTTTCCAAGGATTCGGTACTCATTATTTTTGCTCACATCGAATACGTCCTTGTCGTCAAGACTGTTTCCAAGGATTTGGTATTCATTTTTTTCTCTCATAGATAATATTTTATTCTCTTTTCACAATGATAAATTTTAAAGTAATTTGAGGAATATTAATGCAACATATAAGCAGACAATCCAACACAAGTACTAGTATCAACATTGCATATTTTTTTTAATTCAATTGTAATATTAAAGTGTCATGCATTATTTCACTTAACTACACCTGAGTATAACCCTCCACCTGAGTATAACCCTGAGCAACAAGTCTAGCATTATTGCGAACAATGAAACCATCCTCATTTTGTTTATTTTTGAAAACCCACTTGGTTCCAATAATATTATGTCCAGAAGGAGGTTCAACTAAAGACCAAACTTTGTTTCTTTTAAAAATTTCAAGTTCTTCATGCATGGCGTTAATCCACGATTCATCAATTAATGCATGAGTAACATCTTTGGGTTCAAAAGAAGCAAAAAAAGCAGAATTTACAGAATCATGCACTGTTACCTTAGATCTCGTTGTCCACTCATGTAAATTACCTATTATTTGAACCGACGGATGTCGTCACTGAATGTGCAAAGGTGCAATAATCTCAGAAGTTGATTCATGTTCTGGTTCAACACTGGTCATTGTTCCCGAATAATCCTCTTTATTGGAATCGACAGAATCCAAAGTTGTCGGCCCTTGCCAGTCTGACCGGGTCTCTGGCCGGTCTGACCGGGCAGCCTCCTCCAGTCTGACCGACGACACTTGGCCGGTCTGACCGGGCAGGTCGACCTCGTCGTCGTCGTCGCTTTCGTCTTCAAAGATTCGACCATACTCCCCCTGAGCCTGTGGCAATGTGCCTAAAAGATCTGGTCTAGTACTGGGACTAGCCTCATCAAAAGTGACTTCACAAGTCTCGACAAATTTGTTAGTCTCTAAAACAAGTACACGATAGCCACGAGTATGTGTAGGGTATCCAAGAAATAAACCATCAGTTGAACGTGATTCAAACTTATCCAAATTTCCAGATTTTAAAATAAAGCACTTGCAACAAAAAACACGCAAATGTGAAACTTTGGGCTAACGACCAAAACGAAGCTCACAAGGAGTTTTGCCAAGTTTAGAATGCAAGAAAATGCGATTAGAAACATAGCAAGCAGTGTTAATAGCTTCGGCCCAAAATTTTCTAGGTGTGTGATATTCATCTAGCATTGTCCTATCCATTTCAACCAAAGAACGATATTTTCTTTCGACAAAACCATTTTGTTAAGGAACACGAGGAGAAGAAAATTGATGTTCAATTCCTTTTTCAACACAAAAATGTTCAAAAGAAGCATTTTTAAATTCACCACCATTATCACTTCTAATTGTTTTCAAAGAACTGGGAATTTCACAATTCAAACGAAGAAAAAGACTTTGAAAATGTCCAAAGGCCTCGTCCTTAGTTGCCATGAAGAAAACCCAAGAGTATTGAGAAAAATCATCAACAACAACTAACACATACCCTTTTCCTCCAACAGATTGCACTCTAGCTGGACCAACAGTGTCCATGTGTAAAAGCTGTCCCGGTGCATCCGTTATCACAGAAAGAATTGGTGTGTGTGAAGAAGCAATCATTTTACCATGACGACATGGTGCACAAACCAAATCAAGATCCTTTTTGAGTTTTGGCAAACCACGAACAAGATCCAAACCAGTTAAACGGGTCAAATGATCAAATCCAACATGACCAAGTCTACGATGCGAACATCAAATTTTTGTTGAATTTTGCAACTAAACATGTAACAACAGGGAGAAACAGGGGTTTTCAAAATTAGCTTTAAAAACTCTCCCATAACGAGAAATGTTCAAAACAGAATCACCACAAGAATCAAATATTTTACTTCCAGTTTTCTAAAAATGAACTTCAAAGTTTTCATCAACAATTTGTGAAACTGAAAGTAAATTGTATTTTAAATCCTCTACCAAAGCTACCTCTTTCAATTCGAACTTGTCACTTACCTTGACGGATCCGGTAGCGAGAACGACACTTGTTGAAGCATCCCCAAAGATTATCGATTCCGTCTTGGATGCCATCTTGAGGGAGGAGAACCAATTTTTATCCCCGGTCATGTGCCGCTAACAACCGGAGTCCATGATCCACACGTTCTCCTTCCTCGCCACGAAAGCCTACAAAACAAGAGATGTCGAGGCTTCAGTACTGGGGTTAGTTAAAAGAAATTTAGGAATGCAGTACTAAGACATACGACCAGTAGATCCAATAGGCACAAAACCATGAGAGAAAACAGATTTAGAATTTTCAGAAAAATTCCTTCGGGGCCGGTCTGACCGCTTGGGCGGTCTGACCGGACGCCATCGCCGGTCTGACCAAGGCAGTGCCGTCGGTCTGACAGGGTGCCAGGGCCGGTCTGACCGGTGGACCAACTGTGGTCTGACCAGCCTTCCCGAGGGAAAATCAGATTTTTGCCAATTTGATTTTGCAAAATTATTCTCTCTTTCCCTTTTCTGTTTTCATGCTAATCATAAACAAAAACCAACAAGATGACCATCTTTACCACAAAAAGAGCAAGAAAACTTTTCTTTAGTAACAGATGGTTTTGAAAAATTAGGTTTAGTTTCTTTTAGACAAACAGAAAGGGATGGGAAATTTTTAGCAGACTTAAAAACTGTTTTCATGGTTTTAGGTTTCATCAAGATTTCACCGTTTTCAGTTATTCCTAAATTATTTGGAGGATTTTTGGTGAAATAGTCATGAGCATCAAAACCTATTCCTTTGTTATCGCTACACACTTTAGATTTGTCCAAAATCATGTTAAGTTATTTCTTACCATCAGAAAATTTTTGCAAAGAACTTTTCAAGTAAGAAACTTCTTTTCCAAGATTGACACAATTTACACAATCAATTATGACATCTTTGCCTTTGCGACATCTAGAGCAAGGAGCTACCTCATCTTGTTTAACTATTTATTCCATGTGCTTAACACGAGCTAAAACATCTTTTAGTTTCAATTCATTAGGATCACAAGTTAAACAAGATTTAGCAGCCAAAACTTGAGAATTATTGACATTTCTAATCTTTGAAATTTCTAGAATTAAATCCTCACAATTTTTGCAATTATCATCATTGGGAATAAGAGATTTCAATCTAGCAATTTCAGCATTTAAAGATTCAATCACAACTTCTTGTTTTTTAAACATTTTCTCACATTTTTTATTCTTAGCACTTAAAACAAGAATTGCATCCTCAAGTGAGCTTACCTCATTTTCTTCATCTGAAGAATCTTCATCTCCACGCGTCATGAGACAAACGCCAGAGATGTTCTTGCCCTTCTCCTCCTCACTGTCAGAATCTATGTCGCTGAGTGGCTCAAAAGCGGCATAGACATGACTCAGCACTTTCTTGATCATCTCCTTGGAGCACCTACCCTTGGGCTTGTCATCTTTTGTCATTTCGGCGCTCTTGTCATCCTTCTTGCTCCTCCCGAGCTTGGGGCAATTGGAGCGGATGTGATCCAAGGCGCCGCACTCAAAGCAACGTGTTGGTCCTCCTTTCTTCCAGAACCTAACTCTGTTCATAGCTCTGAAAAGTTTGTTAGTAGCAAGAGCCAAATCATCCTCCTCGAATTGCTCGAGTTGTTCATCGGACATGGCGTTAATTAAAGCAAGAGCATTTGGAGATGATGAAGAAACAACGTGTGAAGAAGTCAAAGGAGAAATCAAAACACTTGACTTAGAATCCGTTTTTCGAGAAAGAATATTCATCTCATGAGTTTTGAGTCTTGTATAAAGCGAATCCAAAGTCAAATTTGCCATGTTAACAGATTCTTGAATAGAGATTACTTTCATCTCCCAAACAGACATGTCAAGACCAATTAAAAAGTGGCGAGAAATCTCAGACTGTGGATAATTAGTGTCATAAGAAGAATCAACAGATCTAAGATTGCTCAAGATTTTATTAAACCTACCGAGATAGTCATCCAAAGCTTCAGCAGGTTTCATCTCAAATTTTATATATTCCTTTTTAAAAAGATCTCAACGAAGTTCTTTTATGTTTGTAGTTCCTTGATGAAAGTTTTTCAAAGCGTTCCAAATTTCATTAGCAGTTTGAAGATGAGAAACATGGTCAAAATCAGAACGCAAAATTCCATTCAAAAAATGTTTTGAGCTTTGCAATTATTATTAAATTCAGTTTTCAAAGCATCAGTATTAATGGCATCGGGTATGGTGTAGGGAAGAGCAACCTTTTGCCACACATCATAGTCTTGAGCCATGTGGTAAGATTGCATCTTACTACACCAATATGCAAAATTGGTGCCATCAAAAATATGCGGTTTTGTTGAAAATTTATCCGACATGACGAAAAAACTTTAGATCGAAGAAAATCCAAAGCAGAAAAACATGGCTCTGATACCACTTGTAGGATCGAATGCCAAAAGAAAGGCCAACCAGAGGGGGGTGAATGGTTGAGTACCCAAAAATAAATCTTAGCGGAAATTAGATTTACCCTCTGTTTTCTGAAGCCGGTCTGACCGCCCGTAGCCGATCGCCTCAGCCGATTGCTCGATGTAGCCGATTGTCGATGAAGTCCGATGCCCGCCGGTCTGACCGCCGATGTGCTTGCGGTCTAACCGGAAAGAAGGCGCGGTCTGACCGGTTAGCAGATCCGGTTGAACCGACAGTTATGCCGCCGCACCGAGGAAGAAGAAGACACAAAGAATTATCAAGAAGATTGATCTTTATTGAAACTCGTGTGTTTACAAAGTGCATACAAAGCACGCCTGACAAAATCTCAAGCTAAACTTGAAACCCTAACTTGAAACCCTAAAAACTTGAACTCAAAAGCGATACCGAGAGGCCACGCCTCCCCTCACTATTTATACCCAAGATCCGCAGCTAAGAGCCACGAATCCTACTCATACAAGAAGCCCTAATACACTTGGAAACCTTCCCGTACAAGAAACGAACTATACATAAAACAACCATAACAATCTCGGTCTTCCTAAAACCGAAATTCCGCTTTCCATATGCAACAATATCTCCATTGTATGCCATATGAAAACTTCACCAATTATGTGCACTAATCTCTACCCTTCAGCATCCCGCATGATCCCAATCTTGGACGTCACCTTATCTCCAAGTTGACTCCATCTCGATCACCGACAACACTTTCCCGAGGCGTAAAGAATACCTGCACACAATTAAACAAAGAATACCATATCCGAGCACAAGCTATCCAAACTTGACTCATTGTTAGCATAAACAACCAGACACGTGCATAGGAACACGAAACTCCCATGTATAAGCAAGGAAACAAACCGAAACCAAAACCGAATCAAAATCGGCAACGTCGGATCGCTCCGGTCGACCGCAGTAACCGCCCGGTCGATCGCCGGACACCTGTCGACCGGTACACGCCCGACGGCCGTGGGAGCCGATCGAACACTGTTCATCGTCCGAAAACCAAAACAACTTTTTCACTAAATCTCCAAAGATCAAAAACACAAAAAGCAATAAACACACTTTGATTTTACACATGGTGGTGAGGCGACGATGGTGGCGCGTTGGCTCGGCTTGGGGTGGTCGGGTTCAGCTGAAACACCGACATGATCGTGACGGCGGTCTTCGGTGCTCGCTCCAGGGCACCCATGGGCGTGGCGGTGTTCCTGTTGCTACGGTGCACAGAATGTGTTGGGGTCAAAAAGGAAAAAATTTAGCATTGTGCGGTAAGTATGGTGCAAGGATGAGATGAGGGCGAGGGAAGCCCGACGGTTAATGGAGACATCGTCTTCTTCGCGGTTGGCGATGGAGATGAAGGCGGGGAGAGCAGCTAGAGCCCTCTCTCTCTCGGTTCTCTTGGCACCAGAATAGGGAGCGAGGTTGGGCGGTGCAGATAGGGGTGGTTATGGGCGACCTCAGCGCCGGACACGTCCCGGCCATGCGTCTAGCATGCTGGCGACACGTTGCCCTCGCTCCCCTCTGTTGTCTTTCATTCCAGGCTGATAAAAATAGGGGACAGAGGAAAAACAAGCCGAGGGGGGATGCCAAGTGGGTCCAGGCCGTGGTAGGCTAGGCAAGGGAGAGGGGTATGGGTAGAAACATGAGTACATTTGGTTTTTAGATGATTTTTGGGATTATTTTGTCCCTCTAACTTCGTAGCTTCATAACTTATCGTGTGGTCCAAATAAATTAGTGTATATTTTTTGGTGGTAGATACTTATACCAAGATTCCATTTTCTTTGGTTGCACACAAAAATTATTGGTAGATTGCTCATAGAAAATTGACAAAGATAGGCTAATTTGAAACTTATTTGAATTTTTAGTAGACTTAAATAGAGGAGAAAAATTCTAGAAAAATTATATTTATTCATGATAATTAACCTAGTATTTGAATAAATTATTTTCTAGGTATACTTATGTCGACGGAATGGGTCGACAGTCCTCCAAGGGGGGTCCCCAAGGAGGTGAAAGAGAGAGTGGTAGGGAAGCGGCTCTTCACTGGATCGGATGGGCAACTCAGACTTAGAGATGAGCCAAGAAACAAGATGCAGAGAGTTATATTGGTTCAGTCCTCCCAAAGGATAATAGGCCTACGTCCAGTGTGGTGTTCTTCGTTGGGGTGGATAATGAACAATACTTACAATGCAGGTTCTTAGAGTTTGGATCCCCTTGGCCCCATCGCCCTGCCCTCCCTTTTATAGCTCAAGAGGGTAGGAACATGAGAACTTGGGACCAAGAAAGTTAAGCCTACGAGAGAGAGAGAAAAGGTGGGGGTACAAAGAACATCTAACAAAGTAAAAGTTGGTCTGCTAGATCCTATACACCGTGGGCATCCTGTGATCTTGCTATATTGGGATCCTGCACCTGTGCGGCCAGGTGGTGCCAGACGCCGTCAGGTGCTCTCCGCCCTCTTCCTCCTTGCCTGCTGTGCCATCTCTCGGGTGGCTTGAGGTCAGGTGTCAAGTCAAAGTCGGTCGGAGAACCAAGGTTGGACTCGGGGTAAGGTCGGAGGGATCGACCCCGCGAAAGGGGGTCGGGACCTCGACCACACCCAGAGGACTCTCGATTTGACTTTGGTTGGAGTCTGAATCGAGTCTTTGGGGTACCCCGGGGTGACATCCCCCACAGCAGTGCCTGAGCCTAAGAAGGAATGAAGCATTCTTTCTTAGGATCAAAGTTCTTATGGGCATAGTCTTCTTCGGATCCCGAATAGCTTTGATCCAAAGATTCGGCAGGTGCACCACCTGGGTGCACCTCCAAAGTGTAGCCCCCGGGCCTAGGGTTGGATAACCTATCCGAACCTAGGGTCAAATCATCAAGAGTGTTCTTTCGTTCTCTCGATGTCTGAATCAGTGCTCGGGGTGAGGAATGGATTGCTGGGATTGACAGGTCTACTGCCCGAAGGCCCTTGGTAGCTCCTACTCTGACTAGGGAAAAAGGCAGCTTACGCGCCAGCCCCCAAGTTGGAGAAGCCACTGCCCAAGAGGGTGGTGACTTGCGAGGTGTTCAAGACTACGGGCCCGAAGGCGCCGGGTAGTCCCAACCTCGCCCATGACTTAGCTCGGAAGCCCATGCTCCAATCCCTGAGGTCACCGCCCCAGGGCGGTGAGGTCCATGGCTGCCGTTAGAACTACTGCCCATGGGCACGTGGTAATTCTGACTTCGATTGGGGGCTAGCTCGAAAGCCCACCCCGAGTCGAGGGATCCACTATCCAAAGTTAATGGAGATCCGGGATACGGTCGAGTCCACTGCCCGAAGGCTTCCTGTGGCATCGACCTTGGTTGAGGCCTAGCTAGGAAGCCCATCTCCCGAGGTGTTGGAGTTTTGACTCGGGGGCCGGTGATGTCTTAGCGAGATCAGAAGAAAAGAAGTCTTCTGACACCCACTGTCATGTCATGTTCATGGTGCAAGCATTAGGGATGCCTCTGCGACATATCAAACCTTTTGTATCCCACCTTTTCCCAGTGTCAGGTGGCGCCAAGAGTTGAGATGGGAAAGGTGGTGTGACCTATCACCGGTTTCCTTGGAATGGGCGATGGAAGCTCTGCAGGCACCGTCAACCACTCTGTGGTGCCGATGGTCAACATTTCGCCCAAGGGTGATGTGTCGTGGCAGGAAGCCGAATGGGCAAGGGGTGTTTTGGATACAACGCGCTAGTCATAAATTACGCCCCGCACATTTTCTAAGAATGCAGCCACCAAGCCCACCATCGCATCTCCATTTAAACCCCAGTTTGCACGGGTTCCTCCCTCCTTACGCCATCATACTTCTTCAACCTCATAGAGGATTTAGTTCTCCCGCCTTTACTCTACAACTTTCTTCTTCCTCAAAGCATCCGAGGCTCATGGCCTCATCATCGAGTTCCGGCAAAAGTTGGAGTTGGAGCGGGAGTGGTGAGAATCGGCGGCGAAGGGTAAACTCTTTTGGTGTTGTTGTTTTGTTGTTTTTTTCATTCCTTCATTCAGAACCTCACCAGCCAGGTGCAGAAGCCACGACAGGATGTTGATGTATTCCTCCGTGCAGAGCTTACGGAGGCGAACCCTCCCCTGGAGGCAACCAGGCAGAAAAACGGAAGTTAACCGCTTCCGAAGAGGCAGGGCCGAGTGTCCACAGGGAGGCGGGTGAGCAGGCGTCGGGGCCTGCTCCGAAGATCGTGCGTCAGGGTGCTGTGAGGTTCACAGCCTCCTCCAGGTGAGCATCGCATTTTTATGTTTTATTTGACATTGCAAATGCTGAATGGTATTGTTGATAGGAAGCCATCGAAGGTGAACCCGTGCATCGGCAGGACCTCTGTGGAGGCCACCATTCTTTAGCGGCGGACCGAGGGCCTCCTTCCCGACTTGACCGCCCCGTTTGACCAGGAGGTATTATCGTTGAAGGTGGCCAAGGCCAAACTGGAGAGGAAGTTCACGGCCGCCGAAGCTGCCCGTGATGCAGCCCAGGCCAAGATGGCCGAGAATCAAGCCTCGCGGGCAAAAGCCATCTGTAAGTGTTGTCTTCTTTGACTCCCTTGCTTTTGAGACCAGAGCGCGCTCTGACCATCCCGTCTTATGGCCAGGTAAACTGGCGGGAGCTGACTGAAGGCTCCGTCAGCTCGAGGATAGCCTGAAGGCGGATGAGGGGCGATGGAGGGTTTGCTCGGGGGCTGCCCAAGCACTCCTTGCAAAGATCGACCCAGAGACGTCGTCGACTATCGACGATGTTCTTCGGGCGCTTACGGCGAACGGGCGGGAGCTTCTCCGTCGTTATGCCCGGGGGTTGCCAAGACGGCGGTGACGCACATCCTTGGCGTCGTGCAGAAGCTATACCCCCGGGCGAACACCGATGCGGTTGCCGTGGGGTGGCCTGCTAGTGTTGAACTAGGCGACATCGATGACATCTACGCCTCTATAGAGTCGACGGCAGATAAGATCATTGGCAACATGGTCCTGTAGGTCAAGAGATCCTAAGGCCATGTTGTTCCAATCATTCCAGCATGTGCACACTCTCGCAACTCGGCCCACGGATCTGCTGCCGGAAGGGTTTGTTATCTCCATGGACCTGCATGATAGGGGGACCTCAGGCCCTATGTATTGTCACATCCTGGGTTTTTCCCTAATTCATTTAAAATAATTTACCCGGAAATAATCGGAATTTCGAAATTAACTCGGAGTCAACCTATAATTTTAAAATGCAATTAATAAATGGAAATGACATGGTAGGATTTTTCTTGAATTCTTCATGTCAAAATACGCTAACACGATTTTTACTTGGAATTTTTAGAGCACTCTAAGTATTTTTAAACAATTAAATAAGAAATCGGGAATTAATTAAGCCCCAAAATCCTTTTTCCCTTTTTCTTTTTCTTTTCCGTACGGGCTGCACAGTACTCCGCTCTTTCCCCGGCCGCCGGCCGGTCCCTCCCCGCGCGCGCCCGGTGGCCGGGCCGAGGCCCGCAGCGCCCGCCGCACGCAAGTCCGCGGGCGTCCCTCGCCGCGAGTCGCCGACGGTGGGCCCCGCCTGTCGAGCTTCCGTCCCCGCGCCGGTCGGTCCGGCCGCCGTCCGCCATGCGCGCCGCCTTTCCGCTCCTTTCCGTTTGAATCCGAGCCACGTCGGCCCGTGCCGGCTCAATCTCGCGACGCCGTTTCCATCCCCGCACCCGCGCCCGTTGGAAACCCTATCCACGCGAAATCCGTCGCCGATTGTTTCCCTCTCTCTCGAGTCCGTGAACAACGGCGAGGAATCCGCGCCGTTTCCGTGTTTGTTTCGCCCGTTGTACCCCTATAAAACTCCCCTTTCGCCGCCGCGCGTTTCCCTTTGGTTCCCGTGCGCTAGCCCCAAAACCCGCCGTCGCCATCGTCGTCGTCTCCGTCGCCGGTGAGTGCACCGCCGCCCTTCTCCTTTTCGGTTTTCGGGCCTCCTCCCGAACCGCTCCCGCGCGCATCGTTCCGCCCTTCCCGTGGTCCCCGCGCCCGCAGCACCCTCGCCGCGCCGTGCCGCCGGAGTCCGGCCGGCCGCCGCGCGGCCATGGCCGCGGCGAGCTCGAGCCGCCGCCGCCCGAACCCTAACCTAGCGCCGCTTCCTGCGCCGTCCGATCCTTCGGATCGGGCGGATCCGCACCGTCCGTCGCGATCGATCCGTCGCCGTTCGATCCGGTCGCCGCACGCCGGATGGCTGCCGCGTGTCCGCCTCGGTCGCCGCCCAAACCCTAACCCTAGCCGCGATCCGCGCCGTTCGATCCTTCGAATCGGGCGGATCCGGACCGTCCCCTCGCGCAAAGGCGCCGTCGTCCGATCGCCGCCACCTCCCCGATGCGCGCCACGTGCCCGCTCCTCGCCGCCGCCGTGGACCCGGTCCACCGTGGACCGCGCCGCGTCGCTTGCGTCGCCGCTTGCACCGCCGACGTCGGCCCTGCTTGCGCCATGCTTGCGTCACCGGGGCTTAATTGCGCAATAAATAATTTAATCTTTTCTGTTTAGTTTAAAATCGTAATTAAACTTCTAAAATTCATATCTATTGAATCCGAACTCCGTTTTAGTCCATTCAAATTTCATTAAATCCAGAAAAATGTCAAGAATCCATTAAAAATACTTTTCAGTGCTGTTTTAGTAGACTTTTTAGAGTGTTTGTTGAGTGCTTTGTTTGTCGTGTAGATCCCGAGTTTTCCGGCGAGCCCGTTCTTTTCGAAGTAGTCGCCGAGGTTCCTCAGTCTCCAGAGCAAGGCAAGTCATACCTTACATTGACCATATTGTACCTATTTTATGTAAATACCTCTATTTCATTCAAATACGCATATGTTTTAGAATGTCATTTCATGGGATGTTTTATACCTATTGTACTCAACCATAGGATTGTTTACCTTATACCATTGATAACTTGGGGTTCAATGTGACTAGATGATAGTTTAAGGTTGCTTAGCCATGCTTAGCGCAACTAGCTCACTTAAGGGAATCACACTAATCAAGTTTCCTTACCGAAGTTAACCCTCGGATGATGTTAAGTTGTGAGCATGTCTCTAATAATATTGATTTATGAAAAAGGTGGGTCGTGAGCACATTGTTTGACTTTGGTTAGCGTGCTCATGATGATTAAGGACCGGTTCTCGGAAACCCGGAAGAAATGCCGTGCATACCACAAGCCGGCATCGGTAATGGTGGGTCCGTAGCGTAGCCGTCTCTAGTTAACGTAATCCCGAGAGGGTGGGCGTGATGGAGTTGGGTCGGCCCCGGTTTTAAGGGTTGATCAGCTTCCGGATTCACCGCGGCACTAGAGGGGCTGCCCATTGCCCGATGGGAATGGGGGCGAAACCTTGGTGTGGTACGATTGACTAGAGGGGTTATGTGAAGGGTCCCTCACGCCTTTCCGGGGCATCGTGGTGGTGCACCGGCGCACGGTAACGTGTTGTGGGATTGTGTCTTGTGGGTACAGTTGTACACCTCGATCGAGTAAAAACTATTCGAATAGCCGTGCCCACGGTTACGGGCGATCGACCAGATTCACCTTGATTAGTCTCATTTATTTATTGGAATGAAATGTTGAAGTATGACTAGTGCGGGTGGATGGATGGGCCTGTTGCAACGTGGTTTGAGCGTTGGACGGTGTTTATTTAATTACGCTTAAATATTACTACTGTTTTACTGTCTTCAAATAGTATTATTATATACTGCAAATGCTGTTTATGCAAATCGAGCTCCTTGACCTTTCCTTGTTATTTATCTTGCACCATGTCCCCTTTTCCGGTGTGACTTGTTGAGTACGGTGGTTGTACTCAGTCTTGCTTCTTTTTCCCCCTTCAGTGCCAGAGGTTGAGAGCGAGGTCTCCGAGGAGGTGTAGGCTTGTTCTCGTCAAGGTTTAGCTGTGGAGTTGGTGTTCCGCTTCGCTCGCGTCAAGTTTAGCTTAAGTCAGTTTTTTTTCCTTTCCGCTGCATTTGTGTAACTCTTTTATATTGTTTCTAAGACGAGGATTCTGTATTATCAATAACGTCGATTTGTGTACCTCGGCTGATTCTGGACGAGGATGTAATGCACAAATTAGGTGCGAAATTCGGTGTGAATTTCGGCGTGACAAGTTGGTATCGAGCCTTCCCGTGACGTAGGACAAGCCAACTGGAAACCTTAAGAGCCCTCTAATTCTTTTCATGTGCATAGGTTTTGAAAAAAGGGGTGTTTTGAAAAGTGGAGTCGGTTTAGCGGTTAGGGATTGCGAAAATGGGATGTTGGTCGTGGGTTTTGAGCATGTTTTGATTTCCCCAATCCTTTGTTTCTATAGATGGCGGGTTCCCCAAACGCATGCGGAAAAGGGATGACAGCTTCGTGGCGAGAACGGCGCGTTTGGCCCTTGCGGTTGGATATCCCGAAGCACCGGAGTATACAACGGTTGCGCCTCTCAGTGGCGAGTTGCCCTACCGTGTTCGGTTGGAGGTTCACGGGTTTGTGGGAACGTGTCTTCCCAACATGGAGGTCACAGCTTCCGGAGGCACGTCAGATCACGCTTGTCAAGAAGCCGCCTACGATGTTGGCCAGGATGAGGGAGCTGCATGATGCTGACCTTCGCACCTCCTCCTACCGCTACCATCCCCGTCGAGGTAGTTCCTCAGAGGTCAGTGCATTCAAGTCTACGGCAGAGGAGAATGACTCTACCTTCGGTCACATGTGCACCGTGCTCAAAGGACTGGATCAGATGCACTCTGACCTACACAAGGCGACCAAAGAGCTGAACGACAAGAAGATGCCGAGGATCGCGCGACGCAGGGACGAAGTGGTTCGTCGAAGAAGGAGGTAGCTGAGTTGAAGGGACTCCCGCCACCAGTTGGGGTCAGGCTCCGCACTACGCCTCGGAAGACCACCACCGCGCCTGTCCGTATCCAGCTGGCACCTCGGATTCCACCGCCTTCTCCAGCTCCACCCGCTCCGGTTCCGGCGCCGGTTCCAGCTCCTCCCGCTGCAGGTTCGCCCTCACCTTTGCTCACTTCGGCAAATCAAGGCGGAGGTGGCGTAATGGTTGGATCTCCGTCTCCGGTGACTCAAGCTCGAGAATTCGGCTGAAGACATGGACTCCGAAGAGACTCGAGATTCCTCGGAGGGAAGAGGCGGGATCGGTTGGGCTACGGCAACCGATTCGAAGAGTCCAAGTCTCGAGGTGACGCCCGAGGACTCCAGGAGCCGTTCGGAAGATTGGGGATCTCGAAGGAAGCGGTTTCGACTCCTCGTCTCGTGGATCGTTCTAGTTGCCCTCCTTAGTTTTACCGTTTACCTTAGTTTGTCTTCTTGGTAGTTGCTTTGTGTGTTAGGTCGTGTGTGTGGGATAGGCGGCGTCGATATCAAGTGTGATATGACCGACCAATTAAGGATGTTTGGTGCTTTTCCTTGTTTTTAGTCAAGACCGAACAATGCATTTGAATTCAAATAATAAAGATTAGTTCTAAGTCTATCTGTTTTCTTCTTTTCCCTCTCGGTCGGTCGTCTCCTTCGAGATGGTGAACACCGGGACCGGCGGGCGAACAGCAACAATGGGCGTCAGGTGCCAACAACAACGAGGCTCACGACGCGAATGGCAATGCTCCTCCACCGCCACCCGAGAATCCCACCATTGCTCAAGAGCTCGCTTCACGACACGAGATGATGGCTGCAATGATGCAGCAAATGCAACAACAACACCATCGGATGCAACGGGATGCTGCAACAAATGCAGCAACGACGAGCGAACAATCGGTTGCCGCCCCACCACCCCAGTCAAGCGCCGAGTTCCTTCGTGTCCGACCGCCGACCTTCTCCAGCACCACTAATCCCATGGAGGCTAATGATTGGCTTCATGCCATAGAGAAGAAGTTGGATCTGCTGCAGTGCACGGATCAGGAGAAAGTCTCTTTTGCCACTCATCAGTTACAGGGTCCTGCTTCAGCTTGGTGGGACAACTATTTGGTTACTCGCCGGCGGGAGCGTGGTTACAGGAAGAGTTTCGTCGCAGTTTCAGGACCGCACACATTCCTGCGGGAATAGTTGCACGAAAAGCGCGAGTTCCGTTCTCTTGAGCGGGTAACAAATCGATTCTGAGTATCCGCACGAGTTCAATCGTCTTGCCCGTTATGCCCCGAGAAGATGTGCACCGATGCGAAAGGCGGGGAAAAGTTTTTGGCTGGTTTGGATGATGAACTCACGGACAAGCTTATCTCCGGAGAGTATGCTAACTTTGAGAAGCTGGTTGACAAGGCCATTCGACAGGAAGATCAGCGCAACAAGATGATCAAGAAGAGAAAAGTATTCCGACACGACCTCCTCAACGGCGGGAAATCGCGAGGCCGCGTTTCATGCGGAAGTCGAGTGGACCTACCACCATGATTGTTCGTCGGCATCGGCCTTATCACCCGGGGAATTTCCAAGCGCGTAGTGGCGGTGGTCGCAACAGCGTACTCCGCCCGCGCCCTCCAACGGCGCCATCCCGGCAGAATGATCCACGCCACCACCTCCAAGGAAGGACTCGGGGGGAAAGCCAGGAGTCTGTTTCAACTATGGTGACCCAGGGCATTTTGCAGACAAGTGTCCGAAGCCAAGACGCGATGGGCCAAGGTTCATCGAGGCTCGAGTCAATCATGCGTCCGCCGAGGAAGCACGACCGCTCCCGGGTTATACTGGGTATGTTTCCTGTAAACTATACTCCGCCACGATATTATTTGATTCGGCGCTACACATTCTTTTATCTCAAAGCAATTTGTTGGGGCACATGGGTTGTCAGTAGTGGGACTTAAGATACCTATGCGGGTTCAAACCCCTGGAAACCACTTGGAGACCACTCAGTTTTGTCCCTCAGTGACCATAGAAATTCAAGGATCTATGTTTCTAGCCAACCTTATCCTCCTTCAGACCAAAGGCATAGATGTCATCCTTGGGATGGATTGGTTGTCCAGACATAAGGGAGTAATTGACTGCGCTAGTCGCACCATTACTTTAATCAATATGAAAGGAGAAAGAATTGTTTTTCGCTCTCCCATGAAAGTCAAGCCCGTAGTAAGTTTGAATCTTGTTTCCACCGGGGAATCGTCCGAAATGGCGGCCAAGCCCCCTGTGAAGTTAGAGGATATCCCCATCGTCAGAGAATATCCTAAAGTTTTCCCCGAGGATTTAACTTAGATGCCGCCAAAAAGGGAAATTGAATTCCGGATTGACCTAGTACCCGGGACCGCCCCAATACACAAGAGGCCATATAGGATGGGAGCCAACGAGTTGGCCGAAGTAAAGAAGCAAGTGGATGAACAGTTGCAAAAAGGGTATATTCGCCCGAGCACATCGCCTTGGGGTGCTCCGGTGATTTTTGTGGAAAAGGAAGACAAGACCAAGAGAATGTGTGTGGATTATCGAGCCCTCAATGAGGTTACTATCAAGAACAAGTATCCCCTACCCCGGATTGATGACTTATTCGATCAACTCAAAGGGGCCAAGGTATTTTCCAAGATAGACCTGCGATCGGGCTATCATCGCTTGAGGATTCGGGAAGAGGACGTTCCCAAGACCGCCTTCACCACCGGTATGGACCTGCGAGTGTACGGTCATGTCTTTTGGGTTAACCAATGCACCGGCGTTCTTTATGAATCGATGAACAAGGTGTTTATGGAGTTCTTGGATAAATTCGTGGTGGTGTTCATTGACGACATTTTGGTCTACTCTAAGTCGAGGAGGATCATGAGCAACATCTTCGGACAAGTACTCGAGAAGTTGAGAGACCATCAACTCTACGCCAAGTTTAGCAAGTGTGCTTTCGGTTAAAGGAGGTACAGTTCTCGGCCACATTGTGAATGCCCAAGGGGTAGCCGTGGATCCAAAAATGTGGAATCGGTTACCAAGTGGACCTTGCCTAAAACGGTTACGCAGATCCGAAGTTTCCTTGGACTTGCGGGTTACTACCGCCGCTTCATTGAGAACTTCTCCAAAATCGCCAAGCCAATGACTCAACTGTTGAAGAAAGATGAGAAGTTTAAGTGGTCGGCAGAATGCAATAGAAGTTTTGAAGAGCTCAAGAGGAAGTTGGTGTCTGCACCAGTGTTGATACTGCCCGACCCAGCAAAGGACTTCCAAGTTTATTGTGATGCATCTCGCCAAGGGTTGGGATGTGTGTTGATGCAAGAAGGCAAAGTGGTCGCATATGCATCTCGTCAATTGCGCCCACATGAAAACAACTACCCCACTCATGATCTGGAGTTATCCGCAGTAGTTCATGCATTGAAGATCTGGCGACACTACCTAATTGGTAATCGTTGTGAAGTGTATACGGATCACAAAAGTCTTAAGTACATTTTCACCCAACCGGATTTAAACCTCCGACAGAGGAGATGGTTGGAACTGATCAAAGATTATGACTTAGGGATACATTACCATCCCGGCAAAGCAAATGTGGTTGCGGATGCACTAAGCCGAAAAGTTACTGCACCACTCTCAGTGTCGAAGGAAGGTGTGACCAGTTGCAGCAGGAATTCGAGAATCTAAATCTACGAGTGGTGGAATTTGGTTTTGTGGCTGCTCTGGAAGCCCAACCCACTCTCATTGATCAAATTCGGGCTGCTCAGGCATCAGATCCCGAGATGGCCGAACTCAAGAAGAACATGAGAGTTGGAAAAGCTCGTGGTTTTACGGAAGACGAACATGGCACAATCTGGATGGGAAAGAGATTGTGTGTGCCAGAGGACAAGGATTTGAAAAAGACGATCCTTACGGAAGTTCACCAAACCCAATACTCAATTCACCCGGGCAGTACAAAGATGTATCAAGATCTTAAAGAAAAGTTTTGGTGGGTCAGCATGAGGAGGGAGATAGCTGAGTTTGTTGCACTTTGTGATGTTTGTCAGCGAGTGAAGGCAGAACATCAACGGCCCGCCGGACTGTTGCAACCACTTCAGATTCCAGAGTGGAAATGGGAAGAAATTGGAATGGATTTCATCACGGGTTTACCCCGCACAACGTCAGGTTATGACTCAATTTGGGTCGTGGTGGACCGACTCACCAAGGTAGCCCATTTCATACCGGTACATACTACCTACTCAGGGAAGAAGTTGGCAGAGCTTTATCTCGCAAGGATCATGTGTTTGCATGGCGTGCCTAAGAAGATCGTGTCCGATAGGGGAAGTCAGTTTACTTCCAAATTCGGAAGAAGTTGCAAGAAGAACTCGGTACCGTTTGAATTTTAGCACGGCCTATCATCCGCAAAGACGGCCAAACCGAGAGAGTGAATCAGATTTTGGAAGATATGCTGAGAGCATGCGCGCTCGATTTTGGAAAAGCATGGGACAAAAGCTTGCCCTATGCAGAATTCTCTTACAACAACAGTTATCAGGCCAGCATTCAAATGGCACCGTATGAAGCACTGTATGGACGGAAATGCCGCACACCCCTATTTTGGGACCGACAGTGAGCGCCAATTGTTTGGCACAAGTAATAAGCGAAGCGAGAGGAAAAGGTCCGAGCGATTCGGGAAAGGTTGAAGATTGCGCATCCCGAGAAGAGTTATGCGAGATAATCGTCGAAGAGATCTCGCTTTTGAAGCACGAGGATTTCGTGTATCTTCGCGTTACACCACTCCGGGAGTACACCGTTTCCAAACCAAAGGTAAGTTGGCACCACGTTTCGTGGGACCATACAAGATTCGGGAACGTCGAGGAGAAGTGGCCTATCAGCTGGAGCTTCCCTCCAACATGACTGGTATTCATGACGTGTTTCATGTGTCCCAGTTGAAGAATTGTTTAAGGGTACCAGAAGAGCAGGCGAGTCCAGACCAGATTGAAATCCAAGAGGACTTAACCTATGTAGAGAGACCAGCACGTGTTCTTGAGGTCAGTGAGAGAAGGACTCGGAACAAGGTTATCAGGTTTTGCAAGGTTCAATGGACTCATCACTCCGAGGAAGAAGCTACTTGGGAACGAGAAGATGAGCTAAAGGCCGCGCACCCGCACCTCTTCGCCAGTACCTCCAAATCTCGGGGTCGAGATTCCGTTTAAGGTGGGTAGGTTGTCACATCCGGGTTTTTCCCTAATTCATTTAAAATAATTTACCCGGAAATAATCGGAATTTCAAATTAACTGGAGTCAACCTATAATTTTAAAATGCAATTAATAGATGGAAATGACATGGTAGGATTTTTCTTGAATTCTTCATGTCAAAATACGCTAACGTGGATTTTTACTTGGAATTTTTAGAGCACTCTAAGTATTTTTAAACAATTAAATAAGAAATCGGGAATTAATTAAGCTCCAAAAATCCTTTTTCCCTTTTTCTTTTTCTTTTCCGTACGGGCTGCACAGTACTCCCGCTCTTCCCTGGGCCGTCGGCCGGTCCCTCCCGCGCGCGCCCGCCGTGGGCCGAGGCCCGCAGCGCGCCGCCGCACGCAAGTCCGCGGGCGTCCTCGCCCGCAAGTCGGCCGACGAGTGGGCCCCGCCTATCGGCTTCCCGTCCCGCGCCGGTCGGTCCGGCCGCCGTCCGCCATGCGCGCCGCCTTTCCGCTCCTTTCCGTTTGAATCCGAGCCACGTCGGCCCGTGCGGCTCAATCTCGCAGCGCCGTTTCCATCCCCGCAGACCCCGCGCCCGTTGGAAACCCTATCCACGCGAAATCCGTCGCCGATTGTTTCCCCACTCTCTCCGAGTCCGTGAACAACGGCGAGGAATCCGCGCCGTTTCCGTGTTTGTTTCGGCCCCGTTGTACCCCTATAAAACTCCCCTTTCGCCGCCGCGCGTTTCCCCTTTGGTTCCCGTGCGCTAGCCCCAAAACCCGCCGTCGCCATCGTCGTCGTCTCCGTCGCCGGTGAGTGCACCGCCGCCCTTCTCCTTTTGGTTTTTCGGGCCTCCTCCCGAACCGCCCCCGCGCGCATCGTTCCGCCCTTCCCCGTGGTCCCCGCGCCCGTAGCACCCTTCGCCGCCGCCGCCGCGTGCCGCCGGAGTCCGCCGGCCGCCGCGCGCCATGGCCGGCGGGCGAGCTCGAGCCGCCGCCGCCCGAACCCTAACCCTAGCGCCGCTTCCCTGCGCCGTCCGATCCTTCGGATCGGGCGGATCTCGCACCGTCCGATCGCGATCGATCCGTCGCCGTTCGATCCGGTCGCCGCATGCCGGATGGCTGCCGCGTGTCCGCCCTCGTCGCCGCCCAAACCCTAACCCTAGCCGCGATCCGCGCCGTTCGATCCTTCGGATCGGGCGGATCCGACCGTCCCTCGCGCGCAAGGCCGTCGCCGTCCGATCGCCGCCACCCCCCCGATGCGCGCCACGTGCCCGCTCTCTGCCGCCGCCGTGGACCCGGTCCACCGTGGACCGCGCCGCGTCGCTTGCGTCGCCCGCTTGCACCGCGACGTCAGCCCTACCGCTTGCGCCATGCTTGCGTCACCGGGGCTTAATTGCGCAATAAATAATTTAATCTTTTCGTTTAGTTTAAAATCGTAATTAAACTTCTAAAATTCATATCTATTGAATCCGAACTCCGTTTTAGTCCATTCAAATTTCATTAAATCCAGAAAAATGTCAAGAATCCATTAAAAATACTTTTCAGTGCTGTTTCAGTAGACTTTTTAGGGTGTTTGTTGAGTGCTTTGTTTGTCGTGTAGATCCCGAGTTTTCCGGCGAGCCCGTTCTTTTCGAAGTAGTCGCCGAGGTTCCTCGCCTCCGAGCAAGGCAAGTCATACCTTACATTGACCATATTGTACCTATTTTATGTAAATACCTCTATTTCATTCAAATACGCATATGTTTTAGAATGTCATTTCATGGGATGTTTTATACCTATTGTACTCAACCATAGGATTGTTTACCTTATACCATTGATAACTTGGGGTTCAATGTGACTAGATGATAGTTTAAGGCTGCTTAGCCATGCTTAGCGCAACTAGCTCACTTAAGGGAATCACACTAATCAAGTTTCCTTACCAGAAGTTAACCCTCAGATGATGTTAAGTTGTGAGCATGTCTCTAATAATATTGATTTATGAAAAGGTGGGTCGTGAGCACATGGTTGGACTTTGGTTAGCGTGCTCATGACGATTAAGGACCGGTTCTCGGGAAACCCGGAAGAAATGCCGTGCATACCACAAGCCGCATCGGTAATGGTGGGTCCGTAGCGTAGCCGTCTCTAGTTAACGTATCCCGAGAGGGTGGGCGTGATGGAGTTGGGTCGGCCCCGGTTTTAAGGGTTGATCAGCTTCCGGATTCACCGCGGCACTAGAGGGGGCTGCCCATTGCCCGATGGGAATGGGGGCGAAACCTTGGTGTGGTACGATTGACTAGAGGGGGTTATGTGAAGGGTCCTGTCACGGTTCCTTTCCGGGGCATCGTGGTGGTGCACCGGCGCACGGTAACGTGTTGTGGGATTGTGTCTTGTGGGTACAGCTTGTACACCTCGATCGAGTAAAAACTATTCGAATAGCCGTGCCCACGGTTACGGGCGATCGACCGATTCACCTTGATTAGTCTCATTTATTTATTGGAATGAAATGTTGAAGTATGACTAGTGCAGGTGGATGGATGGGCCTGTTGCAACGTGGTTTGAGCGTTGGACAGTGTTTATTTAATACTGCTTAAATATTACTACTGTTTTACTGTCTTCAAATAGTATTATTATATACTGCAAATGCTGTTTATGCAAATCGAGCTCCTTGACCTTTCCTTGTTATTTATCTTGCACCATGTCCCCTTTTCCGGTGTGACTTGTTGAGTACGGTGGTTGTACTCAGTCTTGCTTCTTTTTCCCCCTTCAGTGCCAGAGGTTGAGAGCGAGGTCTCCGAGGAGGTGTAGGCTTGTTCTCGTCAAGGTTTAGCTGTGGAGTTGGTGTTCCGCTTCGCTCGCGTCAAGTTTAGCTTAAGTCAGTTTTTTTTCCTTTCCGCTCCATTTGTGTAACTCTTTTATATTGTTTCTAAGACGAGGATTCTGTATTATCAATAACGTCGATTTGTGTACCTCGGCTGATTCCTGGACGAGGATGTAATGCACAAATTAGCTGCAGAAATTCTGGTGTGAATTTCTGGGCGTGACATGTATGATCATCACCCCACGAAAATAGTAAAGAAAACTTTTGCAAGTCTTCTTTGTATGTTGTCTCTGATTCGCGATATGCCCATTATAAGTCTTCTTCCCTTCTTTTTTTTGGGGGGCACCCGACGCGCTGCTATGTGACAGGCCATACGAGCGACCATGTCCTTCGACGGTCCTAATCCGGAGGGAAAAATAGTCGAACTCAAGATCGGCTACCGCTTTGGGTAGGATACGCCGAGTGACCTAGGTAGTCTACGAATCGATGACCGGAAGGCTTCCGGTCCAACTCAAGGACGCCTGCTGCGTGGAGTAGATCTTGCTGAGCGATCTCGGCCCTCTACAGACTAAGTCCAGAGGGCTAACGATAGAGCTCTAAGCAGATCCTTCTCCCTCATAGCGGGCCGGAACACGGAGAGTCAGCCTTCTATTCATCACATGTCCGACCTCCAATCCGAGTGTTCTTCGGGCCTTAACGGACTGATCCGAAGGCTTCCTCAGTCTACTCGGATCGACTCAGCCGAGTACAGGTGAATAGGTGAGCGGGAGAGGATCGACGATCACATGATACGCATATAACCCTCATGACCGAGCGACGAAAGCCGGTGGGACTAATCCTAACTATGCCTGATGGCCATTTCAAGCGTGCAGCCTTCGGTCGAGCTAGGTCACTTAGTTGTTTACGTAACAAAATGAACGTGAGGTCGTCGACGTCCGAATGATCTCTGTTTGTCTAACCCTCAAAGTAGAGCGAGTCAGGCCATCGATAGACATTGTTCGGGTGTCCCGAGTCAAGCTCGTGGCGTCTTAGTCATGTACATAGGATTCGGTCATTTTCGAGCCCCAAACTAATTTGCCGGCACTTGACCAAAGCACAGCCGGTCGTGGCCCCAGCCAGCCCCGTATAGGAATGAAGTCAACTACCCGAAGGACTTGGGGCCAAGCCAACCATGCTCAGTCGAAGCGGGTAATGAATGAGTCCCCGAGCAGCTCAAGGTCAGCAAGCGGAACAGCTTCTCTTGAACCCTTAGGTTGCAAGCTAGGGCTGCACCACTTGGGCTTCGCCTCAAGGGGAATTGCGTGAGAAGGGATCGACGCGGCTGGCGATGCTTACTCGGGAAGGCTCCCGAGCCCCCGAGCTTCGCGGAGGTCGGGTGAATAATCTACAAAAGAGGTTAGTAGATAAACAGAAATTGCAAAATTGAGAAGATTGGGGTCGCGTACTTAGCTATTCATGCGTAGAACTGGCGCAGGTGCTCGATGTTCCACGAGTTCAACACTTCCTGTCCGTCTTCGCGAATCAGCCTATAGGAGCCTGGGCAGGTAACGGCGGAGACGATGAAAGGGCCTTCCCACAGGGGGGAGAGCTTGTTTACGCCTACGGTGGAGTGCATCCTTCGAAGAACTAGGTCACTGACCTTGAAGGACCTTCCTAGAATGCTGCGGTCGTGGTATCGGCGTAGCGCCTGTTGGTATCTGTCCATTTGGATCGTGACGGCCATGCGTTCTTCCTTGATGCTGTCGATCTCCTCGGCTCGCGTCTGCTCGGCCATTCCTTCATCGTAAAGCCGGACCCTTGGGGATTCGTGGAGCCATAGACCAGGAAGAACGGGGACCGTCCTGTGGCTCGGCTTGGCTGGGTGCGGAGTCCCCAGAGAACGGCTGGAGCTCTCGCAGCCAGTGGCCTTCATGCTTCCATAGCGGGTCAAAGACCCAGGCCTTTAAGCCTTGTAGAATCAAGCCATTAGCATGCTCACATTCCCCTTTTGCTCGGGGGTTGTTGATGAGAAATTTCTCTCACGCACTGGCCTGTGAGATCTGCTTAACTCCAGTGCAGGTCCTTCTCAACTGTCTGTGAAATACAGGGCATGCCAGTTGGTTTGATCTGTTAACCAACAAGAAAAACAAAGATGTATGCGTTAAGGGTTAAGTTAGATCCCACTGGATCGGCTAAGGGAATCAATTAACATATATATGTTATCCCAAAGCACATTTAAATTAAGTGATTGGGATAGATCGGCCATGCCGAGACAGTATTAACCAGTTAACCTAAATATACAAAAGGATAATAAATATATGCTTTAATAGCCTAGCCGATGTCGTAAGACTAACTGTGAATCGGCTAGTACTCCGATACATCTTAAGAAAAGATATTGTTCTAAGCTAAATGCGCAAAGCCTAGATCAGTCGGCTATCGGCTGTGGCTGACAGGCTCATTCTAACTTAGGGCATTTAACTAGAGCAAGATCTTAATATAAGAGGTGGCTTTAATAAATCTAATAGCAAACATACCAAAAGAATATTAAAACAGATAAGGCCGGCTAAAACCCCGGCACTGTTTCTAAACATATACATCTAGCCGAATAGATCATGAGAGCTAAGAATGACTTAATAGGTCAAATTGATGCAGCATTAAGTATAAAAAGAATAATCAGATCTGTTATAGCTGATGTAAACCCCTCAAGACGTTGGATACCGCATATAACCTAGGCCAACCCCTAAATATAGCTCTATCAGCTACTGGTTCTTGACAGAAACAAGCTGATGTCGAGATAGATCTAGATATTGTTCTAGATTATATGCGATATATGATAACTAGCGCAGAATAAATCATTGAATCTAGAGTATCATAGTGATTGAAGCACTAAATACGACGAGATACACCACTAATGACAAACATTTACCTTAGTCGGGGATCGAAATGATGCAGCCCGAAGCCGGATCAAGGGTTCGTCTAAAGAAAATAGGAGGCGATACGCCGAAGGTTGTATTGATTGTGTAATGATTGTGTTTATAAGGGTCTCGGGTCCTATATATACCCAAGAATAAAACTACCCGTACAAGACACGGTTTCTATCTAATCTACTATATATGGTACGACAATATCCCGGGACATAGTCCCATGCCGTATACAATAGGAAATCTAAACAAATTCCTAATTTACAGATACAATTGCCATTACAGAACTCTATCCATAGATGGCAATATCTTTTAACGCGCAATTTTGGAACCGAATCTTCTATTTATCTTTAAGCACCTTTATCAAAAACGGTTCCATCTTCTTCTCTGACTCACCATCGGCTTTCGGCTGTCCTTATCCGACTCAACCTCAGCCGACTGGTCTCGTAGCCGATTACATCGCAGCCAACTCAACCTCTGTTCTTTCGATCCAATTCCGCTTCCATCTCGGCTAGGACTTAGGGATTTGGTTACCAAACTTAGCCGTTAAAACATGCCCCCCAAGTCCGTGATAAGATAATATCGCGGATTTGCTGCTTTTCCAAATTCTCGCTCGTTTCGACCTAAACCGTTCCGGCTGCCAAAAAATACTCTTTAAATACCTCTCGCCCAGCACCGAAACAAGCCACGCTGTCACTTTTGCGCACTCAACCCCAGCAACAAACCCTTTCTTCTCCTTTAGCGACCTCCCCGGTGACCTCGGCGACCCGAAGCCCACATCCTCTCTGGTGAACCCCAAGAGGTGGTGATCCCCAGCAATGGCCTCCTCAAGCACCCCCGCCGACGTGTCGCAACAGCCATCGTACCCCGAGGTAAGTTCATCGGCTTCATTTCCTTTTCCTTTCGGCGATTTAGTTTCTGCCTCTTCATGATTCCTTGTTTCTTTCCTCATTCTCTAGCACTTAGCCCACCAAATCGCAATCCCCAACTTAGCCCATCAGAACCAATACTTCCTAGGGCTGATCGGCAATTTGGACCCAAGTGAAATGATAAACGCAGAAACAGATCGGATCCTCTTTAGGTTTTCAACCCCCAACCTGTCATACTGGACTAGCGCCTTCAAGTCATGGCCGTCAACTGACAAATCCTGGCCAGCCTGGTATTTAAGGATGTCGGCTAGGAAAAGGACGCACTGGACCGAGCTTGGAATAGATCAGTGCTTAGAACTGACGATAGCCGACATGCCCAACAACGAATCCCTTCTATCGGCTGCTCACTATTTCTGGTCCGACACACTCAACACTTACCTGTTTAGACAAGGGCAGATGACCCCCACTCTGATGGATGTGGTGATGATAACCGGCCTGGACATCACTTCCATGGTCTGCCCAAGTGATCTTCAGCGCAAGTGCCAAAACACCTTCAAGACCAAAAGTATTGGCGGCTGGAGCGACTTTATTTCTATGAATATGAAGGATGGACCGATTTCAGACAGGGAGCAAACCGCCTTCCTCCTCATGTGGTTAGAGAAGTTTGTGTCTTGTGGATCTAGCTGCGGTCCAACCAACAACTGGCAGCACGTAGCCGAAGCCCTAGTGGAGAAAAAGAAAATCCCCTTAGGCAAGTACCTATTGGGTTATCTATACCAAGTCATGGGTTCGGCTTCGGCTCGGCTGGCCTCCAAGCAATCCGTCGGCACCGGAGCCCATGGTGGCTGTTGCAGCTCTGGCTTAACCTGCATCTGTACAAGATAGCCGAACAGCCTGCTCCCCTTCAAGCTGATTTCCCGTTGATAGAGCCGAGGATTTTGGATGATGAGGAAAAACCACTCGGCGGCCGACGTCGTATGGTGAGGCTGCTTCGACTTATCCGGGCTCAAAACTGACAGCCGAAGATTTTATAGAGTGGTTTGATCGGCTGTATAACGGCTTTCCAAACGCCTCCAAAATCTGGTTTGCATATGAAGACTTCATCGAATTTGAGCAGCTCGACAGTCTTCGGCTAGATGAGCTCGAATCAGAAGAATACACAACACCGAGGGAAATCTTCGTCACTGCTATCACCCCCTGCATCCTCCCCATAGGCATTCATCAAGGCCGCAATGTCACCAAAACTTACGAGTTCTATCACCCAATGGTGGCGGTGAGACAGTTTGGAATGGGCCAGCTGCCGATCGGCTTGTGGTTTGCCGATAAGATCCAGCCGAGGGACAGAATCGAAGGCAATATAATGCTGCTTCGGCTACTTCAACTCCCAGCTCCTCCTCTCGGCAGCATGAACAGAATCAATTAGGCGATAACCAAATCGCCGATCTTCAACCGGTGGTGGGGCGAGTGGAAACAACATTTGTTTCACCAATCGGCTACAATGTATCTGACCATCGTCGACCCGGACAGAGTCCCGTCGGTAAGCACGTCTTCCAGTTCTTTTTCATTCATCAGCTATTATTTGTATCGTCGACTAACCATAATCCTTTTCTATTGTAGACGATCGACGATTCCCCTCCTCCAGTGAGCCGAAGCGGAGTAGTGATCAATTACGTGCCTGGCGTCCTGCCGAACGGGTGCGGCTAGTGCCATCCCCAATCGGCTTCAACGCGCCGAAGGTGGGCACGCTGCTTCATGGCCAAACCCGCGAGCTACTCCGTCGGACAAAGAGGGCCCAGCCGTCGGCTACTGCTACTCCGGCTGCTGAAGCGAGAAAGAGGGCGGCCAAGAAGGCAAAGCGAGCCCCAGCCGACGACGACTTGTCTCCAATTGACCCGGCCGTGGATGCCTTCTTGACTCAAGAAGTGGAGGACGAAGAAGCTGCAGATGCTGTCGATTAAGGCGCAGCCGATTCCAGCTCGGAGAAATATGTCGCAACTCCATCAGCCGACGAGAGCAGCGTCCAGAAAACTCCAAGTCCTCCGAGGCTCCCTGCTCGGCCGGTAACGGTAAGTAACTTCACACTTCTCCCCTTTTGAACCATTCATCTGCATTTACTCACGCCTTCATTGTATCTTTGAATTGGCAGAGAACAAAGCGTGTGACCAAGAAAAAATTGGCTCCCCTGCGATCAGTAAGTTCTTATCATCACACTCGTTTTATTGTTTAGTCGATTCTCAACTAACTCTCTCTACAGCCAGCACGCACGCCGACGCCTGCCCCCCAGGTGTCAAGTGAGCTCACCGAGTCGGCTGCAGGCAGTGGCCACGTTGACAAGGAAGTCACTTCGGCTGCAGGTGGTGACCAAGCCGACGCGGAATCCACTCCAGCTCCGATGCCCACAGTAAGCCTCGTTCATCCTCGTCAATCGGCTTGATAAGTTCGCTATCTTTCTAACTGTTGCTTTCTTTTTGCAGAACATAGCCGATCTCTTGGGCTTCGACTTGTCGAAGTTTGAAGACCCTGATGAAGAAGGCGAAAGGGCGCTGGTGCCACTCGATGCAGACCTCAAAACGGCTCTAGCCGATATCGGCAATCGGCTAGAGGGCTCTCTAGACGCGCTGGTAGCCGACTGCGGCCCAATCCGGCCATGGATGCCTTCTTGACTCAAGAAGTGGAGAACGATGAAGCCAGCTGCCAGACGCCGTGGTCAACATGATCGTCCTGGCCACTTTCCTGGAGGCACACCAAGTGAAGTACGAGCGAGCCCAGCAACACCTTGCCGATCGCCGGGAGAACCAGTTGCTGATGGCCACGATCAAATCAAGTCAGGAAGAGATCAAGGCCAAGAAAGCCGATTTCGACGCCCTGAAAACGGAGCCGGCCACCAGACTTGAGTAGCTTCGAACGCGAAGGGATCAAATAATAGCCGACTTCGTCCAAATCACTACAGAGATCCAGATGCAAGAAGAATACATGGCCAGACTGCCTAAAAAGATTGAAGATAAGCGATCAAGCATCAAGGCGGCCGTGTCTCATCTGAAGGATCTGACCAAGGCGGTGAGGCCGGTGACTGGGTCCGATGCCGATGACGCTAGGGCCATTGAAGAAGTGGATCAAATCAGGTGCAAGGCGTTGTCGGCCATAGTTGATTTCCTAAAGCAATGAGCCGATTGTAATAGCTTAGGCCAGACAAACTTTTGTAATTGGCTTTGGCCCTTTTGTAATTAACTATCCTGTAATCGGCTTCTACTTGCGTTCAATATCACGATTACCGATTCTGAAACTTGAAAATTTTGTCCAATGTTATGATCGCCGACTCCGAGGCATGGAAATTTTTTTTTGTTGTCCACCTTTCTGTAATCGGCTTAGGTCTTGTGTATGTATATGCCCCCTAATTTTGTTGATGTCTTCGATGTCGAGAAAATTATGAACTTAACACAATTGCGCTTCGTTGTCGTCACTGTCGGCGAACACCAGCTGATTATAGAAAACTAGGGGAAAAACTTGGCTTGAAAATGACCTAAAGGCGATGCTTGCTCAAGACAAGACATTGGCTAGCACGAATCGGCTGAAACAAACAAAGCCGAATCGTGAGTTGATCCAAACGCTTGGGTAGTATTTTTTCAAATATTTGCCGTTCAAAGCCCTTTCAAATACCTCTCCATCCAAACCTTTTAACATGTAAGCTCCTTTAGAGATGCATTTGTGGATCTTGAAAGGCCCTTCCCAGTTTGGTGACCATTTGCCGAATTTATTGTCTCGTGATCCAATCGGCAGTATTAATTTCCAGATGAGTTCGCCCTCCTCAAAAGATTTAGGCACAATTTTCTTGTTATAGTGGTGGGCTACTTGTTTCTTATCCCTTGTTACTTTTTCCAAGGCCCTCATCCGTGATAAAATGAGCTCTTCTGACTCATCCACCATCAGGTGATAGTAATCGTCGGCTCTGATTTGATCTTGCAACTGATTCCATCTTGAGTCGATGATATTTTCCCATGGCAGTACTGCTTCGCGTCCATAGACCAACTTGTATGGCGGGACTTGGATAGATCCGTGGCATGCCATCCGATATGCCCAAAGTGATTCGGCTAATCGGATGTGCCATTGCTTTGGGTACTCAAAAATCTTCCTCTTAATCAGCTTGATCAGACTTTTGTTTGAAGCCTCTGCTTGCCCGTTGGCCTGTGCATAGTACGGCGAAGAATTAAGTAATTTGATCCCCATGTCGTCGGCAAACTGAACAAACTCATCTGATATGAAGATAGTCTGTCGCTACCAGAATGAATTTATGCCCTTTGCTTGAGGGTGGATTGATCTGGCCGATGATGTCGATGCCCCATCCTCTGAACAGCCAAGGCTTTATGATCGGGTTCATAGCCGATGCCGGTGCCCTTTGTATGGCGTCAAATTTCTGGCAGTCCTGGCAACCTTTATAATATTTGAAACAATCCTTCAGCATCGTCGGTCAGAAATACCCTACTCTCCGAAGTAGCCACTTCATCTTATGAGCCTATTGATGCTTGCCACAAATCCCTTCATGAACTTCTCCAATAGCCACTTTGGCTTGATCGGCCCCAAGGCACTTTAGCAGCACTCCATCGATCGTCCGATAATAAAGATCTTCGTCGAGCAAAACATATCTTAACGCCTTGAATCGCAATTTCCTTGAGGCCGACTGAGAAGGATTCTGTAGATAGCTGTAGACTTCAAACCTCCAATCATCGGTTGTGATGGCAGCCACTTCCACTTCAATGTCTCTTATCATCGGCCTGTAGCCCGATGCCCCTTGAGCTAAATCATTGGCTTCTGTATTCTGCTCCCTGGGGATATGTTTTAGAGTAACTAGCCAAAAACCATTCATCAATTCTCGGCATTGTTGATAGTAAACCATCAGCGCATCGTTTTTACATTCATATATTCCTGACAACTAGCTGATGACCAACAATGAGTCTCCCATTATTTCGATAGCGTCGACTTCAACTTCTTTGAGCAGATGTAGCCCTTTGAGCACGGCCTCATACTCAGCTTGGTTATTTGTAGTATGGGGGTTGATAGAAAAGGCAAATTCAAAGTTTGCCCCCTAGGTGAAATAATGACCAATCCGATACCGCAGCCGTTGGTGCACACCGAGCCATCAAACGTCAATGTCCAAGGCATGATTTCAACTGAGCCGATTGAGTCATCTCTATGTTCCACAATAAAATCGGCTATCGCTTGTCCTTTAACTGCCATGGGTGCCTGATATCTCAGATCAAACTCTGTCAAGGCAAAAGTCCATTTTCCAATTTGCCCTTTTAACACTGGAGCCGATAGCATGTATTTGACTACATCGGCTTTACATATTATTGTGCACTCATTGGATAGCAGATAATGCCTTAACTTTGTGCATGAAAAATATAGGCACAGACAAAGCTTCTCCACTGGTAAATACCTTGTTTTTGCGTCCAACAGCCGTCGGCTGAGATAGAAGATAGCTTTTTCCTTGCCCTCAACCTCTCGGATTAGGACTGAGCCGATTGACTTGTCGTCGGCTGATAGGTACAGCTTGAACGGTATCCCTTTTTGTGGAGACATCAAAAGTAGAGGCGAGCTTAAATAATCCTTGATGTTGTCCAAAGCCTTCTGCTGCTCTCGCCCACCATGTGAATGCTTGATCGGCTTTCGGTCGAAGTACGGTGTGAACGGCTCCATCTTCTCTGAAAGATTGGCTATAAACCGCCTGATGAAGTTGATTTTGCCGATCAATGATTGGAGTTGCTTCTTGTCCTTCAGAGGCTATATCATCTTGATAGCGTTGATGCTCCTTGGTGTAACCTCAATTCTCCTTTCATGAACAAGAAACCCCAGAAACTGCCCGGCCGACACGCCAAACGCGCAGTTCAACGGATTCATCTTCAGGCCATATTTTCTTGTCCGTTCGAAAACCTGCTTCAGATCGGCTATGTGGTTCTTTATTTTCCTTGATTTGAAAACAACATCATCAATGTAAATCTTGTGGACCCCCGTTTTTTGGAACGGGAATCTTTCGTGTTCATAGTACCATTTCCCTGGATCGAGTAGTTTGGTACCCACGAAATACAGTACTGAATTATCAGGTGCATATGCACGAATAGTCTTAGACCAAAAGTGTTACAATATATACCCGAAGGCAATATCCAACATATAGGACCTCATGGTCCAGATACAACCAAAAGTAGAAATTAGGTAAGGCAGTGGAATGAAGGCAGCGGCCTGTCGATTGCCACAGGCAACGACCGGAGACTAAGACCTAGCAGGCGCCATCGACTTCTTCGCCCTCCAAGTAGCAGGCATATGGATCCTCCAAGTCTTCATTCCCACCATCTGAAGGTTTGTGCGTATAGCAAGGGTGAGTACCAACCGTACTCAGCAAGCCAACACGAAAAGGTGCACATGATAGGGGATTCTCAAGGAAATGTCGTGGTTTATTTGCACAAAGCCAACTTTATAAATCTTTTCACAGACCTAGCATCTAGCCAAGTCAAGTTTTAGTTCCATAGTTCATTAAGTCGGCGACGGTTCTGTCTACCATCCATTGTGATTCCAAGGATGGCTTCCCGCCTCCGGTTCATCATGGTTTTCTGGGGAGTCTACCCCTTCTCGCCTTTCGAGAAGTTGATCCACCAGTGAATAAAAATCATCATGCAAACCAATCCTATCATTTTAAATTTTAGAGTCTAGCCAAGCGAAAGTCTTGTCACAATGCTCTATATCCGCGAGCACGGCTATTCGAATAGATTGGTTAATTCACACTGCAGTGGATGTACACTTTACCCGTACTCCGCAACTGCCTATTGAATGAGCCTACATCCCTTTATATGGGATGGTCATGGAAAAGCCTTTTGATAACCTCACTTTGGCAGTACCCGCTCCATGAACTTAAATCCTCTTGCACTCTAGCCGTCCTTTTCTAGCAGTGTGAGGAGTTCTGGCGCTCCGGGGTAAGGGAAAACTTCATTCTTCAAGTTATAATTAATTTCGATTTTCAATCATCCATTCCCAATCTCATCTCATACATAGGAACCACTGTGCAGGGGTACCGCCTCCGTTCGGCTATTTACTTCGCTAGGTCTATACCCAATTGAGAAGTATGGTTGTCCTGGCTCGTTTCCCGGCTATCTCATGGCACGCTCCTTAATTGACTGGGGTCGGCACTTGCCTTTTTCGAAATCCACCCAAGTCATCCAGCCGCCCCAGTCTAAGACATTTGTTTGGTATTTTCAGTTTTCATCTAAACTTATTTGATCATTCTCATGACAATGTGGCGCTCATGTCTCCACATGCCGTATCCCAACTACCTTTCCAAAGGTAGTTGCCCAAGCATATAGCTATTTGCAAAAGCATGAGTATGCATGAATCTAATAATAGCATGGCTAAGCATTTTACCGAAGATTTCCTTCGGTTATATCATGTCAAGGGTTACAAAGAATAAAACTAAAGGTAATCAACATCAAGGCATGGCATAACAAGAATAGGTATTCTTTTATGTAGAGCATGCACATTTTAGTTTTAGAATCAACACAAGTTCGCAAATAGGACCAATATGTTCAAAGGATGTGATGACTTGCCTTGCTCGCACGCTTGTTGAACGAGGTCTTCAATGGAGTCGGTGCCTGCTTCTTCGGGTGCTAACCGTACGTGCGAAAAGAAAGATTGAACTCGTTTAGAATCCAATAAGAACGAATAAAAGATCAAGAAAACCATAAAATTACTCCAAAATATCTACCCTGCAATTTTAATCGAGTTAGGAAAGAATTTTGAATGAAATATGAGTAAAGAAAACGAGTAAGGGTCGTTTTAGGTTTTTGCAAAATACGATTAAAAGATTAGGTGATAAACCAATAAATGTTGTTTGAAAGATTTTCTATTTTAAGTATGGTGAGTTAGAAAGCCAAATCATATTTTTTAAAAAAGGCAAGAAAGAATAAATAAATCCTCAAGAAAATTTTACGCGAAAAGTGAAGTTGCCGGAAATCTTATTTCGAAATGTGAGTTTTTTTCTCTGAGGAAAATGTATGAGAAAACTATGTATTTCAGCACAAATATTTCCCAAATATTTCCCAAAAATATTTCCCAATTTTTCTAGAATTTTTCCCCTTTTTTCCTATTTTTTTCTCTTTCTTTTCTTTTCTTTTTCTTCTTTTCCTTTTCCTTTTCTTTTTTTCTTTACTCTACCCGGGCACTGTATACTCTCTCTTCTCTACCCCCTTCGTCTACCCCCTGCCGCCCGCCCGGCCGAACCGGCGGCGATGGCGTGGCGGTAGCAGACGGCGCGACGGCGATGGCACGGGCCAAGGTGGAAAATGTAACGGCGAGGGACTCACCTAGCGGCGGCGGGCGACGGCGAGCAACGGCGAACGGCGGGTGGCGGCGAAACACGACGGCGATGGCTCGGTGGCACAGCTCAGCAACGCGGTGGCTTTGGCAACTCTGGCGACGGCGATCTACGACGATGGCGGGAGGAAATGTGGGAGAGAAGGGCGACGGCGAGGTTGGAGTGGAATGGGGGCTTTGCTCTTCATTTATAGGCGCACGGGAGAAAGAGAGCCAAGAGGGGAAGCGGGGTCCGGCGCAGGCGATGGCGGCGGCGCCATGCGGCAGCGGCCAGAGCGGGGACCGGCACGGACGGGCGAAGGCGTGCGCCACGTGGCAGCGGGCCTCGGCAGGGTCCGCGCGTGGGGGGCACGGCGACGTGGGCGCGGGCGGCACGGCGTGGCGCACGGCGTGTTTATGTATTTATGAATAAAGTGTTATTCAGTTCCATGAAATAGACATCTTGTATTGATCAATAAGTACGTGAGTTATTTATGAGACTCTTTATGTATGAATCTATTTCTAAACGATCCCTGATAATATGTCATATTGTTGGAACAAATATGATTCTAAGATCGGCATGTTTATTGATTGATGATCATGTCTCATAGATCATGGGTATGAAGATACCAAATCAATAAACATGGACATATGTGTTGGAGAACACATTGTTGGATAGACCCACCATGAGACACTACAGGAATTAATGTGTCATTAGTTGGTCTCAGGTAGTGTTGGTACAAAGTCCTTAGACCTGAGATCACCATGGATTCCAACATGTGTAGTAGCCTACTTTGGGACTACCAAACGCTATTCCGTAACTGGGTAGTTATAAAGGTAGTTTTCGGGTTTGCTATGAAACATGGAGTGGGATATGAGTGATCAAGATGGGAATTTGCCCCTCCTTTGGAGAGATATCTCTGGGCCCCTCGAGGTAATGGATTATGGAAATGCATGGCCATGCTAAGTTGATTGAGGAGTCAATCAACGGACGTAATCCAATACGGTTCGAGTGAATGGTTAAGCTATTGAAGGGATGGCACACATCTTGCCTATAGCTTAACTGGTATCGTGAGGCAAAGGGATTTGTGTACACATTACAGTTCGAGCCGATATTATATTCTTGTATACTATGGTGTCAATATGTGCCGCTAGGCGCCGCTGTGAGTGCCGGGAGTTGGACTCGAGCCGACCGTCGGCAAGTTAGACTATAGCCGAAACCGAGTATACCTAAACCTACGTGGTCGCACGCTTAAGGGGATAAGAACAGGCATTCGAGTTGGACTCGGATACGGCTCGATCGGATAGGGATCCGATAGGATAGAGTCCTATGGGCTTACGACGTATGGGCAGCCAACTCTGTGAGATTCGGATTGGATCCGATTCAAAATAGAGTCCTGATCGGCCACTAGTCCCAGTCGGCCAACTCTATATAAAGGAGGGAGGGTGGAGAGCTGCGGCACGTCAATTGCATCGCGTGCAACAGAAGTCGCCGAGATCAATCTCCACGGAAACCCTCCCCACTTTCGAGCCAAACCCTAGCCTTGCATCGCGTGCTAGCACACGGGTGTACGGCGTTTTGTCCCCGGACGTGTGGATACCGGTAGAGGCGTTGCTACGTTGCGCGCTGTTGATCGGCTTCGGATCGGCTACGGCATCTGCGAATCGGCTGATTGGCGAATTAGCTGTCCCCGGGTATCACTGTCGGCTTGCGAGAATCGGCTACACTGCTCGGATCGGATAGCCCCGATTGGTGTTTCACGCACACTCCAATCGGTAACGATCCATCGGCCCTTACTTGCAAGTGTTCCTGGTTTGCGTGGTAGAAAATTTTTGTTTTCGGCTAGCATAGCTTCCGCGTAACCATTCAGGCAGCGCGGGGCTGCGGGCGGCTGCGGCGGCGGCGTGTCGCGCGGGCGACAGGCAGCGCGGCACGCGGGTGGCTGTGGGCGGCGGGGCGTGGCGACGCGACGGCGACGCGATGGGTGATGCCACGACGACGGTACGGTGGGCGGACAGCGTGCGCGCGAGCCGACGGGCCTGGTATGGTGCGGCTGCGACGCGCGACGCGTGCGCACGCGCGGGCGAGGTCCCGACACGATCGAACACTTGGCGCTAAATGAACAATGTAATTTTTTATTTTTCCCGAATTAAATTCCTAATTTCCCATTTCTATTTCCTTTCACCCAAAAATTCAAAATAAAGTCTAATATTCCCAAACTAAATTTTGAAATATATTTTCAAACATTTCCCCACTTTTATTATTCAAAATATTTTTTTCGTATTTATTTTATTTCTTCTTTTAAATTCAATAAATTAGGGTCTTTGATTAAAATAAGTTTCTAAATTCATATTTCCTTTTCAAAAATATTTTTATCATCCAAATCGAGAACCGAGTTGGCAAATAAGATCGAAAAACACGATAAGAAGCAATAAGCCAAAAAGTTTTTGTATATTCTGATTTTTAATTTATGATTTTAAATTCTTCGAATTTTAGGGTGTTACAAACCTATCCCCCTTAAATAAATCTCGTCCCCGAGATTTCTTACCGGTTGTTGAGTAGGTGTGGGTATTCAGTCTTTAGAAAATCTTCGCTCTCCCAGGTGGCCTCTTCTTCGGTGTGATTGTTCCATTGCACTTTGTATATGCGCCATGACTTTGTACATGTCCTGAGAAGAGGTTGGATTTCTAGTGAGTTCACTTCTCTGTGAGGAATCAGGTGTAAGTTAAGTCGAGCCATCTTTCTTGGAGCTCTCTGGCCATGCCTTCCAGTCTCATATGGTTGAATTGGGCTTTGCGGCTTAACGCATCGGCCACTACATTCGCTTTGCCGGGGTGGTAATGGATTCCTAGATCGTAGTCCTTGATCAATTCCAACCACCGTCTCTGACGTAAGTTGAGATCGGACTGAGTAAAGAAGTATTTTAGGCTCTTGTGATCAGTGTATACATCACAGTGATTCCCGATCAGATAGTGTCTCCAGATTTTTAACGCATGAACAACTGCTGCTAATTCCAAGTCATGTGTGGGGTAGTTTTCCTCGTGGGGTCGCAGCTGTCTCGAGGCATACGCCACGACCTTTCCATCCTACATCAATACGCATCCCAGTCCTTGTTGAGACGCATCACAGTATATCACAAAGTCCTTATGGTTATCAGGTAGGATTAAGAGTAGGGCGGTGGTTAACTTTTCTTTTAATTGGTCAAAGGCTTCCTGACACTTCTCGTTCTAGGCGAATTTCTTCTCTTTCTTCAGAAGTTCAGTCATGGGTCGGGCTATCGTGGAAAACCCTTTGATGAATCGCCGATAATATCCGGCCAATCCCAAGAAACTCCGAACCTCTGTTACTGACTTGGGTGCCTTCCATTCTGTAACAGCTTCGACCTTGGCAGGGTCTACCGCTATCCTCCGGCTGAGACTACATGGCAAAGAAAAGCGACTTCCTTAAGCCAGAACTCACATTTACTAAACTTCGCATACAACTGATGTTCTCGTAGCTTCTCCAGTACTAGTCGTAGGTGTTCTGCATGTTCCTCATCGTCTTTGGAATAGATAAGAATATCATCGATAAAAACCACCACGAATTTATCCAGATATTCTATGAATACTTTGTTCATCATATTCATGAAATACGCCGGGGCATTGGTTAGTCCAAAAGACATTACTGTGAACTCATACAAGCCATAACGCGTAGAGAACGATGTTTTGGGAATATCTCCGGCTCTAATCTTCAACTGATGGTATCGTGACCGAAGATCAATCTTCAAGAACACTTGGGCACCCTTGAGTTGATCAAATAAGTCATCGATTCGAGGTAATGGGTACTTGTTTTGATGGTCACTTCATTCAACGATCGGTAATCTACACACATCCTCATACTTCCATCCTTCTTCTTGACAAAGAGCACTGGGGCTCCCCAGGGAGAAGAACTAGGGCGTAAAAATCCTTTTTCCTGTAGTTTTCTGATTTGCTTCTTGAGTTCTTCTAGTTCATTAGCCGGCATTCGGTAGGGTCTCTTGGATATGGGGGCAGTACCAGGCATTAGGTCGATGATAAATTCTATGTCACGATCGGGGGCATTCCGGGCAATTCCTCGGAAATACGTCCGGTAATCTTGCACTACGGCATCCCGCTCAAAGGTAGCATGGTAAATACTCCCGTAGCTCTCTCACATAGCATCGGGTTTTGGTCCATGGTTATGTTCATTGGTGATCCCCATGGGGTGGATACTGTGATTTCCCTTCGGCCACAGTCTATGACTCCATTGTTCTTAGTCAACCAATCCATTCCAAGTATGATATCAAGAGTTTGTGGTGGTAGTACCATAAGGTTTGAAAGGAATACCACGTCTCTAATTCTGATGGGCACATTGATGCAAGCATGGGGTACGGTTATGTTTCCCCCAGGTGAGTGTACTAACATGGGTCTCTTAAGTTCTACCTGGTGTAGGTGGTGTTGTTTGCTTATTCGTGATGATATGAACGAATGCGATGCTCCGAAATCAAATAAGACTTTAACTGGGGTAGAGTTGATAGAGAACATACCCATCAGCATGCTCTGATCTTCCTGCGCCTCTTCGGCACACACATGGTTCACTTGTCCGCGACGGAATCCGATAGCAGTCTCATTGGATTGCGGTGTCCTAAACAGACCGCATCCAGCAGCAGGGGTAGTAGTCCCTCGTACAGCCGTTGTATTGGCGCCGGTACGCATAGGGGTGCTGCGTGGCTTGGGGCAGCTGTTGGAGTAGTGCCCAAACTCTCCACAGTTGAAGCAGTTCACATTTCTTCTTCCAGGAGCGGCTAGAGTCGGTGTCGGAGTACGGAACTGGGGCGCAGTCGGCCTGCTGACATTGTCGAGTGCAGTAGGACGACTGGTTGCCACGACGGTTGGTTTCCATCCAGATGGGGTGACTCCCTTGGGACGCTAAGACGCTCCCTGAAGTTGGCGGGTCATAGCAAGCCTCCTCTTGCGGTTGTTCTCCACCATCTTCTGGTCATTCTCCAATCGCACAACCTTGTTGATAAGGCTTTGGAAGCTGACGTGGTCTTGACCGATCATTAGCCCCCTCAGCTCATCGTTCAATCCTTCGATAAATTTATCTATTTTCTCTTCTTCGTCTGCCAGGTCATTGGTGGCATATCGGGCAAGCTGTGTGAACTTGTTCAGGTATTCTTGTACCGTGGTGTTGCCTTGGTGCAACCTTCAAAATTCGTTCTTCTTCATTCTTATGACTACGGCGGGTACAAAATTTTCACGGAAGGCGGCCGTGAACTCCTCCCAGGTTGGTTCTCCGGCGTCTTCCGCCCGTGTCTCTTTGTAGGTGTCCCACCAGTCACTTGCGGAACCTTCCAGCTGATTGGTGGCAAAGACGACTCTGTCAGCTTCTCGTACCCGGACGAGGGTCAACTTCTTCTCTATTACTCTCAGCCAATCTTCAGCATCCATTGGCTCATCGGTCGTGGAAAATGTAGGCGGCTTGGCTCGCATAAACTCTCCCAAGCTCGATCCTCCGCGATTCCCTTGGTTGTTGGCGATGGCTTGAAGCAACTGGGTTTGCAAAGCCATGACCTCTGCTAGGGTGGAGGGATTAGGCTCTGGTGGGTTCTCGTTGGATGTTGAGGCTCTGCGACGGTGCGCCATCTGAAGAAGGTAGATGAGGTAAGAGATTGGTCCCACTAAGGTCATGGTTTCTAAGTGATTTTCTTCTTCAAGTTGTTTTTAAGTGATCTTTGAACAGAGCAAGCATGGTGGAATAAATTCATTCATAACATACCATAAAACATTACATAGGTCCATAGTTAATACATCAATGGGAGATACAACAGGCTGCACATACGTAGTCTCACACAACACAATGCAAAAGCTAACATCGCACTACTGCCATCAGCTACTAAGGGGGAGGGTGTGATCCTTGCTGTCAAAAACTATCCAAAGCAAGGTCAAAGCCGGTGCAGACCTCTCGTCTAGTCGTCCAGCCAACCTCAGGAACCAGGTGCAGGAAGTGGGTGGTCCCTGGCTGATGCAAACCGTAGTCCCCACGGCTCTGAAGCGGTCGCCTCAGGGTCAGTCTTGGGCTTCTTGCCCCCAAGTCGGGTGCTCTTGCGGGCAGTCCTACGAGTGATGGGTCCTCTTGCATAGGTGATGCGGTAAGCAGGAGCCTCATCCTCTGACGGATCTGTGATGCTGGGCTCCCTCTCGACCTCCTCTGGATCTGACTCAGTCCCTGGGTCGGAATCGATCTGGATCAGGATCTCTACTCCGGATCCAGGCTCAGATGAGGCAGCTGTGGCAATCGGGGTGGGCTCCGTCTCTGCAACAGCAGGCTGAGTCGTAGTAGGATCCACCAGGTAGGGTGCGGGCTCAGTGTTCAGCATGTCCACCTCCTCCAGTATTGCGTGGAAAGTCACCAAGCACGGCAGAGTGAGGAAGTAGTAGTGGTCGCGGGCCGATGCAGGGGGCGGTGACGGTGCGGTGGAGGTAGAGGCAGCCGCAGCAGTACCGAGACCATACGGAGCTGCTCCTCCAGCTGTCTGACTTGCCTCTGGCTCTTCCTTAGCTATTCCTCAAGGGTAACCATAGCCTCACCACATGCGACGTACCGGTTCGAGAGCTGATCGTACTGCGTGTCATTAAAATGGAGTTGAGTCTTCAGCGAGTTGATCTTGTTGCCACAGGCGTGGTGCTCCTCCTCGAGCTCGCCCAAGCGTCTCTGCTGCTCTTCGATCTCCAGTAGTGCCTCCTCATAGCCATCGTCTGCGGTCTCAGCCCACCGAGACAAACGGGTCACCATAGGGTTGTAGCAGCACGGGGTATCCTGTATGGTACAGACGGGGTTGCCATCCTCCTGATACGGGCGATGTGCATACTCGGTCCTCGCCAGCTCAACTCTGTGGACGGCGTTAAGGCGAAGGAATGCCTCTCGGGCGGCATCCTGAACTGCAGCCTCTGCTGAGTCACGCTGGTAGCGTGTCCTGAAGCGGAACTCCGGCTCACTAGCCATGCGTGACTTGATCGTTACGATAGCCTCCCACTCGGAACGGTCCTCAGTACCAAACCTCCTCCTCCTGAAGATGGGTAACTCAGAGTATCTCAAGCACCGCATCAGTTGTCGTACCTGCACAACGTGTCCATCCTCTCGTGGAACCTCAACTTCCCAGACTCCGTTCTGACCTCGTCCTGCCATCTATTCCTAAGAAAACCAGAGTTAGGTGAAGGCGGTAGTAAAACAAATTTTTATAAAGAGGAAAGGGACAAGAGTACAAGGAAAAACATATTTTGTCTTATAACATAATGTTTTTAATTTCAAAATAATCCTAGATGGGGATTTCTCCCTTTTGCCAGCTATCAAGGGGGGTGGGGCGCCAGTTGGTCTTATCCTACAGTCGCATTGCTCTGGTACCAGCTCTGTGGACCCTCGTTTTTGGAACGGGAATCTTTCGTGTTCATAGTACCATTTTCCTGGATCGAGTAGTTTGGTACCCACGAAATACAGTACTGAATTATCAGGTGCATATGCACGAATAGTCTTACACCAAAAGTGTTACAATATATACCAGAAGGCAATATCCAACATATAGGACCTCATGGTCCAGATACAACCAAAAGTAGAAATTAGGTAAAGCAGCGGAATGAAGGCAGTGGCCTGTCGATTGCCACAGGCAACAACCGGAGACTAAGACCTAGCAGGCGCCATCGACTTCTTCACCCTCCTGGTAGCAGGCATATGGATCCTCCAAGTCTTCATTCCCACCATCTGAAGGTTTGTGCGTATAGCAAGGGTGAGTACCAACCGTACTCAGCAAGCAAACACGGAAAGGTGCACATGATAGGGGATTCTCAAGGAAATGCCGTGGTTTATTTGCATGAAGCCAACTTTATAAATCTTTTCACAAACCTAGCATTTAGCCAAGTCAAGTTTTAATTCCATAGTTCATTAAGTCGGCGACGGTTATATCTACCATCCATTGTGATTCCAAGGATGGCTTCCCGCATCCGGGTCGTCATGGTTTTCTGGGGAGTCTACCCCTTCTCGCCTTTCGAGAAGTTGATCCACCGGTGAATAAAAATCATCACGCAAACCAATCCCATCATTTTAGAATTTAGAGTCTAGCCAAGCGAAAGTCTTGTCACGATGCTCTATATCCGTGAGCACGGCTATTCGAATAGATTGGTTAATTCACACTACAGTGGATGTACACTTTACCCGTACTCCGCAACTGCCCATTGAATGAGCCTACATCCCTTTATATGGGACGGTCACGCGGCAGCGGCCAGAGCGGGGACCGGCATGGACGGGCGACGGCGTGCGCCACGTGGCAGCAGGCCTCGGCAGGGTCCGGCGCACGTGGGGGGGCACGTCGTGGCACGCAGCAGCGCGGGGCTACGGACGGCCGCGGCGGCGGCGTGTCGCGCGGGCGACAGCAGCGCGGCACGCGGTGGCTGCGGGCGGCGGGGCACGGCGACGCGACGGCGACGCGATGGGTGATGCCACTCGACGGTGCATTGGGCGGACAGGCGCGCGCGAGGCTCCGGACACGGCCGAACACTTGGCGCTAAATGAACAGTGTAATTTTTCACTTTTCCCGAATTAAATTCCTAATTTCCCATTTCTATTTCCTTTCACCCGAAAATTCAAAATAACTTCTAATATTCCCAAACTAAATTTAGAAATATATTTTCAAACTTTTCCCCCACTTTTATTATTCAAAATATTTTTTCATATTTATTTTATTTCTTCTTTTAAATTCAATAAATTAGGGTCTTTGATTAAAATAAGTTTCTAAATTCATATTTCCTTTTCAAAAATATTTTCATCATCCAAATCCAAATATTTATTATTTTTCCTGCACCAATTAGGGTTTAAACCAAAATATATTCTTTTCAGAGAATCTTTTATAAATCCACAAAAGTATATATTTACCCTTTTCCAAATATATATATGTTGAATTATTTCTCCGAGCTGGGATTTCAAAGCTTAGGGTTTTTATCCAACTTCACATCAAAGTAATTCCAAAAGAAACTCTTATGCAACTGAGCTAGCAAATAAGATCGAAAAACACGATAAGAACCAATAAGCCAAAAAGTTTTTTGTATATTCTGATTTTTAATTTCCGATTTTAAATTCTTCAAATTTTAGGGTGTTACAAATCTCCACCAGGGAGCCGATCATGTCGTGGAAGATATAATTCATGGCCCGTTAATATGTTGCCCCTGCATTCTTCAGCCCAAATGTCATAACAACCCATTCATATAAGCCGATTGCTCCGGGACATGGAAAAGCAGTTTTGTGAATGTCCTCTTCGGCCATAAAGATTTGATTGTAACCTGCATTGCCATCCATAAAACTGATGATCTTATGGCCTGAAGCAGCATCTACAAGCAAATTGGCTATAGGCATCGGGTATTCGTCTTTGGGGGTAGCCTTATTTAGGTCTCTGAAATCGATGCACACCCTAAGTTTACCTTTTTTTTCAATACTGGGACAATGTTTGAGACCCACTCGGCATATCGGCAAGGCCGAATGAATCCAGTATCGTATAGCCGAGTGATTTTGCCTTTGATCGCATCATACATATCGGCCTTGAACCTCCAGGGAGGCTGTTTGAATGGCCGATAGCCTGCCTTGATCGGCAATTGATGAACAACGATAGATTGGCTAAGACCGGGCATCTCAAAATACTCCCAAGCAAAACAATCTTTATATTCCTTTAACAAAGCAATGAGCTGGGATCTACAATGAGACGATAAATTTTTGCTAATATACGTCGGCCTAGGCCTGTCTCCAGAGCCTATGTCTATTTCTTCTAATTCGTCGGCCAACATACAACCTTGCCCAAGCTTGTCATCGTCTTCGTCCATGGTGTCCATGCTGTAGACGCTTGAGCCCTCCACGACGTCTTGCTCAAAGCAGCAGCGGCGGCTCGTCGTCTCCAATCGGCTGTATGGCAGAATCACACAATTTTAGAAAATCGGCTTGCCAGATTTTCTCGGACAAACAATCAATGCCATCGATTTCCCAGAGTGGCAAATCGGCATTGGCGATGCTTACTGACCTATCGACTGGTACAATCTCTATCTTGTCGCCGTCCCATTGAAGCAGACACTGGTGCATGGTGGAAGGGGCACAACAGTTGGCATGTATCTAGTCCCTCCCGAGGAGCAGGCTGTAAGACCCCTTCCCGTCGATGACAAAAAAGGTCATGGGCACGGCCTTGTTGCCGACGGTCAGCTCGACATTTAGCACGCCCTTGGTCTCTGATGGGTTGCCGCCGAAGTCCTTGAGCGCCATGTTAGTCTTGATCAGGTCCTTGAGCACCGATGTCAAAACAGCCGATCAGCTGGTAGCACAATTCCAGCCGATGTCAGCTGATACAGTTAGGGTTTTAATCGATCGGCAGCGTGCTGAGCAAATATTTATATAAAGGCGATTGGCCAACGATAACACGATGATAAAGTAAACATTGATCTAAACATTGAAGCATACATCGGTTGGAGATCCGATGGCATAAAATCCAAATGATTAAGTAGCCAATGAAACCTTTGCTACAATCGGCTAAATCCAACTTGTATGAAACCCTTGTAAGCCGATACAACGTCCAGATAACTCATCGGCTGAAACCCCGATGAAACAATGATTGATGCCTACTGACTTAAAGAAATCTAACTTACAACCACAACCTCATATGTCGGACCTAACAGATGCAGCATAAGGTTGATGATTGCGTGATAGATTTAAATCAGCCGATATGACACCAATCGAAGTGGTCATGTGTAAGATTAAACCAACACAGAAAAACTATCAACGAGAAATTTAACACATCAGATAAGACCGGCTAACCCTCCGATGAAACATTAGAATAAACCTATCGGCTTAACGAAACTTAGATTATCAATAACTGTAGAGATTATGGCAATCGGGTATCTACATGGCAAGCTTATCCGACTGGAGGTAGGGATAGATTGCGCCTGCCATATCTGTAAACCAAACATGACTTGGGTGTTACGTTGCTGATTGAGATAAGGCAAACGGCCCGTAGTCACGGTTTGGTAAGATTGAGGAAACCGACTTAGAGTAAGATAGGGTTTTCGATCTGTAAATCCACCTCCCAAGACTATATAAGGGGGGTAAGGGGTGTCCCTTGAGGGATATGATATGCTTTACGAGCTTTTAGCTTTCAGCCTTAGATCTTGAGATCAATAAAGACACTCGGCGGATCGAATCCTCCGAAACAGGAGTAGGGTATTACCTCACGAGAGGGCCTGAACCTGTCTAAATCCCGATCTCCAATCTAACCCATTGTGCTTGGCGATCTTGACTGCACCCCCAAATTTCTATTGCCGAAACCAAGTTTCGACAGTTGGCGAGCCAGGTAGGGGACCGCGCGTCAAGACCTCTTCAACAATCCCGCTGACAAGCATGATGGGATCTCCTTCAGGATTCGGCGACCTCGCCACCAACAACTTCTCCTCCTTTGACTCGGATTCGAACCAGTCGGAAGGAGAGACCCACTCGGCGCCGTTCGGGCTCTCGAACAGCGCCGAGATCTACGACGACATCTTGAAGTCCAAGATGCAATCCGCCCACTTCGACGAAGGAATTCACTCGGCACCGTTCGGACTACCGAACGCCGCCAGAATCTACACCGATCTTCTCGTCTCCCTAACGAAGACGATCTACTCGGAAGAAGACCTCTCGGCGCCGTTTGGATTACCAAACGCCACTGAGATCTACGGCAAACTCCTCTCCCCCGAGTCGAGCTCGGCCCACTCGGAGGAGCCCGCGTCCCCAAGCTCTGACTCGGGCTGGAACGATCTAGACCCGAGCTACCTAGGGTCGAGGGAGGTCGCCGTCATCCTCCAGCCGTTCGGCTCATGCTCATCTTCGGAGCTCAAGGAATACCTCAGCTCCGCCGGCTTTGACGACCTCTATGGCATCCCCTCAGACGAAGCCGACGACTCCGACTGCCACAAGGACTACGAGCCGAAGTGCTTCGATGTCCTCATGGCTGAGCCGGCCGAATCTGACTCAGCCATGGCCCGCAGGCTTACAGAGGAAGAGCGAGCCAAGATCGAGCAAGAGCGCAAGCTGGCTGAAGAGGAGAAGAAACGCAGGGAAGAGGCCAACAAGAGAAAGCAAGATCTACGGGCAGCCGGACAATCCGCTCAGGAGGCTATCCTTCAAACGCGGGTCCGCAACACCAATATCTTCCAGACGCCACAGCAGAACGTTGTTGCCGCACTCACACTCTTGGACACCGTCATGGAGACGGCGCCCCCCGACGTGACTCCAATACTTGACAAAATCAAGACCATCGTCGCAGCCACAGCCAACGGTCATCCCTCCAGCTCGGCACGAAGGCCGACTGAGTCTGTGGCCGAAACGCCCGACAAAAGCCGACTCCCGCCTCTAAGGTCAGGAGACTACAAGAGGCCCGAGCCAGACCGATCGACGACTAGGCCAAGAGGCCCACGCCACGAGTCCACACAGAAGCATCAGGAGCAAACGGCCGACTCCCGTGACAAACGACATGGACGTCCACCCGTCCACCACCGCGTCCGCCGCAACAACAGCTCCAGCTACCCAACCAGCCAACCGAGGACCCCGCCGAGTGATCTGCGGGAAGTCGTCGATCGCCGTTACCAAGAGCGAGACCGACGCACTCGGGAAGATCGGAGGGGATCACCCGATAGAACCGACGACGGAGTGCCAGCTTTCACTCGGGAGCTCCGCCGAGTGCACTGGCCGAATGGATTCAAGCCCACAGGAATAGAGAAGTACGACGGCAAGACCGACCCCGAGTCGTGGCTTACCGTGTACACTCTCGTCATCCGCGCAGCAGGCGGCGACAACAAGGCTATGGCCAATTACCTGCCCGTGGCCCTCGTCAACTCAGCCAGGAACTGGCTCACGAGCCTGCCAAGAGGCTCAATTGGCTCGTGGAGCGAGCTGAGGGACCACTTCATCGCCAACTTTCAGGGCACCTTCGAGAGGCCCGGCACCCACTTCGATTTATACAACGTCATCCAGAAGCCGGACGAGCCTCTGAAGGATTACATCCGGTGCTTCTTCGAAAAGCGCAAAAAAATCCCCAACATCACCGATGACATCATCATCGCCGCCTTCCAGAAGGGAGTCCGTGATGAGCTGTTAATCGGGAAGTTCGAGCGCAAGCCACCGAAGACGGTGAAGCAGATGTTCGAAACAGCGAACTCCTACGCCAAATCTAATGATGCAATCAAGGCAGTGGGCCAAGACCGGCCCGACAGGAAGGAAAATAAGCATGCGGGAGGAAGCGGGAATCCTAAGAAGGACAACGGCAACAACAACAACCAGGGCCAAAAAGACCGCAAGCACCGATCCGAAGATCTAGTGGCCGCAACCTCCAACTCTCAACGCCGCCCCCGAGTCGCCGCCTACGACGCCATCATGAACGCTCAATGCACTCATCATCCCAATCACAAGCACGCGGCTAAGGACTGCTTCATTTACAAACAGTTCGCCGAGCAGTACGCGGTGCAACTCAACAAGAAGCCGACTGATGAGGCTGGTCCATCGGGCGCCAAGAAAAACCACGCGGCTGAGAATGCCGAACCTTTCCAAGACCCTGTGGGAGAGCTCAATCACATCTTCGGGGGACTGCTAGCCTATGAATCCAAGAGGAAACAGAAGCTAACCGACCGAGAGGTCAACGCGGCCCAACCCGAAGTCCCTCACTACCTGCGATGGTCGGAAGTGGCCATCACTTTTGACCGCTTGGATCACCCCGACCGAGTGGTTCACCCGGGGCGCTATCCACTTGTCCTGGACCCCGTGGTCCGCAACATCAGGCTTAAGCGCGTCCTCATCGATGGGGGCAACGCCCTCAATATTCTGTTCTCCAAGACCATGGACGACATGCAGATTCCGAGGGCCGAATTGAAGGCAAGCTCAGCCCTCTTCCACGGAGTCATTCCAGGGTTGTCATCTACACCACTCGGGCACATCGCCCTCCCGGTCACCTTCGGAGCTCGAGAGAACTTCCGAACGGAAAACATCACTTTCGAGGTGGCCGACATCGAAACGGCCTACCACGCCATCATCGGAAGGCCTGCGCTTGCCAAATTCATGGCGATCCCACATTACACCTACCTCTGCATGAAGATGTCGGGTCCCAACAGCGTCATTACTCTTCGTAGCGACATGAAGCAAGCCTTCACCTGCGACAAGGAGAGCTGCGACATGGCCCAATCTCGTGAGAGATCACGTGGCCAGCAAGAAATCCGATTGGCTGCATTGACTTCAGCAGAGGGTGAAATCCCCGCGAAGAAGATAGCCAAATCAGGATCCGGCGATGCCAAGACAAAGAAGATCTCCCTTGATCCATCGGATCCCTCGAAAACTGCTGTAATCAGTGCTGAACTAGATCCCAAATAGGAAAGCACGCTCGTCACCTTCCTCCAAAATAATAAAGATGTTTTTGCTTGGAAACCATCTGATATGCCTGGAATTCCTAGGGAGGTGATCGAGCACTCTTTGCACGTCAAAGATGACACCAAACCGATAAAACAACGATTACGCAGATTCGCGCAGGATCGAAAAGACGCCATCAAGGAAGAGCTCACAAAGCTCTTGGCTGCCGGCTTTATCAAAGAAGTCTTACATCCCGACTGGTTAGCCAACCCAGTCCTGGTCCGCAAGAAGACGGGGCAATGGCGCATGTGCGTTGACTATACCGACCTCAACAAAGCCTGCCCCAAAGATCCATTCGGGATGCCTCGCATCGACCAAGTCGTAGATTCAACAGCCGGCTGTCAACTCCTAAGCTTTCTAGATTGTTACTCGGGCTACCACCAGATCAGTTTGAAAGAATCCGACCGCCTGAAGACATCGTTTATCACGCCGTTTGGAGCCTACTGCAACATCACCATGCCTTTCTGCCTGAAGAACGCCGGCGCCACACACCAACGCATGATCCAGAGATGTTCCCAGACGCAGATCGGCAAGAACGTAGAAGCTTATGTCGATGATGTCGTCATCAAGACCAAGCAGAAAGAAGACCTAATCACTGACTTAGAAGAAACCTTTGCAAACATCCGGGCCTTCAGAATGAAGTTGAACCCGGAGAAGTGCACTTTCGGCATCCCATCAGGCAAACTGCTCGGCTTCATGGTGTCACATCGCGGCATTGAAGCCAATCCAGAGAAGATCAACGCTATCTTGAGCATGAAGCCCCTGAGTAACCAGAAGGATGTCCAGAAGCTCACTGGCTGCATGGCGGCGCTAAGCCGCTTCATCTCTCGACTCGGCGAACGAGGCATGCCCTTCTTCAGATTACTAAAGAAAACGGACGACTTCCAGTGGACCGCGGAAGCCCACAAGGCTTTCGAAGATTTTAAGGAATTCCTTACAACGCCACCCGTCATGGCCTCGCCTCGGCCCAGGGAACCCTGCGCTGCATGCGTTTCAGCCACTCACCAAGTGGTTAGTACGGTACTCGTGGTCGAGCGCGAAGAAGAAGGACGGGCCCAGAAGATCCAGAGGCCGATCTACTTTGTTAGCGAAGTATTTGCAGGAGCCAAAATTCGCTACCCTCAGGTACAAAAATTGCTTTATGGTGTCCTGATAACCGCGAGGAAATTGGCGCACTATTTTCAGGGTCACTCGGTCACCGTCGTCACCTGCTTCCCACTCGGCGACATCATCCACAACCTGGAGGTAATTGGGCGCATTGCTAAGTGGGCTCGGAGCCGATGCCACTTGGATTTGACTTTTAAGGCGAGGACGTCCATAAAGTCACAAGCCCCGGCAGATTTCTGGCCGAGTGGATCGAGCAACAAGAAAGCGTACCTCAGGAAGACCTCCAACACTGGACCATGCACTTCGATGGATCCAAGAGGATCACAGGCTTAGGAGCAGGAGTTGTGCTGATCTCCCCGACTGGGGAAAGGCTAAGATACGTCCTCCACCTCCACTTCTCCGCCTCGCACAACGTCGCCGAGTATGAAGCCCTGCTACATGGATTGCGGCTCGCAGTTTCACTCGGGATACATTGGCTCATCGTGAAAGGGGACTCCCAGCTAGTTGTCAACCAAGTAATGAAGGACTGGTCCTGTCTAAACGACACCATGGAGGCCTACCGACAAGAAGTCCGCAAACTTGAAGACAAGTTTGACGGACTCGAACTGTCACATGTCTTGAGACACAACAACGAAGCAGCTGACGAGCTGGCACAGTTTGGGTCCAAACGTGAAGCCGCTCCAACGGACGTTTTTGTCGAACACATCTATGAGCCAACCATCATGGCAGAGACAACTTCCAATGAACAAGCTGTAAACAAAATCACCATAACCGACACCGACTGGAGGACACCCCTCATCAAATTTTTAACACAGCAAGAGCTGCTGGAAGACCGGGATGAGGCAGAACGTGTCTGACGTCGTTGCCAAGCTTATGTCATGGTTGATTCCGAATTATACAAGAGAAGCCCCTCCGGAATCCTAATGAGATGCATTACACCCGAGGAAGGGAGACAGCTGCTCCAAGACATCCACTCGGGCATATGCGGAAGCCACACGGCAGCACGCACCTTGGTAGGCAAAGCCTACAGACAGGGTTTTTTCTAGCTTACCGCGGTCTCCGACGTGGACAAAGTGGCACGAACCTATGAAGGCTGCCAATTTTTCGCCCGACAGAGCCATGTCGCAGCCCAGGAGCTACAAACAATCCCACTATCCTGGCTGTTCGCGGTATGGGGCTTAGACATGGTCGGCCCTTTCAAGAAGGCTCCAGGAGGCTTTACACACCTATTCGTCACAATCGACAAGTTCTCCAAGTGGATTGAAGCCAAGCCGGTTGCCACAATTACTGCTGACAAGGCACGGGATTTCTTCCTCAACATCGTGCACCGCTTCGGCGTCCCAAACAGGATCATAACCGATAACGGGACTCAATTCACGGGAGGCATGTTCAAGGAATTCTGCGAAGACTTCGGAATCAAGATCTGTTATGCGTCAGTCGCACATCCCAAAAGCAACGGACAAGTCGAACGGGCCAACGGCATGGTCCTTCAAGGCATCAAGGCCCGTGTGTTCGATCGTCTAAGCCCTTACGCAGGCAAGTAGGTTCAAGAGCTTCCCTCGGTTCTATGGTCTCTGCGGACCACACCCAGTCGGGCTACCGGCCAAACTCCTTTCTTTCTGGTCTATGGCGCAGAAGCCATGTTGCCAAATGAGATGGAGTATGAATCCCTCCGAGTCCGCAGCTTCAACGATGAACGCTATGACCCCGACCGAGTGGACGACCTCACCCGACTGGAAGAGGCCCGAGAGGCAGCCCTCATCTAGTCGGTGAAATATCTTCAAGGGCTCAGACGATACCACAGTCGCAACGTTCGAGCACGAGCTTTCATCGTTGGCGACTTGGTTCTGCGCAAGATTCAAACCACCAAGGACCGTCACAAGCTATCCCCCTTATGGGAAGGACCATACATAATCGCTGAGGTGACTCGGCCAGGTGCATATCAAATTAAAGCGCGAAGACGGATCTATGGTGGAGAACTCCTGGAACATCGAGCATCTTCGATGATTTTATGCTTAAATTGACTAAGGTTTCATGTTTTTCTTGACTGCCAACCTCAAGTAAGATGACTTCTTGAGTTAGCAGTCGGGGGATGTACATATGTCAATAAAGCATAGTTTTCCTCATCAACCTTCGTGCATGATTTGGTTTATCATTGTTTAATGTTCCTTGATTCGAGTTCAGTGTTTAAGGACTGAGAGTTTTCTAATGACTTAATCGAGCTTAGGCTCGGTGACAGCCGGACGAAAATTACTTAAGAAATTTCACATAAAAACTCGGATCGGGGCATTAACATAAATAGATTGAATATCCACAAGCCTACATCAGAGTGTCATAATCATACAATGTTTACAAGACAATGTTCATGAGACAGATTAAAGCCGAAAGTTGTTCACTACATCTACAGCAATCTTCTTTGCCGACTCCTGCGCTTCACTAATCATGTCCAGGGCCTGCTCATCCGAGGTCCCGTCGGCGAAGCCCTCCCCGACCGAGTTGACATCCACTCGGGGGTAGAGAGACCTGGTCTGCGCGAGAGCCAGACCAGCCCCCATGGTGGCAGCCTCGGTGATGTTCGCCAAATATTGGTCAGGGGCCCTCCGCAGCTTGTCAAAGATTTCCAATGGCTCCAGCGAGCTAGCCCCGACCCCCTGGTGAAACAAGGATAGCAAGATTGGCATTGCTGCGTTGGCAACCTCTTCCCGGACCTCCCCGGCTCGTTTGACCCTCTCAAGAAGCACGTCGTATTGAGCTCGGGTCTTGACTTTGTAAGCTGCCAAAAGAGCATGATCACGCAAAGTACTCAAAGACAAAGCAGCACAAAGGATATTACTTCAAAAGAGCTCACCTTCGAACTCGGCCTCCAACTCAGTCTTGCCAAGGCTGACTGCCTCCAGCTGGACTTGGAGCGAGTTGACCTCCGACGAATTTTCTACAAGCACAGAAGGCCATTAGCAATCGAGATCAGCACAGAACCCATAAAGAAACTGGGAAGATTGGACTTACTCCCGACTGAACCGCGGAGGTCAAGGTTCTCCTCCCGGAGTTCGGCTATCTCCTTCCTCAGGGCCACCTCCCTTGACGCGGCCTCCTCCTGAGTGATCTTTAGCTTCCGCTGGACGTCCTCCAAGGAGTTCAGATGAGGAACCAACTTCTCCAGCACCTCGGATTTGGCCATGGATCGACAATACTCCTTCTGCACGCAGTACCCGAAGTTGACTGACTGGAAAGAAATGATGGTACAAGACAGAGAAAAGATCTAGGCTTACGTTGAGTAGCCGAGTCGCCTCATTTAGGCTGTTGACAAGGGCATCCCTTTCTTCGCTTTCCGCTTGCTTGTCCAAGATGATGCCCTGCCTTTGGCCTTCTGAGTCTCGCCATTCGATCTTAATTGGAGGAACCCGGGTTTGAAGATCGTAACACGGGATTTCCTCTCCGTGGCTAGCGATCGGGAAAGGCGATGAAGACACGAAAGATGTGAACTAAAGATTAAAGACAAAATTTCGACTCGAGACTTACGGCCCGGCGGTGAGCTCTGGACCGACGAGCAGCCCGAGGTCTTCTCCTCGGCTTTTCCCGGCCAGGTCTTGATCGGGGCTCCTGACGGCGGCACACAGGGCTTCTCCGCAGCGCGGCGGTTCCCGACCCAGGAGTCCTTGCGGATCGAGGGCTCCTTCCTCGAGATGTCTTTCTTTGGAGGCGAGGGCTTTTTGCCCGGAGCGCTCTCACTCGGGAGAGGGCTCCGGGGTCTTGGCTCCGTAGGCTTGGTTGCCTCGGGAGGAGCAGCTGGAGTTGGCCCTTCACTCCTCCCGGCAGGGTCTATATCTTGGGGCTTCCTGCCAAACCAACGACGCACTAGTCAGAATGAAGACAAAGAAATTTCCAACAATGAAGTTAAGGCTTCAGTTGTGAGGCGTACCTCGACGACCGGCGGATCTTCGGCGCCGCCTTCGGCGATGGCCTTGGAGGAGGCGTCTCGATTGGAGGAGCCGGGACGTCATCGTCCAAGTCATCGATGACGAGCCTCCTCTTGCTTGCCCGCTTGTTGGTGTCCTCACTCGGCACCGCTCGTTTCCCGACTGGGTCACTTTGGATCTTCACCCCACCAGTCGGCTTCTTGGCAGGGCGAAGCGGCACGTCATCATGAGGGATCTTGTACGGTTTAGAAACGATGGAAGCATTTTTCCTGCAAGAGAAATTCCCGCAATACTAAGAGGTATGACATCAAGGTTGCAAGACAATACAAAGAAGTCAGTCGGCTTACCGGAGGAGGAGGCCGATGGATACTGAAGGGAAGAACCGGCAGCACGAGGGCACGCTCGACTACGATTCCAGTCGAGAAGATCTTATACATTCGGATCTTCAGGCCTCGTAGCTTAGGGGCTCTTGATCTTCCTGATTGGGTCCTTCCCGCCTTCGTATTCGAAGGCTGGCTTAGACCGCTCTTTGATTGGTGCCAGTCGGCACCTGATGAAGTGCCGAGTGATCTGCTCGCCGCGAAGACCTTTCTGCTTCATCGCCAGGATCTTCGCTAGCAGTTTGTTGGCCTCATCCCAATCTTGAGCCACTGGTACAGTGCTCCAAGTATGCTTGGGTACAGGGGGAAGGCCGACAAAGGCTGGCAGGCTGGGTTCGAGATTGCTGATGTAGAACCAGCCCGCGTGCCATCCCTTGTTGGAAGATTTCAAGGGAAGAGAGAAGAACTCCTTGCGGAGAGATCCGCGGACTTGAAAACCCACTCCACCAACAACGCATGGGTGGTCCTTATTCGGATGCGGTTTGAGGTAAAACATGCGGCGAAATAGGTGGAAGTGGGGAAGGATGCCAAGAAAGGCTTCACATACATGAATAAAGAGAGCAATGTGAAGCATGGAGTTGGGGTTCAGATGGTAGAGTTGAAGCCCATAATAATCCAGAAGCCCACTAAAGAACTTGGAAGTAGGGAGGCTGAACCCGCAATAAAAGAATGAAGTGAACACAACAAGCTCACCGGTGTTCAGGGTAGGGAAGTCTTCACCTGCCGCCGGGCGCCAGCCCACGATCTCCTTGGGGGGAAGCACGCCGTGCTTCACCATCTCCTTGAGGGTGGATTCCCTCACATCCGATGTGGCCCATTGGTCAAAGGGGATTTTCTTTTCATCCGCCATGAGTGTGGTTTGGGTGGGAAGTGGATCTGGTCGGAAAGGATGGGGATTTGAGCAAGGGATCTTGGGAGCTGGATGCGGAGGCTAATTTATGGCAAAGAGCGAGCTCCTGGGTTGATGGATTCGGGCGCGCGCGAGTCTAGGGTTTTCCGCAGGGAGCTGGTGAACAGCGCTGCGAAAAGAGGAAATTTTTGGGAAGACGAAGTGGCGGGGATGACCTCGAGGCTTTGTAGAAAGATTTGAGGGTTGCGCTAGGTTTTCTCGTGATTGGGCTGAGCCCATGAGAGACCTGCGGCCCAGCTAAGGTGTGGCCCGACGCGTGTCCTTAGGGACTTAAATGGATGAGCTTAAGCAGATTTGCCTTGGCAATATACACGTGTCCGAATGCCCTATACCTTTGGAAATCCTTTCATACCGCGGTTTGCTTGACTTCATGAGAAGCTAGTACGATGCAATTTGAAAGGTGACCAACAGTTGAGCTTTTTATAGCTGCCTTGATTATATCAATGCTATTTCTCACCTTGGTGAAGATCTTTATAGATTGAGACCAGTATTATGGCAAGAGCTATTTAATAACTTGGTCATATTTTTCATACGATTGAGAAACTTGTTTGCCCATGAGGGACGATTAAAATATTTGTTCCGAAATAACTCGGGCAAATCCACTCGGATAAGCATGAGCTTACCGACTGCTTTCCACCTATGAGGGTTGATTGAGTTATTTGTTCTGAGATGACTCGGGCAAATTCACTCGGATGAGTATGAACTTGTCGGGTAATGAGATTTTTATGATTGCTTTAGCATGAGCTAAGTATTTATATGAGAATGATTTTTTATAGTTCTTGACTATATGATTAGTCTGATTTTGACTAACCATATAGTCGAGGGCTACACCTAATTAGGTGCATCAGGAGATGCACCTAGATATTTATTTTTGAGAATTTTTTAGATATTTTACAGCCCTTCACAATCTTCGGAGCCACTCGGGAAGATTCAGGCAGAGATGATGGAATCACTCGGCGCCAGAAGCACTCGGCCAAAGAGGTTTTTGGCTACGTACTATTTCAGTTTGAAGCTGAGTTGTCTCGTCGACTGAAAAGGACTCGGGGGCTACTGTGGAGATTATGGCAATCGGGTATCTACATGGCAAGCTTATCCGACTGGAGGTAGGGATAGATTGCGCCTGCCATATCTGTAAACAAAACATGACTTGGGTGTTACGTTGCTGATTGAGATAAGGCAAACGGCTGATAGTCACAGTTTGGTAAGATTGAGGAAACCGACTTAGAGTAAGATAGGGTTTGCGATCTGTAAACCCACCTCCCAAGACTATATAAGGGGGGTAAGGGGCGTTCCTTGAGGGATATGATATGCTTTACGAGCTTTTAGCTTTCAGCCTTAGATCTTGAGATCAATAAAGACACTCAGCGGATCGAATCCTCCGAAACAGGAGTAGGGTATTACCTCACGAGAGGGCCTGAACCTGTCTAAATCCCGATCTCCAATCTAACCCATCGTGCTTGGCGATCTTGACTGCACCCCCAAATTTCTATTGTCGAAACCAAGTTTCGACAATAACAATCTAATAGTCGGACCTAACCGATGTAGCATGAGATTGTATATGATAATCTAATACTCAATGAGCCGATAGATCTGTCTAATATGATGGATATAACAAATCTATCTAGAGAGACATTATGTTTAACGAAACATCAGCTTGATGAGAATATCAGACCTAACCGAGAAAGTCCTAACTAAGTCGATGTGACTATAAACAGCAATGGAACTAAAGATAGAGATGAAATACCAGATAGGCAACACTTGTGTTGGCCTGATTAGAATATCGGACTCAATCGAGGAAGTCCTAGCAATGCCAGCGCAAGTGAAGATGACGGAACTCACTTCTTGCAGGAGGTCGAACTCTATCGATGCAACCCATGCTCGAAAACAAGAACTCGTCGAAACAGACGAAAGTAAAAGGTGGCGATGCACCGAATTGTATTGATCTGTGTAGATGATAGATTACATGAACCTCGGGCTTACATATTTATACCCGTAGGCTGACAAAGATCCTAACAGATTACAAACCAAACTTTTCTAAAGATAAAAGGAAACAAAGTGAGTCCTTATCGGATACTAACACACTTTCCAAGAGATAAAATAGAAAGTTAACAAACTCTTTCTAATTAATATATACAAGCCGCATCCTTCCTGAACTCAGTCTCTTCTAGATAAGATCTTCCAAACCGAATTTAACAAGAATCCGACTGCTGGAGATATTGACAATAGAAAACCCCCATGGGCTAAAGCGAGAACTCTAAGCCGATTCTAGCTTTGAGCCGATATGAACACCGAGCCGATGGGGACACCGGGGCTTACCAAATTCGCGTTAACACATACCCCCAGTTTTGGAGTATGACAAGTCATGCTTCAAAATTATCCTTGCCTTGATCGCCCCAAAACCGATTTTTCTCTTTTTCTTGACATTGGCTCTCGTAAGCTGATACCTTCTGTAGTAGATGAGCCAGGTTGTCAAACTCATGGAAGAAAATTTTAACTTTTATTGGCACTAACAACCCTTGGAATGCGAGCTCGCACCTGCTCATCACGAAATTCAAATTATAACATCGCATGGATATTACAAAACTTTTAATTATATTCCTTAGGTGATTTCCCTTCTTGTTGTCTAACTGATAGCAAATCTGCAAACTTCAACTCATCAACCCCAGCAAAGTACTGGTGAAATTGCTTCTCAAGATTGGCCCACCCTCTGATAGAATTTGGTGGCAATGATGAAAACCATGTGAAAGCCGATCCAGTCAAAGACAATGGAAAAAGTCTAACTCTCAGAGCTTCTTCAACCGATGCCTCTCCACATTGTGCTAAGAATCGGCTAATATGTTCCATTATAGATACATCATCCTGCCTTGAAAACATGGAGAAGTCTAGAACCTTGTATCGGCTTGGAAGTGGAACCCTATCAAACCACTCAGGATATGGCAGCCGATACACAAAAGTTTGATTTTTGGGTTTAATTCCAAACTGCCCCTCCATTACTTTCATAATTATACCGGCGCAATCTTCTTTAGATTGATACCTTTGAATTTCTTCTGGCCGATACTGTTGTTGTAGCCCTCCATGTTGATACTGATCAACATGCCCCTAAGCCAATATTGTCGTTGTCGATGATGTTGAGATCGCTCATCAATTACCCTGGGAACTATCTCCTCGATCAAACCATGTAATGTACTTATCAAAACTCCAGAATGATCGAACACAGCATGATAAATGATATTATCAACCATCTCTTGAAGTGTCTTGTCGTCCATCGGCTCAGAAGATTGCTCCTTCTCTTCATTTATCGGCTTGAGAGATTGTTCTTCCTTGACCTCAACTTCTTTATCAGACATCTTGTTGCAATTATGGGTCGCATGAGCCGTATAAAACTCTGTTGTCAACAACACGGTCCCACCAGGCGTGCCAAAAATGTGTTGACACCAAAAATCACAAGCTTGCCAACGTCCGGGTGTGCCAAGAATGTGTTGGTGCAAAAACACACACTGGCCGGGAGATCTCGCTTGCTCCGGTGTAGGTCCTAAAATTGATGAAATGCGGGCGTGCTAGTCAGTTTGATCCTGCCACTGACAAGATATACAAAACAGCAGAACATAAAGCATATCGGCTGATAGGTCGATAACCAAAATAGCCAATCTGTCGATTCTAGCCGATACCGATGTCAAAACAGCCGATCAGCTGGTAACACAATTCCAGCCGATGTCAGCTGATACAGTTAGGGTTTTAATCGATCGGCAGTGTGCTGAGCAAATATTTATATAAAGACGATCGGCTAACGATAACACGATGATAAAGTAAACATTGATCTAAACATTGAAGCATACATCGGTTGGAGATCCGATGGCATAAAATCCAAATGATTAAGTAGCCAATGAAACCTTTGCTACAATCAGCTAAATCCAACTTATATGTAACCCTTGTAAGCTGATGCAACGTCCAGATAAATCATCGGCTGAAATCCCGATGAAACAATAATTGATGCCTGCTGACTTAAATAAATCTAACTTATGACCACAACCCGATAGGTTGGACCCAAACCGATGCAAATAAGGTTGATGATTGCACGATAGATTTAAATCAGCTTATATGACACCGATCAAACTGGTCATGTGTTAAATTTAACCAAGACAGCATAAGATCGGCTAACCTTTCGATGAAACATTAGCATGAACCTATCGGCTTAGCAAAACTTAGATTATCAATAACAATCTAAAAGTTCGGACCTAACCGATGCAGCACAAGATTGTATATGATAATCTAATACTCAATGAGCCGATAGATCTGTCTAATATGATGGATATAACAAATCTATCTAGAGAGACATTATGTTTAACGAAACATCAGCTTGATGAGAATATCAGACCTAACCGAGAAAGTCCTAACTAAGTCGATGTGACTATAAACAGCAATGGAACTAAAGATAGAGATGAAATACCAGATAGGCAACACTTGTGTTGGCCTGATTAGAATATCGGACTCAATCGAGGAAGTCCTAGCCATGCCAGCGCAAGTGAAGATGACGGAACTCACTTCTGGCAGGAGGTCGAACTCTATCGATGCAACCCATGCTCGAAAACAAGAACTCGTCGAAACAGACGAAAGTAAAAGGTGGCGATGCACCGAATTGTATTGATCTGTGTAGATGATAGATTACATGAACCTCGGGCTTACATATTTATACCCGTAGGCTGACAAAGATCCTAACAGATTACAAACCAAACTTTTCTAAAGATAAAAGGAAACAAAGTGAGTCCTTATCGGATACTAACACACTTTCCAAGAGATAAAATAGAAAGTTAACAAACTCTTTCTAATTAATATATACAAGCCGCATCCTTCCTGAACTCAGTCTCTTCTAGATAAGATCTTCCAAACCGAATTTAACAAGAATCCGACTGCTGGAGATATTGACAATAGAAAACCCCCATGGGCTAAAGCAGAACTCTAAGCCGATTCTAGCTTTGAGCCGATATGAACACTGAGCCGATGGGGACACCAGGGCTTACCAAATTCTGGCGTTAACACATACCCCCCAGTTTTGGAGTATGACAAGTCATGCTTCAAAATTATCCTTGCCTTGATCGCCCCAAAACCGATTTTTCTCTTTTTCTTGACATTGGCTCTCGTAAGCTGATACCTTCTGTAGTAGATGAGCCAGGTTGTCAAACTCATGGAAGAAAATTTTAACTTTTATTGGCACTAACAACCCTTGGAATGCGAGCTCTGCCAGCTGCTCATCACTGAAATTCAAATTATAACATCGGCTGCGGATATTACAAAACTTTTAATTATATTCCTTAGGTGATTTCCCTTCTTGTTGTCTAACTGATAGCAAATCTGCAAACATCAACTCATCAACCCCAGCAAAGAAGTACTGGTGAAATTGCTTCTCAAGATTGGCCCACCCTCTGATAGAATTTGGTGGCAATGATGAAAACCATGTGAAAGCCGATCCAGTCAAAGACAATGGAAAAAGTCTAACTCTCAGAGCTTCTTCAACCGATGCCTCTCCACATTGTGCTAAGAATCGGCTAATATGTTCCATTATAGATACATCATCCTGCCCTGAAAACATGGAGAAGTCTAGAACCTTGTATCGGCTTGGAAGTGGAACCCTATCAAACCACTCGGGATATGGCAGCCGATACACAAAAGTTTGATTTTGGGTTTAATTCCAAACTGCCCCTCCATTACTTTCATAATTATACGGCGCAATCTTCTTTAGATTGATACCTTTGAATTTCTTCCGCCGATATCTGTTGTTGTAGCCCTCCATGTTGATACTGATCAACATGCCCCTAAGCCAATATTGTCGTTGTCGATGATGTTGAGATCGCTCATCAATTACCACCGGGAACTATCTCCTCGATCAAACCATGTAATGTACTTATCAAAACTCTGAATGATCGAACACGGCATGATAAATGATATTATCAACCATCTCTTGAAGTGTCTTGTCGTCCATCGGCTCGAAGATTGCTCCTTCTCTTCATTTATCGGCTTGAGAGATTGTTCTTCCTTGACCTCAACTTCTTTATCGACATCTTGTTGCAATTATGGGTCGCATGAGCCGTATAAAACTCGTTGTCAACAACACGGTCCCACCAGCGTGCCAAAAATGTGTTGACACCAAAATCACAAGCTTGCCAATGTCTGGGTGTGCCAAGAATGTGTTGGTGCAAAAAACACACACTGGCCTGGGAGATCTGCTTTGCTCCAGTGTAGGTCCTAAAATTGATGAAATGCGGGCGTGCTAGTCAGTTTGATCCTGCCACTGACAAGATATACAAAACAGCAGAACATAAAGCATATCGGCTGATAGGTCGATAACCAAAATAGCCAATCTGTCGATTCTAGCCGATACCGATGTCAAAACAGCCGATCAGCTGGTAACACAATTCCAGCCGATGTCAGCTGATACAGTTAGGGTTTTAATCGATCGGCAGTATGCTGAGCAAATATTTATATAAAGACGATCGGCTAACGATAACACGATGATAAAGTAAACATTGAAGCATACATCGGTTGGAGATCCGATGGCATAAAATCCAAATGATTAAGTAGCCAATGAAACCTTTGCTACAATCAGCTAAATCCAACTTATATGTAACCCTTGTAAGCCGATGCAACGTCCAGATAAATCATCGGCTGAAATCCCGATGAAACAATAATTGATGCCTGCTGACTTAAATAAATCTAACTTACGACCACAACCTGATAGGTTGGACCCAACCGATGCAGCATAAGGTTGATGATTGCCTGATAGATTTAAATCAGCTTATATGACACCGATCAAACTGGTCATGTGTTAAATTTAACCAAGACAGCATAAGATCGGCTAACCTTTCGATGAAACATTAGCATGAACCTATCGGCTTAGCAAAACTTAGATTATCAATAACAATCTAAAAGTTCGGACCTAACCGATGCAGCACAAGATTGTATATGATCATCTAATACTCAATGAGCCGATAGATCTGTCTAATGTGATGGATATAACAAGTCCATCTAAAGCGACCTTATGTTTAAAGAAACATCAGCTTGATCAGAATATCGGACCTAACCGAGAAAGTCCTAACTAAGTCGATGTGACTACAAACCGCAATGGAACTAAAGATAGAGATGAAATACCAGATAGGCAACACTTGCGTCGGCCCGATTAGAATATCGGCCTCAACCGAGGAAGTCCTAGCCACGCCAGCGCAATCAAAGATGACGGAACTCACTTCTTGCAGGAGGTCAAAATCAATCGATGTAGCCCATGCTTAAAAACAAGAACTCGTCAAAACAGACGAAAGTAAAAGGTGGCGATGCGCCGAATTGTATTGATCGGTGCAGATGATAGATTACATGAACCCCGGGCTTATATATTTATACCCGTAGGCTGACAAAAGATCCTAGCAAATTACAAACCAAACTTTTCTAAAGATAAAAGGAAATAAACTGAGTCCTTATTGGATACTAACACACTTTCCTAAAGATAAAATAGAAAGTTAACAAACTCTTCCTAATTAATAGATACAAGCTGCATCCTTCCTGAACTCGGTCTCTTCTAGATAAGATTTTCCCAAACCGAATTTAACAAGAATCCGACTGCTGGAGATATTGACAATAGAAAACCCCCATCAGCTAACACAGAACTCTATGTCGATTCTAGCTTTGAACTGATATGAACACTAAGCCAATGGGGACACCGGGGCTTATCAAATTCTGGCATTAACAGGAGTTCCTGGCGGAGTCAACTATGGAACAATTCCACAATCTTTTATATGATTACCAAATTCTAGGCTTAAGTACTTGCCTCCACGATCTGATCGTAGAAACTTAATTGTTTTCCCTAAATGATTCTGTAATTCATTCTAGAATTCTTTGAACTTTTCAAAGGATTCAGACTTATGCCTCATTAAGTAGATATGACCATATCTACTAAAGTCATCGGTAAAGGTAATGAAGTACTGAAAACCACCTCTGGCCGTTGAGCTCATTGGTCCACATACATTAGTATGTACGAGTGCCAACCAGTCACTTGCTCTCTCACTGTGACCCGTGAAAGGTGTCTTTGTCATCTTTCCAAGTAAAGAAGACTCACATGTCTCAAATGATTCAAAATCAAAAGAGTGAAGCAAACCATCTTTATGGAGCTTCTCCATCCGTTTCTCCTTTATATAGCCTAGGCGACAATGCCAAATAAATATGGGGTTTATATCATTTGGGAGTTGCCTCTCTGTATTGATGTTATAGATGGGAGACGCTTCAGGATCCAAAACGTATAATCCGTTCACCAATGAAGTATGAAAATAGAACATATCACTAAGATAAATTGAACAACCATTGTCCACTGATCTAAAATCATATCCTTCCGCTTGCAAACATGAAGCAGAAATTATGTTTTGACATAGAGTTGGAACATAATAACAATATTTAATTACAAAACTAATCCTGAAGGTAAATGAAGTGGCATAGTGCCAACAGCAACTGTAGCAACCCTTGCTCCATTACCGACGCGCAGGTTCACCTCGCCCCTTCTCAAGCTTCTACTTCTTCTCATTCCCTGCAACGACTTGCAAATATGAGCTACTGATCCGGTATCAAATACCCAAGAGTCAGTAGATGAAGTAGCAAGATTGATTTTTATAACATTAATACCTGAAGCAGAAGTCTCACTTTGCTTCTTCTTGAGATCCTCCAAGTACTTCTTGCAGTTTCTCTTCCGATGACCTGCCTCCTTGCAATAAAAGCAAACAACATCTGTCATCGCTGACCCCTTCCTGTCCTTCTTTGCTTTGCAAGCACTCACGATCTCATCAGGAGTTAACTTTCTTTTGGTGCAAAGTTTCTTAACACGGGGTTTGCGCTTGGCTTTCTGCATCATCATCACATGACGACCGTTTTTCTTGATGCCCTCCTCAGCAGTCTTTAGCATCCCATGCAATTTTGCCAAGGTTTTATCCATGTTGTTCATGTGATAATTTAGTATGAATGGCTCAAACCTCGGAGGGAGCGACCGGAGAATCACGTCTATAGCCTACTCTTGGCTAAGAGGAAAATCTAGTTTTTCAAGACTCAATGTAGCCAATCATCTTTATCATGTGCGGACTGACGGGATTCCCCTCTACAAGCCTGCACGCAAACAAGGACTTTGAAGTGTTGAACCTCTCGGCCCTAGCTTGGTTCTCAAACATGTCACATAGACCCTCAATAATACTGTGAGCATCACTGCTCTCCTATCGCTTTTGAAGCACCGAGGACATTATGTCAAGCATGAGACAACTTATATCTAGAGAATCATTATTGTGCTTCTCATAAGCCCTCCATGCAGCAGCATTAGCATTATCAGGCAAATCATCAGGATAAGAAACTTCAATAACGTACTCCCTTCGCTCTTGCTGGATAACGATTCTCAAGTTTCGGTACCAATCCATAGAGTTTGTTCCATTCAACTTTTCTTTCTCAAGTATAGTTCGCAAATTAAAAGAACTGGGTGCAGTATTAGCTGCCATAATCTAAACAGAAAATATATGCAAAGTTTAGCACAATGTTTATTCTTTGCCTTTTATTAAACGTTTCTTACTCTTCCCTCTAGGCTACGTATTGGGTCAAGATCCACATGCTAATTAATTTCTAGTGAGCTTTGGCATCACTGCTAGAAGATTAGTAGTATGGGTAAGCAACACCTTGCTAATCACATCCCTATGTGACTCTCGTTTGCTGAGTGGCATCATCATGCCCCGAGCCCAACCTATGCCCCAAGGCCCAAAACTGTTTTGATAGCCTTCTCAAGTAAACCAAATGCTCCTGCATGTATATGTCTCACATATACCCCATCGTGTTATGATAGATAATGGCACTACTTTGGCAGATGTCATGCCCATTAATTCAAACCAGAATTTCCGAATCTATATGTGCATTAAAATCCCTGTCTAGGACTAGCCAGGGTACACATACGACAATGGTTGATATTACAGTTCCACGTCTTAGAAACATTACAAAAAGATTACAAAACTTGACACTCGCAATGTGGCTTCAACCATTCAACAGGCACCCTCTAGAGTGCAGGATAAAGCCTACTCAACTTCTTCTTCTTCAGCTTCTTGCTCAGGTTCTGGTGATGAGGCAAGGATGAGTACTTCCACGTACTCAACAAGTCATACTGGAATAGAGAGGGTATGAATGTAAGGGGAAGACAAGGTTTTGGCTCGGGTTTGCCTTTAGCACGAACAGCTAGGGTTTTGCAAGCAAAAGGAGATTTGAACACAAAAAAGAAAAAAAGGATAATTAATTAATTAATTCATATTAAATCCAAAAAGTTCAACGTTATCCCCACGCTGCGACAGGCCCAAACCACCCAACTATACTAGACATGGTCCAATAATTAGTTTTTAGTGGTGTGGAACTAATCACGGTGAAATCAGTTGATCGCCCATAACCGCGGGCACAGCTATTCGAATAGTTTTAACTCTGATCAGAGGTATACATCGGTACCCACAAGACACAGCCCCACAACACGGTCTCCCGCGTGCCGGAATACCGCCACGGTACCCCGGAAAGGGACTCTGATAGGACCTTTCGTATCACCCCTCGCTAACCAAGCGAACCACACCAAGGTTTCCCCCCACTCCTGTTCCTGGGCCGTGGGCAGCCCCCCAGAGTGCCACGGTGAATCCGGTAGCCCAGCAACCGGTAACCCCCGGACGACTACAACTCCATCACGCTCACCCTTGTCAGGGTTCGTCGGCTAGGAAGGGCTACACTATAGGACCCACCGTTGCCCATTCTGGCTTGTGGTTTGTACGGTCATTCTTGTGAGGTTTCCCATGAACCGGTCCTTAAATGCCATGGGCACCACTAACAAGACCACAGCGCCCACAGTCCACCATTTGTCTTGTTTTAGTCATTAGTCCGGTCCACAAAGTCCTCGGATTAAAACTTTCATTTCATGTGTCCAAAGTGATGTCGTCTAGATGAAATGACCCATTTAGTGTGCTAGTGCGTCTAAGTAGGTCTAAGCATAACCTAGGCATATAAACTAGTCATGTTGTTATCCCAAGTTCATCAAAGGGGTTAGGGTGGCAAACCTAGGGCTTAATTCTAACCATACGGTGTAATATTCCCCATAAGATGACATTTCAAAATAAATGCAATTTATAAGAATAAACAGAGTATTTTAGCAAAAAGGGGATCAATATGATCAAAATGTAGCATGACTTTCCTTGCTCTTCAAGCTGAGGAAACTCCGCGACAACTTCGAAGTACACGGGATGAGAGGAACTACTCGGATCTACACGACAAATAAGGCACTTCAACAGAGAGGCTAAAAAGCTATTGAAACAGGTAACAAAACCATTTTTAATGGACTCTTGGCATTTTTATGAATTTAATGAAATTTGAATGGGCTTAAACGGAGCTCGGATTGAAAAGATATGAATTTTAGAAGATTAATTGTGTTTTTACTAAAAAAGGAAAAATCCTTAATAATTTATTGCACAATAAATCCCAGAATTGCATCAGCGCTAGGGCTAACGTCAGCGATGGCGTCACTGGCCATGGGAGTGCTGGTCCATGGTGGACCAGGTCCACGGGCCGAGAGGGCGGTGCACCACGTGGCGCCGATGCGGCGGCCACGTGGCGTGCCACGCGGGCACGCGAGGCGGACGGCTCTAATCTGCCGGGGCAGATCGGACGGCCGGGGGAGGGATGTGGGCGGCGCGGTCAGCCGGCGACGGTGCACGGCAGCCGAATACCGGCCGGCGCCATCCGAGCTGCGGCGCGAACGGCGGAATGCCGCGGCTCACACGCGGGTGGAGCCGCACGCACTCGGGAGCGGCGGCGCGCGTTCGGGCCGAGAGGGGAAAAGGAGGGGCGGCTCACCGTGGGTCGCCGAAGCTAGAGAAGACGATGACGCGGACGGTGAGGGAGACGACGGGTGGCGACGGAGAGGAGCAGCCGAGGGAGCTCGGGCGCGGGGATGGTGATGGAGGCGGCGGTGAGGTCCGAGACGGCTCGGGACGACGGGGAATCGCGGCCGAAGGCCGGCGAAGAGCGGCGGAATTCGGGCGCACGGTGTGAGGGCAAGAGAGAGAGTGGGGAGCTCGAAAGAGGGTGTGGGGAGCTCCGGGAAGCATGGTGGCCGGCTTTTAAATGGGATGGGGAGGTTGGTGCTGGTCAGGATAAGGAGGAATCTCTCGTCGGAGTAAAGAGGAGAGGGATTTTGGGAATTGATGACTGGCGATCAATTTCGGTCATTAGAGGGCGCGGGAGCGGCGGCCGGGGTGATTAAGGGCGGCGGGAGAGACGAGGGAGTTAGGGTGGGGCCTTAAGGGCGTGCGGAGAGGCGGGCGGCCGAGATCCGCGCGGGGGGCGCGCCGCAAATGGCGGCGTGGCGGCTGGAGGTAGGGGCGGGCCGACGGTGGGCTCCACTGTCGGTGTCCCGGGAGAATGGGGAGGCGAAGTGGAATTATTTTAGAGGGCGCGAGGGACAAACGGGTCGTGGCATTCGGGCGGCCCGCGAGGGAGAGAGGGAGAGAGGCGCGGCGTGGGAAGGACTGGGCCGATGGCCCAAGGCCCAAATGGGCAGGAAAGAGAGAGAAAAATATTTCCCGAGATTTATTAATTCTGATTTTAATTTTAACTGGTTAAAAATTATTTCTAGTGCTCTGAAAATTCCACTAAAAATCCTGTTAGTGTATTTTGACATGTAGAATTTAGGAAAAATCCTACCATGCCATTTCCATTTAGATTTTTGCTTTTAAAATTATTTATTTGCTCCAGGTTAATTTCCAACTATTTTCTTTGTGATTTTTCCTTTAGGATTTTAAAAGGGGAAAACACCTCAGGGTGTGACAGCAGACCTACCAATTGACGATCACAACCGTGATAGGTGCAACATTTGGAGGGCATCATTACTACTTAATTTTCTTATGTATACTATCCTATTGTCGGGCGCCCTCCGAACCCCTTATTATATTTGAAGGATGAATAGAATATCTCCATTCTTCCATCTCATAATAAGACATTCGACGCTCCAAGAGAAAGATAAATGAGACCTTCTGGGCCTTTAGCCTGCCAGTCAACTTCAACCTGAGATGTGCCCGTCAAACCACTCGATGGTTACGACCAGATGTGTTACACATTCAGGAGACTTTACCCAAAATGGCTAAAGATCTACATTGTCTCAATTATCATTAACTCATACTTATTTTTATATGTTCCTAGAAAAAAGAACACACTAAACACTTTCATCCAAGCATATGATATCTTCTAACATAAGAAGTTCTAGTTCTAACTCTTAGATAGTTCATACATCATAGTGCTTAGATACATATGGCCGACTGACCAAATAGTTATGTTCGTGGAAGCATCTTCTACCCAAAAGATCTTTCATGCAACCGACTAGGGTAGACCCTAGTAAGAACCATCCTGGAAGAAAAAACATCCCCTGCGAAATCCTCCTCCTCGGGAATAATCTCACCTGCAGACAAGTCTATGCATACAACAAAACAATATATACAAAGCAAGTGTCAGTACAATAGATTGTACTGGCAAGCACCAGGCAAGCCTAACACACTACATGCAGGACATATTTCAAAGTAAAGCTCTCTTTGGGTTTCTTTAGCATAAAGCAAGTTTTGTTTTGCAAAACCTTTTCAAATTCAGATTTTTCGCTATGTAAATTTCAGCAAGCGCACACTTAGCAAATAGGCATCGAAATAGATGAAAAACCATATATGACATAGCTCCTTATTGCCTTCCATGGCAGCAAGAGCATAATTCACAATTTTCAACTCATTTGAATATTTAAAATCAGCAATTGGAAGATTAAAACATAAGTCTATTCTCATGACATATTCACACGCCGCTCATATCCGCAAGCACGGCTAATCGATTAGTTTTAACTCTGCAGAGTACGTACACTTTACCCACATGATGCGATATATAAATCATGCAAAGCATGACACGTGATACATAAGTAACAATTTATACACACAACAAAGCCCTTCCAAGATTCATGATTTAGCCTTACACCAGCATGATACGTCTTTCCCCCATCCTAGTCACACTGGAAATATGACATAGAACCGTTAAGTGGCGGGCCCACACCTCAAACTTAACGCCGTGGTGGCGGACACGACAGGAACCCACCACGTGGCACAATACCGTTGTATTGGACATACTTTGTCACCTAAACTACCACATCGGGGCAAATAGGAAGTTCCTGTGAGTTATCCGAACTCATACACTCCGGCTTACCAAAATGTAAGGCTAAACCATAAATAATTTACTAAGCTTGGGCTATTCCATACTAGCACATGTGATTGTACTGTATTCAAAATGAACTGACATTGAGTGAAGTCCTTAAGTCAGTCTGGGCACAGTCTCCCCCTATCGGTACACAACTAATCACCATATGCGTACCACATGAGGCCCAAACCTAAAAATCCACATCTTCCAACATTTTATTTGGCAAATATCGCATTTATACATTTTAAATTCAGATCATAATTCAATTCATTTTAATTAAGTATATATATAATTTGCCCAAATGGTAAGTAAGCATAACACTAAGCAAAACTAAGCATTCCCATATACTAGTGACCTCCAACATTATACTTAGTATAGCTAACTGAATTGTTCCTAAGTCTAGAAATGATGGCTAGGGCATTTTGTGGAGTTTTAAGGGATTATGCAAGATAAGGAGTTGGTCAAATAAATTTTTACAAAGTTTTAATGTAATGGTGTACAAGTGACATGCATACTTTGCAATTCTTTTCAAATAACCTCCAAAACATAGGTTCAATGTGATAAAAGGGGGAGGTAAAAACTTTCCTTGCTCTTCCTCTCCTTGTTCAGCTAAATAGTAGGCTTCTTCGTGATTCGACTGCAAATCGTCTAGACACACACATATGCAAAAAAAATCAAATTATAAACATACATGCAAAATCCAACATGCTCTAAATGGATGCTTTACAGGGGTTGTGTGTGTTTTATGTTAACTTGACTTTTCTGTGAAAGAATTTTTATTTTAATACTTTTTATTTAAAAGTTACAAATTTCTAAAGTGTTTACATGTTAAATAGAACTATATGCATTTCTGATTTTTTTAGGTATACATCTTCATGTTTCTGCCAAGTTAGACATTTTTATAATGCAGAGCAAAAAAATATGATTCCAAGAAAATTTAGTTTGCCAATTTTGGAGTTAGGAGGAATTTTCTACAATTTTTTAGAAACTTGATTGTACATGTGGTGATTATTTCACTATACAAATTATTGATGTTGTTTCTGTGAAAGTGTAAAATTTTATATCACTAAATTAAAGTTCATACTTTGTTGATTCTAAAGAAATTTAGTTCACTCCATGTCAACAGGTGGGTCAGCAATCCTCCAAGGGGGGTCCCGGAGGAGGTAGAAAAGAGTTTGGTAGAAAAGCTGTCCTTCGATGGATCCGATGGTCGACTCGAATCCTAAGATGAGTTAAGAAACACGATGCAAGGGTTTATACTAGTTCAGCCCTTCCGAAGGATAATAAGCCTACGTCCAGTGTGTGGTGTTCTTTCTCTGGAGTGGATGATGAACAAAAGTTACAAGCGTGAGAAGGATTCTGGAGAGCCCCCTTTTTCAGCCCATGTCACATCCTGACAAATTATGTAACTGAAAAAAAATCGAGGGACAAAGTATATTGTAAATATTGAACCAAAAGTTTTCATTAATGTGAGGTGCGGATATTCGATTTTCATATAAAAGAAAGTTGCATCTGCGTATAAGGGGCATAAATTTTCAATTGAAATTTAAACAAAAGAGGCCCAAAGAAAATTCAAGAAAAAACCCAAAAACATAAAAGAGACATCAGCAAAACAATCACAAGATTTAGGAATACATTACAAAGGTGGGAAATAGGAATTAACTTGAAAACTAGACTTGAAACAATACTTGACCCTAGGGAAAATTTTCCAAGTATTGAGCTGACCGAGACAGAACTCTAGAGCTGACTTTGAACTGTTGCCAACATTAATCCAGCGAGCCCCATGCAGTGAAACTTGGCAGTATTATGGTTCAAGTTATGCTTTACAACTTTGACATTGGGCACCGCCCCAAATTCGGCCTGGAAGAGTATTTAAACGAGGCCTAAATTAGTAAAGTCACCACTGTAATTCGGGACTTAGAAAATTTCTGGGTTCCACTCCTCCCACGTTTTCCCTCACTGCCATGTGGGCCATACTGCCTGGTGGGGCCAAGGAGCCAGTGTCATGGAGTTCTCAACCCTGTCCCATGCGCCAGGACGCCCGCGCCACGCACGAGAGCATGCATCGGTCGCGAGGAACGCGCGGAGCACGCGTCGGCCGCCGTGACGCCAAGCCCTCGCCTCTCCTCCATCGCCGGTGACAATATTTAAGCCCGACCGGCCGACAATCTTCTCCTTTCTCCCACTCTTGTCTCGCTCCACGAAGAAGCCGAGGTTGTCCACCTCGAGAGCACCGAGAACACTCAAAGAAACCTCACCGTCGGCAAGCAAGGACCCGACCGCCATTGACGCATGGTGAACCTCCTCCTCGAGCAATGCATGTTCCCTAACCCTCACTTCATGCTCTCTCTGATGGCCCATTTCCATTCCAAATGATGTAGCCGACGATTGGGAACGCCACCGAGTGGAGGCACGTGAACAGCGCGCTCTGGACCGACCGCCACGAACTACCCGCTCGTCACCAGCCCTCCACTGTAATCCACTGCCAAAATCCTCTCGCCATCTTGTTACTTGATGCCTGACATTGGTTAAAAATGAAGGAATCGCCATGAATCGCTCTATGGAAGGAATCCCTCTTTTCTTCCCCAACTCCGGCCGCCGCCGTCAAACTCCTCTTTTCTCTCTCTAGTAAGTTCTAGCATGATTCCTCTCGATTCAAGCATCCCTAGTACCCCCTTAACAAAGTCCCACACACCCTCCTTGCAGTCGCGCACTGAGACACCTTGTCGACGTTCACCCAAAGTGAGAACCGCTGTTGCCTTGAGACCCTGCACGGCGCCACCATCACTTCGACCTTGCCAGCGCCCCGCGTTTGCTTGGTAAGCTCCCTAGTGACCCGTAGATGCTTTGCATTGCGCATGCATGAATAGATCAATGCCCAAAAAGTACATGCACCATTCACCCGAAGCACAGCGCTACTCGCACCATTGCCGATGACCATTCTGGTAACGACAGTGCATGAGAGAACCCTCTATAGCTTCTCCGTAGTCTCCTTTACATTTTTCCTTTTGGCTGCGGCCAGAGATCGGCCGCCGTTCATCGTCGCGCGGCGAGAAGCGCGCGCTCGCCCTGCTCTCTCTCTCGCTGTCCCACTAACAAGCCGGACCCACTAGTCAGGCGCCAAACCGCGTGTTTAAAAGTTAAACCGCCAAGACATGTGGGGCCCACACGGATTTAAGATTTAATCCAAGGAGGGATTTTTCAAGAAAGAAATAGCCTAACTTTAGAAATTCATAGAAAATTGAAAATAGCACATTTTGACTTGGGACAAATTTTGTTAGAACCACAGGATTATGAACCTTAGGACTTTGGAATAAAAACAAATACACACAGTAGAAGATTTATTCATAACAATCCATTTGACTTATAAAAATAGGGCAGGTTTAACTTATAAAAATCATGAAAAAAAATCATCCTAGCTCCGAATGAGGTGAACTAAAATTCTGTAGAATCAGCAAAAGATGTACTTTCTAACAAAAATATAAAACCAAGTACTCTCTGTAATAAACAAAACACTTAGAGCTTGATTAAGACAAAGAGTTATTCTTGTGCAGTCCAACTTCTAAGAATTATAGGGGACACATTAAAAATCCTAAAAATTCAAACTAAATTTTGTTAGAACCATCTCTCTGTGTTTTATTAGTTAAAAAAATTTACACACAGAAAGCCTATAGTTTAGCCTTGAACAAATTTAGGTAATGCAAAGCTAAAACACTTGACCTGTAAAAGGAACTATATAAGAATATTTCACCATAAAGGAAAATATGAAATAAAAACTTTATTTAATAGGTCAATCTGAAGCTAAAACACTTTTATCTCATATGCATTCATCTTAGCTCATAAAAGTTTTCATAAGTGCTTGCCATATGAAATTGTCGTATATATGCATTAGATGAACCATCGGCATCTTTCCAAGACCCCGCGTATTTGTACGATCAAGAAGAAGAAGAACCAGGCAAGTCCTACCTCCCCCTTTGAAAACTTTGATCCGAGATTTATGGAGGTTATTTCAAAATGGTTCAGAACTTTGCGTGATGTTTGTTATAACGACACTAAAATCTTGGAAAAGATGGATAGTACAACCACCTATGTTGCATGCCATCTCAAACTCCATATAATTACTTAGCCAAATCCCTAACCCTAGGAATGATCAAGATGTTAATGTGTGATTGAAATATCTAAAACCCTGGATGATGCACCCCTATGCTTAGTATTACTTTTATTACCATTTTCCTATGCTTATTGGGCAAGGTACCTAAGTTTTGTTTTAAAAATTCTCTTCTAAAAATTATATTATGATAAAAATGTTACTTGCCAAAACAAAAAGGTGACAAATGTGAATTTCAAGTTTGGGCCACAAGTGGTATACATATGATGACTAGTTGTATACCGATAGGGGGAGTGTGTGCCCAAATTACCCTAAGGACTTCACTCCACGTATGTTCATCTCGAAAACAGTACAACTACATGTGCTAGTATGGGATAGCCCTAGCTTAGTATACTATTTGTAATTTAGCCTTACATTTAGGAAGGCCAAAGTGTATGAGTTCGTATAACTCAGAGGAGCTTCCTTTATGCCCTGATGTGGTAGTTCAGGTGACTCAGCCTGTCCAATACAATGGTATTGTGCCACGTGGATGGGTTCCTGTCGTGCCCGCCCCCACAGCGTTAAGTTTAAGGCATGGGCCCGCCACTTAACGGTCTTATGCCGTACTTCCAAAATGGTATAGGATGGAGGAAACACATATCGTGCTGGTGTAAGGCTAAATCACGTATATTAGAAGGGCTTTGTTGTGTGTAATAAATCGGGTACTTTTGTATCGCGTGCCATGCTTTGCATGATTATTATGTCACATCATGTGGGTAAAGTGTACACACTCTGCAGAGTTACAATTAATCGATTAGCCGTGCTCACGGTTACGAGCGTCGTGTGAATGTGTTGTGGGTATAGCGTTATGTGTTAAAAAATTGTTCTGAAAAATTTGATTGAAAATGTTCAAATATGATCGCTATCTTATTTTATCTCCTTTGCTGCCCGATATTGCAAAGGACGATTGATGATCGCTTATGTTACTCCTTTGCTGCCCTAAAATGCAAAGAGATGATGTTATATGTGTACTACTGTCTACTAATGCCCAATTTAGCAAAGTGAAAGCTTGCTGAAAATTATATGTGCAAAACTTGGAACTTACAGTAGGGCTTTACCAAAATAAAATTTGCTTTGTGCTAAAAGAACCAAATATGAAATTCCCTTGTTAATGCCAAACATGTAGCATGTAGGCTTGATGGTTGCTTGCCAGTACAATTCCTTGTACTGACACTTGTTGTGTATATACTTGGTAGTTTGCATAAAAATGGTTGCAGGAGAATTTCCTCCCGAGGAGGATGAGCTCGTTGAGGAGGAGCCTTTCTATCCGGACGGTTCTTACTAGGGCACTCCTTAGTCGGTTGAAGAAAAGATCCTCGGGAAAGAAGTTCGTTTCCGCTTGATAATGCTATCTATATGACTATTTGGCCTGACAGCCATATGTATCTATAAGAACTACTTTGTTATAATTACTTATGTTCGCATGCTGGACCTTTACTCTGTTAGAGATACCAAATGCTTGGATGAAAGTGGTTAGCATGTTCCTTTAGTTAGGAACGTATTAACCATGAGTATGAGTTAAAGATAATTGAGATAGTGTAGATCTTTAGTCATTTTGAGTCAAGTCTCCTGGTTGTGTAACACATCTGGTCGCCACCATCGAGTGGTTTGACGGACACAATCCAGGGTGAAGTTGACTGGCAGGCTAAAGGCCCAGCAATGTCTCAGTTATCTCTCTCTCTCCCTCGGAGCGTCAGATTTCTTGCTGTACTTAGGAGAAGAATGGATGAGTTCCATTCAGCTCTTAATTATAACAAGGGGTCCAGAGGCGTCCCGACACCCCCCTGCCCATCCTTTTATATCTCAAGGGGGGCAGGGACATATGGACTTGGAAGCCAAGAAAGCTAAGACTAAGAGAGACAAATAGTAGGGTATAAAGAATATATGATAAAGTACATGCTGGTCTGCTAGGTCCTGTACACCGTGGGTGTCTTGTGCTCCTGCCAGCCCTGGGTCCCTGCTCCTATGTTGCCAAGTGGTGTCAGACGCTGTCAGGTTGCTCTCCCTCTTCCTCCTTGCCTGCCAAGTTTCCTCCTGAGGATGCTCGAGGTCAGGCGACGAGTCGGAGTCGAGAGAAGGGGTCGAGGTCGAACTCGGGGGAAGGCCGGCATGCCCGACCCCCGGGAGGAGTCGGGCTCTCGGTCACATCCCGAGGACACTTGGTCGACTTCGTTGAGGTTCAATCCGGGTTTTGAGGCACCCGGTGACACCTCCCACACTCTATTTGGACGAGAAATGAATTTTCTACATATTATACAAGTTATAACATACTTTATGTTAACTAGTCTATATAAAATCCTAGAAACAAATTTCATAATGTAAGTATATGTTTTTTTATTCTACAACATTAAAGTTTATACTCTTATGAACCTACAGAAATTGGTTTCATATTTAAATGAGTTATATTTGACTTTATATGAATTTCACAAGTTCAATGTAATTCTCATTTGAAAAAATATTGCTCTGGTTATTTTCTTTTATATTTTCGAATTACAAAAACCTAGGGTCCACTGTCAGTCTCTTGTCATTTTGTTAAAAGGCCCCTAGGGTTCTTAGGAATCAACCCGAGGTCCTAAAGACGTGCTATAACCAAATTCATTAAGAGTCCTTAAAGTTTCTTCTATTTATAATTAGGTCCTGGATCCATATGTCATACTAAGTAGTTTTACTAATTAAACCTTACAAGTTTTGAACTGTTATTAAGCTAGATCCTTAGCGCCTAATGAAGTGGGGTCCACCTGTCAGTGGGTCGTGGCTTGGATGAGCAGAGCAGCGGCGTCCTGGCGAACTTCTCGCTGGCGCCGGTGGCGAACGGAGGCTAATCTCGTGTTACAGCCAAAAGAGAAAAGCTAGAGGGACTCAAGGCAAAGCTATTGGTAGTTGTTTCGTTCAATAAGATCACTGGAATCATCATCGGTGACACCAAGTGTGGGAGTGGGTTTCGGGGTAACGGTGCATGTTGATTTGGAGGGAATTTCTATGCGTGCATGAGCATGGTAAAGGTTCTAGGGACTCCTAGTGAACTTACCCGGTAACTGGCTGGCGTTGGCGAAAGTTGGACAGCGATGACGACTTGCGAAGCTCCACAGCGGCGGTGTTTTCTTCATGGGTGAACGCTGACGGTGCTCTCTAGCCTTTCGCTATACAGAGAGGGCGCATGCATTGGTTTAGATAGGCACGAGGTAGCTTTTGACGAAAGGAATTGCGCCGAAGCTCACCAGAGAGGGAGGAAGAAAAGGATGGCGTCAGTGGCCGAAGTTGGGGAAGAAAGGGATTTTTCTCCGTGGTTCACCTTGCGTCGATTCCTTTGGGATTCTTGGTCCTTGGATGCTGGCGGAGATGATGGCGAAGTGGCTCGGCAAAAGATGGACCATGGAAATCGGGCGACGAAGAGAGGTGATGCGGCGGCGGTCCAGAGCGCGACGAAGTTCCTGGGTTGGCGCTGTCACGTTCCCGGAGCTTGGCTGCACCAAAAGAGGTGTTTCCGGTGGCATTAGGGAGGATACTGATAGGCATGAGGTAGCTTTTGACGAAAGGAATTGTGCCAAAGCTCACTAGAGAGGGAGGAAGAAAAGGATGGCATCAGTGGCTAGAGTTGGGGAAGAAGAAAGGGATTTTTCTCCGTGGTTCACCTTGCGTCAATTCCTTCGTGATTGTTGGTCCTTGGATGCTGGCGGAGATGATGGCGAAGTGGCTCGGCAAAAGATGGACCGTGGAAACCGGGCGACGAAGAAGGGTGATGCGGCGGTGGTCCAGAGCGCGACGAAGTTCCTGGGTTTGCGCGGTCACGTTCCCGGAGCATGGCTGCACCAAAAGAGGTGTTTCCGGTGGCATTAGGGAGGGTACTGAGAGTAGATCCGAGAACGTTCTTTGAACAAGGAGGGAGCTCACCGGTTAGCGCTGGCGACGGGAATCTCTCTCGCCGGCGGCAAGCTTAGCACATCTGTTCCTGGCGATTCGGAGACGAAATGCCTCGGTTATTTCACCAAACAAGACAAGGGCGAGGGAGAGAGAAAATGTATCGGCCGGTCGGTTTAAATGGCATCGCCGACGGGGAAGGAGAGGAGGAGGGGCTCGCCGCTGCAGCCGACGCGTGCTCTCGCATGTGGCGCGCGTGTTCTAGCGTGTGGACCCAGAGAGGAAATGTTGTGAGGCTGACAACTAGGTCCCACCATGCGCCCTGGCCCACTTGGCAGTGTAGGGAGTGACAGAGGAAGGAAAGCTGGAAATTTTTCTAAATTTTTCTAAGTCTGGAATCTGTGGCGAATTACAACTTTGGGCTCCATTTAAAATCACTTCCAAGCAGAAATTGAGGTTGAGTTCAATGGAAAAGTTGTAAAGCAAGGTTTGATATATAATCTGGTCAAATCTCACAGCCTGGAGGTCCATGGTCGAATTTTGGCATAGTGTTAAAAATGGCTCCAGTGTTCTATCAAAATTTCACAGTTTAATGTTTTTAGTGAGTGCTTTGGGCTAGCTAATGGCTTGGTAAATTGATCTAAAATTCACATTTGATTTCTAAATTTAGAAAAAAGGTTTACACAAATTTTTCTCAGATTTTTGAGTTGTTTTAAACATTTTTCTTAAGTCCATTAGTTGAGACTTAGTATGGATATGCTTCTAATTGCATATGCACAACTTTTCAAAATGCACAATCAATTCACACCTAATATTTCTAGGCAAAATTTTAGTTTATTTTACATCATCCACCATTTCCACTGGCTTCAATATACTCCAAAATTGTGGTATGTGACAGCCTAACCCCTTAAAAAAGAATCTCGACCCTAAGATTCATCATCCTATAAAAAACTAGGGAATTCGGCTTTGAGTCGGTCTTCCCGCTCCCACGTGGCTTCATCTTCGGTATGGTTGCTCCATTATACTTGAAGCATCTTGATAGAGTTATTTTCTTTGAGAATACGAATTGGAAATTCTTGGTATGAGATGTTTGGTTTGAGATTAATGTCTTCAAGTGAGGTGTGCTCGATTGGAGTTCGAAGACATTTCTTGAGTTGTGAAACATGGAATACATCATGCATGTTGGACAACTGAGGTGGCATTTCCAACTGATAAGCTACTTGTCCCCGTTTGGAGATAATTTGATATGGTCCGATATATCAAGGAGCAAGCTTGCCATGAATTTGGAATCATTGAGTGCCTCGCATAGGAGAGACCTTAAGATAGACATTATCACCTACATCAAAGCTTAGCTCTCAACGACGGCGATCAGAGTAGCTCTTTTGATGAGTCTGAGCTTCTTTTAATCGGTCTCAAATAAGAGTGACATTCCTTTCAGCCTCATCAATGACAGTGGGTCCAAAGAATTGTCTTTCTCCTACTTCGGACCAATAGAGAGGAGTCCTACATTTTCTTCCATAAAGAGCCTCAAACGGTGACATTTGAAGACTGGTTTGGAAACTATTGTTATAGGAGAACTCAGCAAAGGGTATACATTTCTCCAAATTGGTGTCATGATCGAGCACACAGGCTCGAAGCATGTCTTCTACTACTATAGAAGCTACTACTATAGAAGCTATAAATTGAAGATTACATCGACACGTAGGTCGTGAAAGAATATTACAGGCATTTCACGTAGAAAAGAATATTACACGCATCACATGCATCTCATACATATAATAGGTCCATACCATCTCAAGACATTCTCTGCAAAAACAAGTTAGACACAGAACGTTTTCTACCTTTCGCAAAGATACAATTCCAAGACGACAAAAAAAGTGGGTACGCACACGGCGGTCTGAAAATCATAGATCTGATCTATGAAATCGCTTGTGGAAACCATATCGGTATAATCATATTATGTCGTCCCGATACACTATCAAGGGACATGGTTTGCATAGGCGCAAGGTGGCAGTCATAGTCGGACTACAAAACAACTTCGGCATAATCACATTATACCGATCCGAGACTATCTCAAGGAATGCCATCCCTAATCCGACTAAAACTCATACCGTGTCCTATGGAAATTGGTTTGACACAATCACATCATGTCGATCTGAGACAATCTCAAGGAACGCAGTTTCCATTAACTCTCCTCTACCAAACCCTAAAATCGATTGATCTAATCAACCCATGTGCTAAACCTTTTTCAGATCCAATCTAAAACCCAAACTATGCAAGTCTAGCTCTGATACCACTGAAGGAGAACGCGGAGGCTAGGATAGCATAAAACAAAATTTTCTACCACGCAATCCAGGAAAGCATGCGAGTAAGGGTCCATAGATCATTACCAATTGGCGTGCAGTGCAGCGGAAATAGTCAATAAGTTGTTGGCCAACCTCAGACAAGCCTTGTCGACCTCAGCCGACCTTGGAATTGCCTTTGCCAACCTCAGATCACTTCAGCCGACCTCGTCGACCCTGAGACCGAGACGCCCGACCCCGTCGACGTTGGTTCGTCTCACCCGACCCCGACGGCGCTTCCGATTCGTCTCGCCTGACCCCAACGGCGCTTCCGGTTCATCTCGCCTGACCCCGCCGGTCTCCACACGCGCCGCCCGACCGCCTAGTGGCGTTAGGATTCACCGATGCCGATGACTTCGTGCCTGGTTGCCGATGCCGACGATGCCATGCTGGTTCGCCTGGCCCTCCGACCTCCCGACCACCCGACCCAACCGCCGAATTGGATTCGGCTAGTTGGATCTCCATGAGATTCAATGCCGCTGAATAACACAGCAACGTAGCGATGTCTCTACCGGTATCCACATATCGAGGGATGGAATCACCGAACACCTTGTGTGCTAGCACTCGGTGCACGGATAGGGTTTCGCTTAGAAGTCAGCGACTTGGGTTTCCATGAAGAATCTCGACCCGACGACTTGAAGTTGCGCTGGTGTTCTGTTGTGTCTTTTCTTATACCAATTTCCACCCCAAGCGCCTCTTTATATAGAGTTAGCTGACTGGGCCTTATGGCCCATTAGGACTCTATCTTCAATCGGATCTCTATCCGAACTGAGCCGTGTCTAAGTCCAACTCAAATACACGTTCCATCTCGTTAAGTGTGCGATCCTGTAGGTTTAGGTATACTTGGTTCTGACCCGAGTACAACTCGGCCGACCCGTCAACAGCGGCCCCTAGCAGAACGTATTGACATCAAAGTATACAAGAAGGTCATATCGGATGAACCTGTAATTTATGCACAAATCTCTTTGCCTCACGACATCAATTAAGCTATAGGCAAGACTCGTGCCATCCTATCAATAGCTTAATCATTCACTCGATCTCGTATTGGATTATTTATCTGTTAATTGACTCCTCAATCAACTCGGTATGGCCATGCACTTCCATAATCCATTACATTGAGAGCCCAGAGATATCTCTCCCATTGGAGGAACAAATTTCATCTTGATCATTCACATCTCACTACATGTTTCATATCAAACCTGAAGACTACTTTTAGGACTACCCAGTTATAGAATAGCGTTTGAAAGTCCCTAAGTAAGCTACTACACATGTTGGAATACATGATGATCTCAGGTATAAGGACTTTACACCAATACTACTTGGGACCAACTAATGACACATTAATTCTCTATAGTGTCTCAGAGTGGATCTATCCAACAATTTGTCCTCTAACACATGTTCATGTTTATTGATTTGGTATCTCCATACCATGATCTATGACACATGATCATCAATTAATAAACATGTTGATTTTAAAATCATATTTGTTCCTTAGATATGATATATGATCAGGGATTATTTAGAAATAGATTCAAATATAATGAGTCTCATAAATAAGTTACATGCTTATTATTCAATATAAGCTGTCTATTTTATGAAAATGAATAACACTTTATTCATTGATACATAAACATTGACCATGATATCCAACATCTCCATGTTGCCTCTAGGGCATATCACTAACACTATATGCGATGAATCAAAGGATCCGAAGTGATGAATGAGCATGGGGTGGTATTTCTAATAATTGATGGCAGTACTCTGTACACCTATCATAACAACTTAACTTCACATAAAACATGCCTACACAATATGCAAACCATTAGAAGTTACATTTTAGTGAAAAATTAGTGGCATGGGCACCAAAGCTACACTCACAAGCAACAGACCTCTCCTTTTGTGTTGCATAAAAATACTTAGTATAATAAATTAATACGGCACATTTCTTTGCAAGAAACGAAGCAGGACATTACAAAGCAAATTATACATCATAGAGCTTGTGCACACACACATAAGTCAACATCAACCCTCCAAACTCCAGACTTGCAATGTTCCCTTTAGCAAAACAAATCAACAGTTGATGTAATGCTCACAAGTTTAGCCCAAGCTTGAATTTTGAATCATTTTGAATCTAAAACCATTTTGCATTGGCAGATTTATAATTCAACAAGAAGATGGTGGAGTACTAACATTCCAGCGCAAGTATACCTGATGTGATCCCGTCATAGCCAAAAGGAGAAAGGAGCATAGGTATGCCGAGCACAGGTTGCGTCGGCGCCAACGCCTCCGGGATCCCTGCGTTGTTGAGCCGACCAAGATCCCTCTGCCACAGAGTCGAGCAGGAGGAAAACGAGGACGCCTCCCCATCGCTGCGCACATGAGGACGCCTCCCCGCTGCCACGCACATGAGGACGCCTCCCCCACCGTCGTGCTCATGAGGGCACCTCGCTCGCCGCCACGCACACACGAGGATCCGTCCACTGAACGACAGGTAAAAGTCCTTGTGCAACAGTTATATCTCGAGCTAATATATTTCAGACTATAAAAATAGTTTTGGAGTCTTTATTCAACAAAGGTCTCTTAGCACCATGATAAGAGTAGTCTGGTAGACACCACCATGCCCCGTGTTCAATTCCAAGGATTGCCATTTTTTGCGGCATTTTACCCACGACCTTGACATGGTGGGCTCCACTTGGCATGGGCCCTATCTCCTACAGGTATGCCCCATGGTGGTGGGCTCCACTTGACATGGGCCCTATCTCCGATAGGTAGGCCTCATGGTGAGGCCCAAAGGTATAACCCATGGGGCCATCCTTATATGGTAGGCCCCACAACGGTAATTGAAACGTGAAACTCACGTGGGACTCATTAATGGTGGTCAAACTTATGACAAAAATATATTCATCATCGATTTTGAATAGTTCTACGACAAACTGTGCCTCGTTACAATTTTAAGATGAAGCGTCACAAATGACTATAGCAAATGGCACACACGATCTATGATGAAATATTATGTTGTTCTATGACGCTCTCTTAGATTTTGTCATAAAGCTATAGATGTTGAGCACCCTTAGAAATGACCCATGATGAACCAAGACATTTCGTTATAGATAGGCCCTATTCTGTCACAAAATTTTAGAACGTCGTGAGCAGAACGTCATAGATGTGCACATTTCCACTAGTGGGAAGCCATGCAGGGTGAGAGAAGATGTGCTGCACTAGTTGAAATACTCGGCGTGAGCCTAATTCAGGCGAGTGGTAATGGGCGACGGGTTGCCCGGGATGGAGGACGCGGAAGTGGCGAAGGAAGGCTGGGGATGAGGCCCCCAGCGCCACCACTTCCCACGCAGGCGGCACAAACCAAGAACATGCGACTGACAGGAGACACATGAGGAGCTCAGCGACAACATCGTCACACAACGAGTCAATGGTTGTGAGCGATGTGGCCGGTGGTGGAGCAATGGAAAGACAGGATTATGACTTCTTGTAGTGCTCCCTGATACATGGCTACACGTACATGTAACTTTTATGTAACTTGTCCTTATTTTTTAGAAGCGCACGGCGGCACACATGGCTAGTTCGGCGGGCATGTGAGCGACGTGTCTTAGCTTCGATTTTTCTTAGCACACGCAAATACCTTATAGTAGCACGAATCTTAAAGCATATCTAATGGTGAAAAAATCAAAAATTTCGAGGAAATAAATCTAATACGGTATAGCGATGAGGATGATCACTCTCTCATGCGTGTGTACATCTATCTACATCTCTACACTCATTTATCAATAAAGCAAAATGAACGTAGATTACAACATAAGAAGAAAACAATTTTAAAAATAACTAAAACAAAAATTGAAGCATCAATAATGCTTATATGCACTTGTTATTCTTAAAGTTTACAAGTTGCATGCTGCAGTTCATCAGCTGCTGGGCTACGAGACCATTTGTATGATATGCTCAATGAATTGTGATGGAAAACCATTGTCATTGCTTCGTGTGCAGAACCCACAACGATAAAGCTTATCTATACTAATACTAATGAAAAAAGAAGGAGTTATACTTTTTGCTACATGCACCCACAAAAAACGTACACAGAATTGCCCCAACCATTCCAGAGCCCTTAGATCTAGTCATTTCACGGTACTTGATGGATGTGGCCGTCTCTGTCTTTGGATGCTACGGTGAACTCACAAAATTCCCCATGCGTGGACCACCGAGGCTCCATCCCGCTAAACCCGCCGTGGCTCCACCCATCGCGATAACGCCGCCGCCGCGTGCCTCCTCCCTTGAACGCTGCTACGTCATCCGTCGTCATCCACACTTACGCCGCTGTCGTCACCGCAATCAGCACCCCGGTGGTCCAGGGTTTCCGCCAGTGCCGCTGCCCCGTCTCGTTGGTTGTGCATCCTTCCATCGGCGTCGCGGCTCCGCCGTCGCCACTGCAATCGGTGCCTGAGTGGTCCAGGGTTCCGTCGGCGCCGCCGCCCCGTCGAGCCCCGGTGGTCTAGCCTTCCGCCGACGCCGCGCCTCCATCTCTGTCGCTGCTCTATGAGGCCTCCAGTGTTGCCGCCATTTGAAGGGGCAGACTCGGCAGCCGGGCCTGCCAGCCGTGTGCCTCCCTCTCTTTGTTGGTGAGGCCTGATTCAACTCAAATTGACTCTTCTCAATTCCCATTAGTCCTCGATGTTAATTTTCCCCATTAGTCCTCCAGCTGAATTTTCTAGCTTGTTACTTGCACGAACTGAACACTCCACTGTTTAGCCTGGACGAGCACATCGTTACGCGTACGCTGAGGCAGGTTTGTCTGTTTGTGAAAAAGTAAGATAGTCGATGCCACTGGTGAGTGGTGGTGACTGTGACTCCGAGAGTGAAGTATTCTACTATCAAGTTGCAAGCAACAAAGAGTTGGGAGGTTGACAACTCTCAATAGGCGGCCAATGGCAGACATGCATGACGTTGGGGTTGGCAATTAGCTCAACGAGCCACCAATGAAACTTTGGGGTGGTTTACAGATTAGGTCTGTGTCTATCAGTTGACTCGTTTGCGCGGCGCCCCGTTGAAGAGCTCTGTTGATCTCGCGCGGCGGATCGCCGAGGCCCTTCCTCTCCTCGCGACGACGATGGGAGGGGAGGACCGAGGGAAGAAGCCGGTGGATACCCCGGCGGACATTCTTCTTCCCACCCGCAAAAGGTGGCTTGGGGACGGAGGAGACTCGGATCGCGCTCATGGCGGCTGCCTGTTTTACGGAATCACTCCTCCGTCCTTCATGCCTGGTTCTTCTTCGTCCTCCCCCAGTCACCCGCTGCACGACAGGTACGTATTCCCCTTGGTAATTTTTACCTGCTGCCATTATAGAGTTGCAACTACAGCCTTCGTATGCTCTTATTAGGGGGAATTGAACCAACGTCTTCAACTCTTCATATTACTATAAGCAAGGAGGCCACTTAATTCTATTTCCTAAAACAGTCATGGATACAAATTAACTAGTAAACAGTATCAAGATTCAGAACAAGTAGCTTCAGATTCGTTATCCTCTCTCCGAGAAGAAAAATCATTATCCTCTCTACAAATTCTGTTCCTAATATCAAGATCCAAAAAAAGATGAAATTGAAGCTGGTTTTTTTTAAAAAAAAAGAAATTGTGGGTTTAAATAGCTTCAAGTTAAATTTTCAAACGCTGCCATTTATCGATGCAGTTTTCTAACCATATAGTACCCTTTTTTTTCCTCACTTGAAATGTACTACACACTGCGTACGTACGTGAAGGATGGAGGTGAATACAAAGGAATCAGAGATACCAACCCCAGAGGACAGAAATGATCGAAGGATTAGTGCCCGGATCAAAAGAAGTCATCAAGCTCGCAGGAGGCAACGGTATGAGGACCAGGAAGGCCGCGTCCACGGGAACGTTCATTTCGCCTCAATGTGTCCTCCACCGGTGTCTTGGCTAGAATTGAAGCACAATATGGAGCTTAAGCTAGACTTAATTCTTGATGACATAGAGAAATCTATTGTCGTTCCAAAATTCCCAGAGCCAGACACATCCATCAGCCCAGACAAGGTGGACAAGTACCTCGTCGCCGCCAAGAACCTTACACAAATACTGAAGTTGGAGCACCCTGTCCTAATCGAAACTGGAGATCTCCGTGACCGTGCAAGATCACTCCACAGCACCACCATCTCTTCCATTGTCACGGAGTTTTGCTACCTCAAAGTCTGGAGGGCTAGTCCACTAAAGCGTCTGGGCTACTTGGCAGGACCCATCTGGGAGTCCTCCGTCAGATCTACCTTTAATGATTCAATCTCAACAACGGTGTCGTCGAGCTCCTCTAGCTCCTTTACCTGCAGTGGTAGCACCAACGGTAGCACTGATAATAATCAAGCATCTCTTGAAGATGGACCAGACAAAAGATTGGAATACACTAGTTTTATTAACATCCAGTCCGTTTCTGTCTTAGATGACATTGCAAGCATCATCACTGAGGGCGGATGTCAGCACCTCCTCCGAGGAGCTTTCGATCGACACTACTCCGAACTTGCAAGGTAACACATTTTACTGTGTACATCCGTCAAAATAATCACTGTAGTGATATTTCTTAAAAATAGCACAGCCAGGATATTGGCTTGACACTAGCGCAAAATAGGCTATCATTGCTGGTTCATAACCTACATCCCTGCCGGTCTTTGAACCAACAAAGACCTGTTGTTTTCAAAAAGTACTGTATCATACATAACTTGTATCATACATAACTGTCATTCGGATTACCACTGCCGGTTCAAGACGTGAACTGAAGTGATCACTTCTTCCAGCAACAAAAATAATTCATGGTCCAGAATGATGCTAGTTAGACCGTTTGGTCATTGGAATGGTCCTGGCGATCCGGTCCATCTAGATACCAAGAAAATCAAGACATAGGTCCAATTGTATATGTAGTGCACATATATCAGTGTTGGTTCGTGTCACGATCCAGTATTGTATCATACATAACTGTCAATTCAGCCGATAAACTATTGAGTATCACTATCAGTTTGTACCAAGAATATATTATTGTCGGTTCATCGCATCGCATAAACCGACACTGATGCACTTGATGAATCTTACCTAAAAATTACTCTAACAAGAAATAAATTAACTTTGACTCTTGATGAATCATGTTACCTGAATATTGATGCATTATGCAGCACATCCACATAGATTATGGGCATTATGTTAGATTACTTGTGGATTCTTTCAAAATATGCTTTCAATGTTGCAGCCTTCCATGATCATCTCCTTGTGAAAAATGCAAATCTACACGCGGGTTCACCTGTACCCATAATCTGTACCATTAATATGTGTCAAGATTCATGCTACAAAATATATTTAATCTTGACCAAATGAATGCTTACATAAGGAGAAAAGATTAGGTTGATACACAATACGTAGAATACGTTTGCAGCAATATTTTTATCAATAATCTTTTTAATAATAACTATATATGATATTTAGTGCATTGTATTTTTCGAACCCCTGTTTTTTCACAACATGATATTTAGTCAAAATGAGAATGATATATATATTATATCACCAAATTGACATTTTGCAAAAATGATATATATCCTACCATACCATGTTTTTAGTTCATCAAACATATTAAGAAAAAAATCTCAAGCAAACATATAAAATTAATAGGAACAATCATATAAAATACCAGACTGAAAAAATGACAACCACAGTGAAAATACAAGAAATATAAAAACTACATAAACAAAGTGTTTTACACTTAAAAATACCATATAAAAAAATCATGCATGATACATTTTATTAGCATCTTAATATACTCCTACTAAGATTCGTGCAAGAGGTTATAGATTGTGAGTACATATGCTCCCGCGTGCAAAAAATCCAACTTTTATATATATATATATATATATATATATATACGCGCACCGACGGTTAACCCTCGGGAAAGGAATGCATATAGCAAATTGTTTAACTTAATTGTCGATGGTATATAGTTAAGAGCATACTAAAATTTTCTTGCAAAACTCTTACTAATAAAATTCAAATTTTTGAACTGTTTGATTTAACAGAAGTTACAACAAAATAGAAGTTACAACAAATCTATATTTACTCATAGTTTGTCACGTCAGAGTTTGTAAGCATTTTGAAAAAAAAAGTATTTATAGACTTTTTCTATAGTTAACCTCGGGAAAAGGTAGGATCCTAGTAGTGGCATGTCATAAAGAAAGCAACTCCCTGCATGGAAAAGTTACGGACTGTTCATTTAGGCTGCTAATATAATATGAATAAGTTTGTCTGACATGTGCAAGATGCATTCAAATTGCCATAGCTTCATGTAAAAATTAAGCTTCAAATCACACATCGTTTGTATTCTTGGAAAGTAGACTTGACATTTATTCAAATATGAAGGTTTGGAGAATTGGAATATTTGCAATAATGCGGATATCTCCTTGAACTTTATATATGTAGATATAATAGAACGGCACATGGCCTGGCTAGCATTCCTTAATTTGTCAATTGTGCACTAAATTTGCAGCTTTAATTTTAGTTGGTTTATCAGAGATGAAAGTTTCTCGGCGTCTACTAATGGCCAGACTTTTTTTTTTATTTTTATACATGTCCAATATCAAGCAGATATTTTGAAATTCTTGACATAGAAAACATTTTGGGGAGTCATATGAAGGATTCGGTGGAAATCTTAGTGAACGCATGGGTACGGGCGATGAGAATCACTCTTAATGTTCTTACTGAGATGCGACGGCAGTTACACAAACAAAACTTCGGCGCATTCAATTCATTCAAGCATGACTACTTTATGGTGATTGCAACGACATCCATAAAAAAATTGGTTGCTTGTGGTAGTTCAATGTGCAATTGGCAGCAAAACTCACAAGACGATCCCTCCACGCAAATCTGTGCTGCCTGTGCATCAACAAAACATACTACACAGATGATACTGAATTTAGTCATGATGTACAGAGCACTGAAGTACGCCATGCCAGAACTCTTGGCATTGTTCTCGGTGCAAACTGACCAGATTGTTCTTGCAGAGTTTCATGGTCTAATCGATCGATCATCATTTACGGTGCTCCAGTTGTTTATGGAGCTAAACAACTTGATAAAATCTCAACGACTGGTCATGGTTGATATTGGTGTTCATCATATTACTCGGCATATCACAGAATATATGCGATTGCTATTTGAAAAGAAGAGCACAATCTATCAAATGCTGGATCGTAAGCCAAATGCATTTGGTGAACTAGTTATGCGATTGGTCTCCTCTTTGGAGTCTATGTTGGAGATGAACTCTAGAAGTTTGGTACTTCCAGGGCAGAAACAGGTATTCCTTCTGAACAATCTGCATTTCATGATTGAGCAAGTAAAGAGATGTGTAGATTCGGGACTCATTCTTGGAGAAAGTTGTCTTGTTCAACGCGAGGACCATCTTGATCAGTTAATCACAGCTTATATAGAAGCTTCTTGGGATCCAGTTATTTCATCGTTCGAAAAGCGAACTCAAATCGCGATAATTTTGTGGCCACATCAATTGTTTGACAAGTTCAATTCTTCTTTCGAGATGATCTACAGTGTGCAAAAGACTTGGAAGGTAACTAATCCTAATGTCCGCCTGAAGTTGCGTGAGGCAATCATCCAGAAAGTTATCCCAGTTTACCAAATGCAGATGGGAAACCAATCGGAGAAGAAGCAAAAATCTGCGAGGTACAGTGTGGAGCAGCTGGAGTCCCAACTTCTAGAAATGTTTGAGGGCTGAAGGCATAAAGATCACATACTATAGTAATACACATTTGTCTGATATCATGGCTGAAACAGTTTTCAGTGACCAACAATATCGACGAGTTTGCTTGCGGAGGACTGGTGATACCACTTAAATCTAATATGCAGCTGTCCTTTTCACTGGTTGGCTCCGCAATCAGATGTTCGTTGCTTTACCTGTGTTATCTGGTCCACTGTTGTCTGTGATGTCAATATGGCTTCTTCCTAAGGCTGGATCCTTTACTTCTATTTAATTTTGAATTTCAACTTGTATGGAGGTACATAACAAATATAAATGTCTTATGGAGTCAATTCAATTGTTTATAGTCTGAAATAAAATAAGAAAAATCATTGATTGACCGTTCATACCCCATTAGGTACCGGTTTCCCCAACCGGCACCTATTAGTCGGCACCAATGACCAAAGTCATTGGTGTCGGTTCTTCAACCGGCACCTATTTAGACGAATAGGTACCGGTTCGTGTAGAACCGACACCTATTTATCCGACACCTATACGGACCGAACCCCATTTAACGAGGTGCTCCCAATTTCTTCTTATGGACCCACTCATTTAACCGGACCCACCATATTTACCGGACCCACCAAATTTTTTCACGCAACTAAGCGGGCCCTCTTTCGCGCCCTCGAGTTAGAGTTACAGGCACGAGCGACTGAGTCCAGCTGGCTATGCGCATGAGAGATGCATATTTAAGTTGGTGTTGGTCTTGTTCGGCAAGCGGTATGGTACTAATCGAGGGAATAGTGTTTTTTGAGAATAGGTGCCGATTCTTATTACGAACGTCACCTATATAGTATAGGTGTCGGTTCTACTATTCATCCGACACCTATTCGCGAAGAATAGGTGTCGGTTTGTAATAAGAACCGCCACCTATAGTATAGGTGCCGGTTCTACTATTCATCCGACACCTATTCGCGAAGAATAGGTGGCGGTTCGTAATAAAAACCGCCACCTATAGTATAGGTGCCGGTTCTACTATTCATCCGATACCTATTCGCGAAGAATAGGTGGCGGTTTGTAATAAGAACCGTCACCTATACTATAGGTGCCGGTTTTACTATTCATCCGACACCTATAGATATAATAGGTGCCGGATTAATTGAACCGACACCTTTTGGACCGTTACCTATGAGTTTTTTTTAGTAGTGATACTTTCTTTGGTGTTGGTGTCTTTTAGGACAATTGCATGTTTGACTCATTCTAAAGCTTTGATCATGTTTCCTTAACTTTACTCATTTGACACTCTTTCAAAAACGAAAATCCCGTATGACCATACTCCATGAAGCCAACATAACGGCGTTCGAGACAGCAGTAGATGGATTTTTTTGGCGCGGTAAATATGATAAGCCACAAGATTAAGCAAATATTAATTATTATAAATGTGAAAATAGATTTGTTTAATTTTTTAACAAACTTTTATATAGAAAATTTTATAAAAAAACAACGTTTAACATTTTGAGAAGTGTGCTATCATAAAACAAAAAATAAAAAAAAAGTTTTAACTTGAAATAGTTTATAGTTTAGGACATGGCCTTACTTATTTGAGTCTACTTTATCAAAAGTCTTTTTTTAACGTATCAGTTAAAAACTAGGCTATTGATGCAACCTTAGAAATTTCTCATCAGAACCACATGATCCTCATTTAATGGACGAGAGAGCATATTGGTTTTTTTGCTTTTTAACGCCCGTTAGTAGCAGGGATGTTTGGACGGGTTAAAATGATGACCTGTGTGTTAAAACGAAAAAATCAATCCATTGAATAAGGATCCTGTGGTTGTGATGAAAAGTTTCTAAGATTGCACTCTATCTGATACGTTACTTTTTTTTATTTGGCATAGTTTTATGCGCTTAGTGTATATTAAATGCGTGATGAAAAATTTGATGAAAATTTGTGACAAATCTCTAATACCGATTTCAAGGTGAAGATTCTAGCTTGTCAGTGGGCCACATGACAACCTGAAAAGTTAGCTAAACATCTCCAAAAAATTGCCACGTGTCAATCGGGATATAAGCTATAGACACATTCTTGATCACTAAACCTAAAGCTAGAGGTTTTACCGTAGCCTATTGGTCCAAATTGCCGTATAGTTTAATGACGCTTGGAAAACGTTGCCGCAGCGGTAGTTTTTCTAGTGTGAGAAACTGAGACCTTGTCGCTCTCTCGCGGATGCACGTAACTATCTTGTGATCGATTTTAAAATGAACAACAAAACTAGATACATCACATCCTCTAACAAACAAAATCAATACACACGAGATCTAAAACGGTTATGATGATGTTTTTGGCTGACATCGTGTCGGTTTGATTAGATGCTTGTTCTATGATGTGACATTTACATGTCAATTTGATTTAAAAAAATAATAAACTGTAAACCTAATGTGTCAATTAACATCACAAAACAATTAAAAACGTTGGTGCCTGTGTAGGCCCCACGTCTCATCCTCACTCCTCCCCTCTTTCCTCTCTCTCTCCACTGCTCGGTATTCTTCCTCCACTTTCCCCCTCTCCAATCTCTTCCCCATCGCTCCCTCTCTTGCTCCTCCACACTCCTGACATGGCCGTATGGTGGCGACGAGCTTCTCCCCACCCCCGGCGGCGAGGTTGACTTCAAGCTCCACACCAGCTGCCACCGTCGCTAGCTCGCTCACACGGGAACGACACCGGTGGCGTGTCAAATCGTGGCACGGGCGGGACGCGTGGGAGGATGGGGAGGAAGCAGTCCCCATTCCACCTCTTCCTCACTGGACAGAGGTCGACGGGGCCATCGGGTCGACCTGGCGGGGACGGCGGTGTGCGCGCTTGACCTCGACGTCGTCGCCGGCGAGATGACCCAGCAGCAGCCACCGGTGGTGCGGCACGTGTGGCAGCTTTCGGCGAAGCGCGTGGAGGATGTCCCAGAAGGGAGACGGTCGGCCTCTGCCACCTTCCTCGCTGACGAACGACGGCGGTAGCGGGCCTCCTCGGGAGAGACGGTCGGCCTCTGGTGCCTTCCTCGCTGACGAACAGCGGCGACCAGCCAGCCGCAAGATTTGGGCGTTGGGTAGCGGCGGCCAGGCGGAGGTGGATTTAGATGCGGTGGTGGTGGAAGGAGACGACGCCAGCTGCGTCGAGGTCGAGGAGGTGGTGGTGGGAGGCACCGTGGGGAAGAGATCGGCAGCAGTGAGGGAAGCGGAAGGGGCCGACCGCGTCCTCCACCGGAACCACCGCTCAAGCTCCGTGCCCGCCTCTACCTCGTCAAGCTCCGAAGCTCCTCCTCGATCTCCTCCGTCACTGGCCTGTAGACCTCCGGAGCTCCCGACGCCGTGGACTCCCGGAGCTCCCGGGAGAGAGCTCGACGGGGCCGCCTCCCGCCTTCGGCCTCCGACCTGCAGAGGGAGAGAAGATGGGTAGACAGAAAAGGAATAAAGGGGTGAAAAGATGGAGGGAGAGAGTTGATGACAGGTGAGCCCACGTAATTTTTTTAACCAATAACCCGCTGACATGTGAACCCCATCATGTTTGTATTTTTTTCTTGTGTCTAACATATGGATACTGCTGTTTATTTTTAAAAAATACTACGAATACATAGTCAAACGAGACATGTATGTGTTACGTAAGCCAAAATCACCATTCAAACTGTTTTGAGACATCATGTGTACTGGTTTTAGGGTGTGTTTTATTCGGTCTTATGGTTCACGAATGTTTTTGAAACTCGATGACAAAATGAGGGTTTTATAATTCTGAAAACATCAATTATGGTCTGTTATTAAAAATGTATGTGCCTGACCAAATTGTTAACATCCTATCTTATTTAAACATATAAAAGACAAATAAAAAATGATAAATGAATTTAATGCTAACTATACAAATCTTAATGTATTAAGAAAGTGTAGGTGTGAAATTATAATAAATAATATAGGCAATAAATTAAAATTCAGAGAAAGGTAGTTTGAACCATGTTGATATGTGTCATGTCCCGATTTTCTTTCAAGATCAAAAAATCATTAAATAATCTAGTTAAAATTTAAATGTGTTAACAAGTGAAATTAATGAGGAAAATAAAAATTTCATTTAAACATCATGGCTGAAAATATTTTTGTAATATTTTTCATGCTCTAAAGTACTCTATATAATTTCTCATGAATTTTTAGATCTCAACGTATAATTTTAATAATACAAAGTTTATTTAATCAATTAATTAAATTGAAAGACAAAATAAAACTCCTGGCCAGATTTGGGCTGTTTTCGGCCAACTCCATCCTTCCTCCCCGTGCGGCCCATTTCCTCCTCCCCAGACCGGCCTCTCTTTCTTTCTTCCTCGAACCGCTCGCTCTCTCTCTGCAACGTTCACTTTGCCTCCTCCTCCTTTGAGCCGCCGCGGGTAGGGCGACTGTCGGGGTCTTCCCTACCTCCGGCTAGGAGAGCTGGCAACCGCCCCCACATTGTCGTGCCTCTTTCGCACTGTCTCGCCTGAGTGTCTCCCCGCTCTCGCATGTGCATGGACCTGAGTCCCGGCACACTCCCGGGCCCATACCCCACCTCTCCCGCAAAAGCTAGCGCCGGCTCGAGCCCCCTCACCCTCATCGCCATCCCACTCCCCAGCACCAGTTGCCTCGCTTGACAATGATTCTTCCTCCCTGATGCTATAAAAGGGACCCTCGAGCTCCCTCTCCCGTCCCTCCTCCCAAAATTTCCCGAGCTCCGTGTGCCTGGCAACATGTCTCAACTTGAAAAAGATTTAATTCCGTGATATAACTTCAATTAATCTTGGTTCTGAATTTTAAGAAAGTATAGGTGAAATGAATAACAAGTTAAAAGAATGTAGCAAACTACCGCTACGTTTACTTGCCTGTAAACAAAAAGCAAAGAGGGCTCCAGGCACGGTCTGAAGCACTACCACCTGTTTAATAGCATATATACTCAGTACAAAAGTTCAAACGAGCAACCACAACAGTAAATAATTCGCTCCTACGTCGGAACTCACCAAATAGGCCGTGCAGTACAAAAGCGTTCATCCAAACAGAGCAGCAATAGTTCTCTTTTTCGAATCTTTTAAATCTTAAGGTCAAAAATTCCAAATATTTCATATAAGATAAAGTCATACTCTACAATTCACTAGTAAAAATCATCTGAAAAAAAATCATGAAGACATCTGAATCTCTAGTTTAACCTTAATCTAACAGTCTGACACAGACTGCAGAATAGCCATACTAAAACAATCATATCTAAAGATACAAAATTCCAATCAGACCAAACTTTACCAATATTGAAAGATCTTGAAATTATATACAACTTTGCATGAGACAACAATATATGATTCGATCTCTAGATTATCATAATTTTTAGGTTAACATAATATACCCAATTACGAGGCGAAAAAGCGAGTCGAGAAAGAAACCGCGATTCCTCCCCAACCATAAATCTGATTGTGGAGTTCTTTATGGTCGTAGAAAGCTACTTGAGTCCTCTACAATTCATATAAAGATCTTTTATTTTAAGGTCATTAAGCAAAAGTCCATTCCGCGAAGTCCGTTCTTCGTCCCTTCTTTCTCTCTCCGATTGGCTCTGCCGCTCTCTCCCGCGTGCCGCGTATGCCTCTCCATCCCGTGGTCCAGCCCATGGCTGCGGCCCACCGCTCCGCACGTGCCCGCCCAAAGTCCGCTTTCCCTCCCCCTCCTCCTGAGTCGATGACAGGTGGGGCCCACTTGTCATCCCTCACCTCCCACCCCTCCCGGCCACCATTGCTCACGCGGCCCTCCCAGCTCGCCCCGCGCGCGCCATCAAGCTGCCTTAACACCGTCGCGCGTTTCCCTTTTTCCTCCACGGATCTCGCGCCCCGCCGCCGTTATTGCGCCATTCTTGTCGGCCGCACCCTCCGCAGCAAAATCCGCCGTGCTCCGCCACCTCGCGCTCCCGACGCTATAAAATCCTCCCCGTGCGCACCTCTCTGCTTTTTCCCCCATCCGTCCCAAGCTCACCGCGCCCCAAGCTCTCTCCCCATGTTCCTCCTCTCTCCGTCACTCGTCGCCGCCACGCGCCAAGGCCACCGCTGCCTTCGCCGCGTACCGCCACACCTCGGCCACCGCTCCCGCTCTCGGACCGCCGCGGAGTACCTCCCGCCGCGCGTCAGCGGCCAAGCGCCCTTTCGCCTCCGGACCGCCCACGGTGAGCACTCCCTCTCCCTCTCGCTCATCGGCTGTGCACCGCTGCCCTGCTGTACGCGTGACTCCATTCCACGTGTCGCCATCCTCCGCGCCTGGTGCTGCCGGCCGGTCGCCGGTCGCCGCGCCCCATGGCCGCGCCGTGTTGTGCCCGCGGCGCTCCCCGCCATCCGATGTGCCGAGGGCAGATCGGGGCCGTCCACTCGGCCGCCCATGTGACTACTGCATGGCTGCCACGTTGGCGCCCCGTGCACCATGTGGCACGCTAGGCTGCGGTGCCATGGACTGGGTCCACGGTGTGCGGCTTGTGGACCGTGCCGCCGTCGACGTCGCCTCACGTCAACCCTCGGCCGCGACATTAACCTCGGCCCGGTGACGTCTAGCCCTTTTTATTGTAAAAATAATTAATAATTACGTAATAAATCAAATTAATTTCTAGAATTCATTTAAATGGTCCAAAACTTCTAAAATTGATACATGTTGGGCCATTCAATTCATATCTAATTCATACGAACTCCAAATTGGGCCATTCAAATTGCAAAATTCATCTAAATTGAGATCTTCATGTTGGTTTACTTTCCATGTATTGTTTATTTGGTTTTTATTAGAGTTTTTCCTCATTTTACGTGCTAGCATGTACATTCCACCGTTTCGGAAGTTCGTGCTCACGAAGAACAAAAGATTGTTCAAAGAAGCAAGGAAAGTCAAATATTCCTCCTTGAGCATGTTGTACCTTATTTACGAAATGTTTTATATTTGCAAATAAAGTGCATGTTTTGCTAACTACATGGGATGATGGAATTACCTATCTCGCTTGCTTGTGCCATATTACTTGTTATCCATTCCTTTGTCAAACTTGGGTGATAATTTGACTAGCTTTAGTCACCGATGTTGACTTATGCTAGAATTATATGTTTAGTCATGCTTAATTACCACTAGCTCATTAAATGGGATAATTACACTAGTTACTTTAGTATCCAAAACACGACCATGTTTTAGTGGTCATAATTCCCAACTAAATATGACTTAATGGTAGGCCACAGGTACATGGTTTTGATTGTTGCGCTCATGACAATTAAGGACCGGTTCATGGAAAACCCTGGAAGACTAACAATGCTTGCCACAAGCAAGAATGGATAACTGCTGGACTTGTAGTGTAGCTCTTCCCTAGCTAACATTCCCAGACGAGGGTGGGTGTGATGGAGTTGAGTCACCGGGTGTACCGATTGATCATTCTTGGATTCACCATGGCACAAGGGCTGCCCACTACCTTTTGAGGGGTGGGGGCGAAACCCAAGGTGTGGTGTGCTTGGTTAGGGGAAGCTATGCGAAGGGTCTTGTCACGATTTTCCACTTTGCAGTATCGTGGCGATACTTTGGGGCATGACAACATGTGTGAAATTGTGTCTTGTGGGCACCTCTGATCAGAGTAAAACTATTCGAATAGTCGTACCCGCGATTATGGGTGATTGACCAGATTTACCATGATTAGTCTCATCCTAAATAATTTGACTTAATAAACTGATGTAGTTCAGGTGGAATGGTTCGGCCTGTTCAACGTGATTTAGCGTTGTTCAGTGGAGGATTAATATTGCCTTAATTAAACAACAGTTTTGCTGTTTTTAAACTAGAAAGGTTTTTCAACTTCTTTTCTGCAAAATAGCTCAAGCCTCCTTTGTTCTCCCTTGCACGTCTGCATCATTAGTGTGGCTTGTTGAGCACGGTGGTTGTACTCAGCCTTGCAAATTCCTCCACTTGAAAGAAGTGTAGTGCTTCTGAGTTGAACATGATGTTAGAGGACCAAGGCTCAGACCCCAGTTGAGTTTGCTTGTGGAGTGGAGCTGAAGCCCCGCTAGGATCGTCTTTTTCTGCTGCTACTTTCTTTCGAGTGTGAGGACTAAGTGCCTCTTCTATAAGTATTTTACGCTTTATTTTTACATTTGGATTTATGTATTAATTTATTATTTTATGTATCCTGGTTGATTCCTAGACAAGGATTTAATACACAAAATAGTCTGGAAATTTGGGATAAATTTCTAGGCATAACACGCGCCGCGCCCGAATCGACTGGGATTCGAGTTTTGAATCCGCGCCCCTCTCTCGCTTCCCCTCCCACGTTGCCGGTGAATCCGCCCCATCCCAGCCACGTCCGAGCCCTTTCCCAAGCTACAAATGTCGCCCCCGAGCTCCTCTCTCCCCCTTTCCACAACCCTGCCACCGTTTGTGCTCTCTCTAGCTCCCGCGCCATGGAGCTCCATGCCGTTGTTCGTTGCCAATCTTCATCCACCTCTAGCCGGGTAGCATCGTTGTCGTCGTCGGTTTTGCAAGGCCGTGAAGCACCCGACCACCGCTTGGACGTTGTTCTCCGTTGCCGGAACCCATTTCCCATCGCTCGCGGTGAGTTCCTCCCCTTTCTCGTCCTCCAGTGACAATGCCCACCGCCGAGCTCCCTCTTTCCTTCTCTAACCTCCCTCCTCTCCTCTCCTAGTTACCGCCGATGCCCGTTCACCCCTCGGTTCGCTGCATCATTGTTGTCGTCGTCCTCTCCGTGTCGGCCACTGTCCATCACCGGTGAGGAATCCCTTCCTTTCTCTCCTCATATTCCGTGTGTCATTGCTCCCGTGTGCATTGCCGCCATCCGCGCCGCTCACCGCCGCCTTCCGCACTGCTGCCGTCGATGGCAGTGCGTCGCCAATGGCCTTGCGCCGCTGTCCGCCGTGTCGGTCGGGCATGGTCGTTGCTGCGCTGTGTCCGGCCACACGTTGTCCCGTGGCCACCCGATCGGCTTTGGCCAATTTGGACCTTGTCGGTTCTCGTGGACCGGCGATGGACCGCCTTGTGTCACTAACGGTTCGGGCGCACTTGGGCGCCACCTCTCACCTCATTGACGTCATCCCTCGGGCTTTAATGCGCAATAAATAATTAAGGACTTTTCTATTTATAATAGAAACATAGTGAATCTTCTAAAATTCATAGAAAATTCATCCGATCTCCGTTTATATCCATTCAAATTGAAGAAAATTAATAAAAATGCCTAGAATCCATAAAAATGGTTATGTTTCGTTTCAATAGACTTATTGCCTGTTTGCTTGTGTGCTTTGTTTGTCACGTAGATTTCTGCAGTTCCGACGCTCCCGTTTATTTTGAAGTCGTAGCAGAGGTCCCAGCTGAAGGGTTACGCGGAGGCTACGCTAGCCGAAAACAAGAACTTTTTACCGCGCAAACCAGGAACACTTTGAGATCCGTGTGCACTTTGCATATCTTGACATCACCTCTGTCCACTATCTCGCGGATGAGATGATATCGCCGAAGTATGTGTTTGGACTTCTGATGTGATCTCAGCTCCTTGGCTTGCGCAATGGCTCCACTATTATCACAATAGAGAGACATTGTACTAGTCGTACTAGTCATCACACCAAGCTTAGAAACGAATTTCTTGATCCAAACAACCTCCTTTGCAGCTTCTGAAGCAGCAATGTACTCGGCCTTCGTTGTAGAGTCGGCAACAGTATCCTGCTTGGAACTCTTCCAGCTGACTACGCCTCCGTTCAGGCAGAACACGAACCCAGATTGAGATCTATAATCATCCTTGTCCGTTTGGAAGCTAGCATCCATGTAACCACTTACAACGAGCTCTTCTTCACCTCCATAGACTAGGAACATATCCTTAGTTCTTCTCAAGTACTTAAGGATATTCTTTACGGCAGATCCAGTGACATTCACCTGGATCGCGACGTATCTCGCTCGTAGCACTCAAAGCGTACGAGACATCGGGCGTGTACAAAGCATGGCATACATGATGGATCCAATTGCCGAAGCATATGGAACCATACCCATCTTATTCCGCTCATCATGTGTCGAGGACACCGACTCTTGCTAAGATTAATGCCATGTGACATGGGCAAGAAACCTTTCTTGGAATCATGCATGTTGAACCTTTTCAACACCTTGTCGATGTATGTACTTTGGCTTAATCCAATTAGCCTCTTGGATCTATCTCTATAGATCCGAATGCCAATATGTATGCTGCCTCCCTAAGTCTTTCATGGAAAAACTATTTTTCAATGAAGACTTGACGGATTCTAGCATAGGGATATCATTTCCAATCAGTAATATGTCATCCACATATAAGATTAGAAATACAATTGCACTCCCACCGACCTTTTTGTAAACACAGGCCTCTTCTTCGTTTTTGATGAAACCAAACCCTTTGATTACTTCATCAAAATGAATATTCCAACTCCGAGATGCTTGCTTCAATCCATAAATGGACTTCGTAGCTTGCATATCTTTCCAGCGATTCTGGATCGACAAAACCCGAGGTTGTATCATGTATACATCCGCGCTTAGGTTTCCATTTAGGAAAGCCGTTTTGACATCCATCTGCCATATCTCATAATCGAAATATGCAGCAATCGCTAGGATAATCCGAATAGATTTAAGCATTGCGACGGGCGAGAAGGTTTCATCATAATCAACTCCTTGAATCTGTTTAAAACCTTTCGCCACCAATCGCGCCTTATAGATGTGAACATTTCCATCCATATCGGCCTTTTCTTAAAAACCCATTTACACTCAATGGTTTTGATACCATCAGTGGATGAACCAAGTTCCAAACTTGATTGTCGTACATGGATTCTATTTCGGATTTCATGGCTCCAAGCCACTTGTTGGAATCGGGTCCCACCATCGCTTCCTCATAGGTCTTAGGCTCATCGTTGTCCAACAACAATATATCACGTTGTTCCGCACTGTGTACATCGGGCGCACGACGTGATCTTTCGACCTCCGTGGGCCGGTGTATCTACAACTGGTGGCGCAACACTTTGCTCCTCCTGTTGTGGTTCCGTGGTCGCTGAAACATTTTCTGGTGTTTCTTGAACTTCTTCAAGATGCACCCTGCTCCCACTAACCCTTCTTGAAAGAAACTCTTTCTCCAAGAAGACACCGTGTCGGGCGACAAACACTTTGCCCTTTTCCGATTATAAAAGTAATATCCCTTAGTTTCCTTAGGATATCCCACAAAGAAGCACTTGTCGATTTGGGTGTGAGCTTGTCGATAAACGTTTTACATAAGCTTCGCATCCCCAAATTTTGAAAAAAGACAAACTAGGAGATTGCCCTGTCCATATCTCATATGGTGTCTTTTCAATTGATTTAGATGGAACTCTATTTAGTGTGAGCGCAATGTTTCAAGAGCATATCCCCATAAGGATAACGAAAGATCACTTTGGCTCATCATCGACCGCACCATGTCCAACAAGGTGCGATTTCTCGTTCGGACACTCCGTTCCATTGTGGAGTTCTGACGGAGTCAACGTGGAACAATTCCACAATCTTTCGATGATTACCAAACTCTTGGCTCAAGTATTCCCCTCCACGATCGATCGTAGAAACTTGATTGTTTTCCTAAATGATTCGTACTTCATTCGAATTGTTTGAACTTTTCAAAAGATTCGGACTTATGCCTCATTAAGCGGATATAACCATATCTACTAAAGTCATCGGTAAAGGTAATGAAGTACGATAACCACCTCTGGTCGTTGAGCTCATTGGTCCACATACATCAGTAGGTACGAGTGCCAACAAGTCACTTGCTCTTTCACTTTGTCCCGTGAAAGGTGCCTTTGTCATCTTACCAAGTAAACAAGACTCACATGTCTCAAATGATTCAAAATCAAAAGAGTGAAGCAGTCTATCCTTATGGAGCTTCTCCATGCGTTTCTTATTTATATGGCCTAAGCGACAATGCCGGATAAACGTGAGGTTTGTATCATTAGAGAGTTGCCTTTACGTATTAATGTTATAGATGGGAGACGCTTCAAGATTCAAAACGTATAATCCATTCACCAATGGAGCATGAAAATAGAACATATCTTTGAGATATATTGAACAACCATTGTCCATTGATCTAAAATCATATCCTTCCGCTTGCAAACATGAAGCGGAAATAACGTTTTGACATAGTGTTGGACATAATAATAATTATTTAATTCCAAAACTAATCCTCGAAGGTAGATGAAGTGGTATCGTGCCGATAGCAACCGTAGCAACGCTTGCTCCATTGCCGACGCACGGGTTCACCTCGCCCCATCTTAAGCCTCTACTTCTTCTCATTCCCCGCAACGATTTGCAAATATGAGCTACGATCCGGTATCAAATACCCAAGAGTCGTAGGTAAAGTAGCAAGATTAATGTCTATAACATTAATACCAGTGTCGTACTTTGCTTCTTTTTGAGATCCTCCATGTACTTCTTGCAGTTCCTTTTCCGTGGCCTGTCTCCTTGCAATAGAAGCAAACGGCATCGATGTCGCCGACCCCTTTTTGCCCTTCTTTGCATTAGAGGCACTCGCGATCTCATCGGGAGTTAACTTCCTCTTGGTGCAAAGTTTCTTGACAGTGGTTTGCGCTTAGCCTTCGCATCATCATCACATGATGACCGTTTTTCTAGATACTCTCCTCACTGTCTTTAGCATCCCATGCAATTCAGCCAAGGTCTTATCCATACTTGTTCATGTGATAATTTAATATGCATGGCTCGAAGCTCGAAGGAGCGGCGGAGAATCACATCGGTAGCCAACTCTTGGCTAAGGGAAAACCTAGTTTTTCCGGACTCTCAATGTAGCCAATCATTTTTATCACATGCGGATCGACGGGATTTCCTCAACAAGCTCGCACACAAACAAGGACTTTGAGGTGTCGAACCTCTCGGCCCGAGCTTGGTTCTCAAACATACCACGTAGTCCCTGAATAATAGTGTGAGCATCGCTGCTCTTGTATTGCTTCGAAGCTCGGGGGACATTGTAGCAAGCATGAGACAGCTTATATCTAGGGCATCATTAGTGTGCTTCTCGTAAGCTCTCGTGCGGTTGCGGTGGCATTATTAGGCAAATCCTCGGGATAGGGTACTTCAAGAACATACTCCTTACGCTCTTGCTTGAGAACAATTCTCAAGTTCCGATACCAATCCATAAAGTTTGTTCCATTTAATTTTTCCTTTTCAAGAATAGATCGCAAATTAAAATCACTGGGTGTAGTATTAGCCGCCATTTATTCTACAACAGAAAAAGCAAAGTTTAGCACAATGTTTATGCTATGTCTATTGTTAAACAATTTAACATTAGACTCCCATTACGTATTTTACACCTTCCTTCTAGGTTACGTATTGGGTCAAGATCCACATGTTAGTTAATTTCTAGTGAGCTTTGGCATCACTGCTAGAAAATTAATAACATCGGTAAGCAACTCCTTGCTAATCACATCTCTATGTGACTCTTGTTGTTGGTGTGGCATCTTCATGCCCCGGCGCCAACCTATGCCCCAAGGCCCAAAACTGTTTTGATAGCCTTGTTAAGTAAACCAAATGCTCCTGCATGTATATGTCTGACATATACCCCCTCGTGTTATGATAGAGAATGGCACTCGCTTTGGCAGACCCACCATTGACGAGCATAACGGTGACGGGTGCAACATTTGGAAGGGCATCATTACTACTTAATTTTGCGAGGGATGCTATCCTATCAAACAAACATATCACATATATGAAAGCAGGTAGAATAGCATATAATGAAATAGTATGGCCCCCTTCACATGGTGATCTCCATCTCCATGTCGGCGCTGAGGATCTCCATCTTCGGCACCATCTTCCAATGTGCATGATGCTTGATTTCTTCAAACTAAGCTACTACTATAGAAGCTCTAATTGAAGATTACATTGACTCACAGGTCGTGAAAGAATATTACAAGCATTGCACGTATGAAAGAATATTACACGCATCACATGCATCTCATACATACAATAGGGCCATACCATCTCAAAGCATTCTCTGCAAAAACAAATTAGGCGTAGAACGTTTTCTACCTATCACAGAGGAACGGCATCGAGACGACCTATAAGGGGGGCGTACATGGTAGCGCCCGGAACACCACACGAAATTCATAGATCCAATCTATGAAATCGCTTACGGAAACCATGTCGGCATAATCATATTATGACGTCCCGATACACTATCAAGGGAGATGGTTTGCGTAGGCGCGAGGCAGCTAACAAGATCGGACTACGAGATAGCTTCGGCATAATCACATTATACCGTTCCGATACACTATCAAGGAATGCTATCTCGAAGCCGACTCAAACCGAGTTCTATGGATATTGCTTCGACGTAATCACATTACGCCGTTCCGATACACTATCAAGGAACGCAATTACCATGAACTCTCCTCAACAAATCCCGTAAAACCGATTGATCTAATCAACCCGTGCGCAAAACTTGTTCCAGATCCAATCTAAAATCCGAACTAAGCAAGATTAGCTCTGATACCACTGAAGGGTTATGCGGAGGCTACACTAGCCGAAAACAAGAACTTTTTACCGCGCAAACCAGGAACACTTGCAAGTAAGGGCCGATAGATCGTTACCGATTGGAGTATGCAGCGGAAATAGCCAATCAGGGCTATCCGATCCGGAACAGTGTAGCCGATTCCGCAAGCCGACAGCCGATTCCCGGGGACAGCCGATTCACCAATCAGCCGATTCGCCGATGCCGCAGCCAATCCGAGTCGCCAACCGCGTTCGTTGCTGATCGCCGCGCCGCTTGCTCCGATTGCAGCCGATTTGTAGCCGATCAACAGCGCGCAACGTAGCAGCGCCTCTACCGGTATCCACACATCCAGGAACAGAATGCCGAACACCCGTGTACTAGCACGCGATGCAAGGCTAGGGTTTGGCTCGAAGGTGGGGAGGGTTTCCGTGGAGATTGATCTCGACGCAATGCAATTCAACTGATGTGTCGCAGCTCTCCACCCTCGCCCTTTATATAGAGTTGGCCTCTGGGACTAGTGGCCGATCGGGACTCTATTTTGAATCGGATCTCATCCGAGTCTCATAGAGTTGGCAACCCATACGTCGTAAGACCATAGGACTCTATCCAATCGGATCCCTATCCGATCGAGCCGTATTCGAGTCCAACTCGAATGCTTGTTCTTATCCCCTTAAGCGTGCGACCCTGTAGGTTCAGGTATACTTGGTTTCGGCTATAGTCTAACTTAGCCGATCGTCGGCTCGAGTCCAACTCAGCCGACCTGTCAATAGCGGCGCCAAGCAGCACATATTGACACCATAGTATACAAGAATATAATATCGGCTCTGAACCTATAATGTGTACACAAATTCATTTGCCTCACGATACCAATTAAGCTATAGACAAGATGTGTGCCATCCCTTCAATAGCTTAACCATTCACTCGAACCGTATTGGATTATCTGTCTGTTGATTGACTCCTCAATCAACTTAGCATGGCCATGCATTTCCATAATCCATTACCTCGAGGGGCCCAGAGATATCTCTCCAAAGGAGGGGCAAATTCCATCTTGATCACTTACATCCCACTCTATGTTTCATAGCAAACCCGAAGACTAATTTTATAACTACCCAGTTACGAAATAGCATTTTGTAGTCCCAATGTAGGCTACTACACATGTTGGAATCCATGGTGATCTCAGGTCTAAGGACTTTGTATCAACACTACCTGAGACCAACTAATGGCACATTAATTCCTGTAGTGTCTCATGGTGGGTCTATCCAACAATGTGTTCTCTAACACATATGTCCATGTTTATTGATTTGGTATCTCCATACCCATGATATATGAGACATGATCATCAATCAATAAACATACCGATCTTAGAATCATATTAGTTTCAATAATATGACATATGATCAGGGATCATTTAGAAATAGATTCATACATATAGAGTCTCATAAATAAGTCACATACTTATTGATCAATACAAGATGTCTATTTCATGGAACTGAATAACACTTTATTCATAAATACATAAACATTGACCATGATATCCAACATCTCCATGTCGCCTCTAGGGCATATCACTAACACCAGCTTCATCGGAGCAAGGCAAGTCATGCAGTTCTCATTGAACATATGGTACCTACATGCGAATGTCTCGCTTTCTATTCAATTTGAATCATTTTTATAATGTCATGTGGGATGGTTCCTATTGTACTCAGCCTAGCTTGTTTACCCTATATCATTGATAACTTGAGGATTAATATGACTAGATGTTGGCTTAGGAAATGCTTAGCCATGCTTAGGTCAACTAGCTCACTATTGGGAATATCACTACTATCCTATATCTTGGATTAATGAGGATAATTATGGACACGTATCACCACAGTATTAACTCAACTGAAATATGCCTAATGGTGGGCCGTGGGTGCATGGTTTTGATAGACGTGTAGGAATACGCGTAGGCTACGAAAGCATAAATTCAAAATTTTCTACCGCGCACTCCAAGATAGAATGCGAGTAAGGGACTATAGATTGTTACCAATTGACGCGCAGGGCAGCGAAAGATTACATTGGAGAAGCTGGTCCAATGTATGCGCGTTGGGGTGGTTGCGGAAGCAGCCGATCACCATGATCCGATCGCCTGACCGCCAACTCGCCTTGTCGGTCTACACCGCAACGTAGAAGTGTATCTACTAGTATCCACACGTCCAGGGGTGGAACGCTGATCGCCTGTGTGCTAGCACTAGGCGCGCAGCTATGGTTTGGCTCGAAGGTGGCGGCTAGGGTTTGCTCGTGGCAGATCTCAACTCGTGTCTGATGTGAATTGCTTGCTCACGATCTCCACCCCTTGCCCCTCTATTTATAGAGTTAGCTAATTGGGCCTAGATGGCCCATCGGGACTCTATCTCTAATCGGATCCTTATGTGAACTGAGCCTTATCCGAGTCCTCATCCAAGTCAAAATCGAATACATGTTGCAACCCATTAAGTGTGTGACCCTGTAGGTTCATGTATACTTGGTTACGACCTAAGAACACTTTCTCGGCTGACCTGTCAACAACGGCCCCTAGCAGAGCATATTGACACCAAAGTATACATAAAGATCATATCGGCTAAACCTGTAATATGTGCACAAATCCCTTTGCCTCATGATATCAATTAAGCTATAGGCAAGACATGTGCCATCCTATCAATAGCTTAATCATTCACTCGATCTCGTATTGAATTATATATCTATTGATTGATTCTTCAATCAACTCGGCATGGCCATGCACTTTCATAATTCATTACATCGAGAGGCCCAAAGATATCTCTCCCATATGAGGGGCAAATTCCATCTTGGTCATTCACATCGCACTACATGTTCTATAGCAAACCCGAAGACTACTTTTGTAACTACACAGTTATGGTGTAGCGTTTGGTAGTCCCTAAGTAAGCCATTACACATGTCGGAATCCATGATGATATCAGGTCTAAGGACTTTGCACCAACACTACTTAAGACCAACTAATGACACATAAAATCCATGTAGTGTCTCAAGGTGGGTCTATCCAATAACATGTTCTCTAACATGTGTTCACGTTATTGATTTGGTATCTCCATATCATGATCCATAAGACATGATCATCAATCAATATACGTGCTGATCTTAGAATCATATTCGTTGCATACTTATGATATATGATTAGGGATCATTTAGAAATAGATTCATATTATATAAAGAGTCTCATGAATAAGTCACATACTTATTGATCAATACAAGTTGTTTACTTCATGGAACAGAATAACACTTTATTCATTAATACATAAACATTGACTGTGATATCCAACATATCCATGTTGCCACTAGGGATATCACTAACAATCTCCCACTTATACTAGAGTCAATCATGTAAGTATCTAATACCTATTGCTCTGGTATGTGGCTCATGCTTAGGCTGAGAGAGTGGTTTTGTCAACGGATCAACAATATTTAGATCTGTGTGCACTTTGCATATCTTCACATCACCTCTGTCCACTATCTCGCGGATGAGATGGTATCGCCGAATAATGTATTTGGACTTCTGATGTGACTTAGGCTCCTTAGCATGCGCAATGGCTCCACTATTATCACAATAGAAGCACATTGAACCAGCAGTGCTAGTCATCACACCTAGCTCAGAAATAAATTTCTTGATCCAAACAGCCTCCTTTGCAGCTTCAAAAGTAGCGATGTACTTGGCCTTCGTTGTAGAATCAGCAACAGTATCCTGCTTGGAACTCTTCCAGCTGACTGCGCCTCTGTTTATGCAAAACACAAACCCAAACTATGATCTATAGTAATCTTTGTTTGTTTGGAAGCTAGCTTCGGTATAACCATTTACAACGAGCTCTTCTTCACTTCCATAGACAAGGAACATATCCTTAGTTCATCTCAAGTACTTAAGAATATTCTTTACGGCAATCCAGTGACCTTGACCTGGATCCGACTGGTATCTACTCATAGCACTTAAAGCGTACGATACTTCTGGACGTGTACAAAGCATAGCATACATGATGGATCCAATTGCCAAAGCATATGAAACCATTTTCATTTTACTCCGCTCATCAGGTGTCCTAGGACACTGATTCTTGTTGATATTAATGCCATGCGACTTTGGCAAGAAACCTTTCTTGGATTCATGCATGTTGAACATTTTTAACACTTTGTCAATGTATGTACTTTGTCTTAATCCAATTAGCCTCTTAGATCTACCTCTATAGATCTTAATGCCCAGAATGTATGCTGCCTCCTCTAAGTCTTTTATGGAAAAACTATTTTTCAATGAAGACTTGACAGATTCTAGCATAGGAATATCATTTCCAATCAATAATATGTCATCCACATATAATATTAGAAATACAACCTTTTTATAAATACATGGCTCCTCTTTATTTTTGATGAAACCAAACCAATACAAGTTGTCTATTTAATGGAACGGAATAACATTTTATTCATTAATACATAAACATTGACTATATACCCAATATATCCATGTTTTCTCTAGGGCATATCACTAACAAGACGGTCCCATGGCATTTAAGGACCGGTTTGCAGGAAACCCTGTAAGTATTACCGTACATTCACAAGCTAGTGTGGGCAATGGCTGGGCTTGTAATGTAGCTTTTCCTTGTCCGACATACCTAGGTAAGGGTGAGTGTGATGGAGTTTGGATGGGTCCTACGATGGTCTATGCGGCTTCCGGATTCACCGAGGCACAAGGGGGACTGCCTACCTTGGTTTTAATGGTGGGGGGCGAAACCTGAAGTGTGGTGCACATGGTTAGGGAGAGTTATGCGAAGGGTCCTATCACAGTTCCTTCCCGGTATGTCGTGGTGGCATGTCGGCACATGGAAACGTGTCGTGGGGCTGTGTCTTGTGGGTAAAGTTGTATACCTTTGACCAGAGTAAAACTATTCGGATAGCCGTGCCCGTAGTTATGGGCGATCATCCATATTCACCATGATTAGTCTCGTCACTAATAACTTGACTTAATGAAACTGGCATAGATCAGGTGGATGGTTGGACCTGTCAAATGTGGTGTAGCATTGAACATTGATGTTTAATACTGCTTAACTAAATTCAACAATTTTACTGCTTTGAACTACTGCTCTCAAATGTCTGCTTTATGCAAAAGAACCCCTATCCTTCTTTGGAATTACTTGCATCATACCTCCTCTTGGTATGACTTGCTGAGTACAGTGGGTAGTACTTAGTCTTTCTCAATCTTCCCCATCTCGGAGCTAGAGTACTACTCGAATGAAGGTTACATGGAGGAGTAGCTTCATCACTACCGTTAAGGATGCCCATGGACCGGAGTCGCCATGCTGCGAGCGTCAAGTTGTATAGACTAGCTCATTTTTTACTTTCCGGTGTATTTGTAAGACTTTATTATGTTTTGTAAAACATCACATTGTATGTCAATTTGTCATCTGTGTACCCTGGCCGGTCCTAGACAAGGGTTTAATGCACATTTAGCTTGGAATTCTGGTTCATGAATTTCTAGGTGTCACAAGGGCAGACTCAGGTTCGGTGATCGGCGGATGCCCTTTTTTCCTAAAGCTTTGGGCGTGCGAGCGGATTGCCATAGTCAGACCAGTCGTGTCGCAAGGCGAGTACGAGCACGGCCTGTAGCGCACTCCTAAGGACCGACCCACGATGTGTACTTTGTGGGCTCAGCAGCATGTATGTGTACGGCTTGTATTAATTCGATCTTAATGTTCGCCTCGTCAATGTTCTTATCAATCTTACATTTGCAGTGTATGGGTGCACGTAACTGTGCACAAGGCGTATCACCAGATGGTGTGGGAGCTCGACCGTCTACGTTCGGAGGACGTCATCTAGAAGTCATACATTGACTTGGCTATCCATAGCCGGGCACCACAGGGGTTGTCCTCTTTGTGCGTCCGATGTGCCACATACTGGATAGCGACCGTGGCATTGGTCTACAACATCTTGGCCAGTCGGTCTTCGCCAGTTGTGGCCACTCGATTAGTGGGACAACCTTGTTGACGCTCAAGATCGATGGTACGTGTGTTTTCTCTACACATGTATAACTACCTACTTGGAAACATGTTAACTAACTATCCTTTGTTGCAATCAGGTGTATGTATTAGGGTTAGGTGGCAAGGATCAACTGGGCTTCTCGCATCCAGCAGTACGTCCACGAGTTTTGACCAAGGAAGTTGTCGACGAGTTTCGTGAGCACACCAACGTTGCTTTCGCCACCTACCTGAGGTGGTACGTCCCTCGTACGCAGACTTGTATGACCTTCGCCGACGGGAACCCCTAGCCTCACATTGTCGCCATGACCGACACATACCCACTGCACCGCGACTGAGCTTTTGTCGGGGCTTTGAGTTACACTCTACTCCAATGTACTAATACATTCTGAGATACAATTGTATTGTTTATCATTTTACAACTTGCAGGTTGACATCTTACATCAGGTTGACATCGAGGCGGACACATCTCTCAGATGCTTGCAGTTAGGGATCGATCTTACCAAGGATGAGCTTACTAGCACCTTCGGCCAGATTCGACGCATGGTTCGGGATACCCTGACGATGTTTTCTTGTCGATCTACATTGGATGTATACGTACCACCACCCCGAGGACAGCCCTCTTCTCAGCACCATGCTGGGCAGCCGCGCCCAACAAGTGAATGTACGAACTTGTGTTCTTGCAAATCAATATATATGTGCACAACCATCTTAATATTTGAATTCATTTGAACAAGGTTGAACATTAGTACTGCAGCACCAGTATTTGGAGATGTCGGGCCCTCTACCTCACGCGGTCCCACTGTTGGGCGTGAAACAGGACCTACATCCTTCGGTGACACTGTTGCCCGTCCAACAGGTAAACCTATAGACATTTGCACTTCACTAACTCATTGTGACTGTGAGTCTACATATCATAGTTGTGAAATATTAATATTTGAATTCCTGTCAACAGGGTTGCACACTACTACTGTAGTAGCAGTGTTTGGGGGACGCCGAGGCCTCATCCTCATGTGGTGGCCCATCGTCCCAGCTGACGGATATGGACTTTGACTTTGTTGACTACGATAGTGACGAAGACGCCTACGGTCAGCAGGACGTCCTTGGCTTGAACCAGCTAGGAGGTGCTCCATCGGGCGGGACACAAAACCCACCTGCTACTATGCCCACACAGCAGCCTAGAGCCAGACGTGGTGTGCTGCCTAACAGGTTTACTTACTCAAGGCATCATGTCAGGGCCCAGAGTAGGAGAGGGAAACCCAAGCCTAAGAGGGCACGTGGTTATGGATTAGGTGGACAGTAGTGTTTCCTCCTCTTGTAATACAGAGTTGTTTGCTACTGTTTGTGATACTGCTATTTTGCTTGATATTTCTGTGCACAGTACTACTTTTCCATTGACTTTTGTAGTGCCAGTCTCTTTCAGCGCCTATGTCATTTCATTGTTCGAAGAGCTGACACACGCACACAATACAATGCTCATTTGTCACTATCGACTTTAGCATGGGACAAGTTATCACATGGACACTGTGCGAGTAGTCGCAATCACCTTTTAGTGCAACATGGACAGGTAAAGTAAAGAGTGGTCGTGCGTGCACGTCATGTCTATTCACAGATTACCCTATCATGCTTACAGTGTACTTTCGGCACCTACAGTTCCTCTAGTTGCTACGCTACTATATATAGACCGACCTTGGTAAAACACTTCCGCAAGTTCTTTTGATCCTAATATTTCCTTTCTCATTCATATCAATCTTGAGAGAATGGAAGCTCCATTTCGTGAGCATCTTGATTGGCGAATGGATCCTTTCACTGGTCTATTTCCACCGAGGTGCGATCGTCCGTTGTGCGCGTGCAGTGATTGATGTATACTCGTGACAACCCTTACTTCAGAAATCCGTGGTAGGAGGTTCTTCCAATGCCCAAACATTATATCAGGTATGAATTATTTGTATCTACTTTAATTACGTATATTGAATACATACAAAGCTAAATGTTTGTGCATAATCATACCATCTTTCGCATACTTATCGTAGTTTGTGCGACTTAGTTGAGTGGATAGATAAGGTCCATAAGACAATGAACTATAGGACAAAGATGTTTCGTGTGTTCTAACATTGTCGATGACAATTTCATCATAGGTACCGTTAAGTTTTCACTCCCACCGATCACTACTATCATACACTTAGCTATGTCAATGGTCGTAATAAATTTGTGAAAATCGAAAGACGTAAAGAAATGTGGTTTTGTAAAGTGGATCGATATGGTTAGAGTAACTTCCATCAATGCAAGGATAACGCAACCTGAAACGACTACACAATTTATTCAAGCATGGATAGACTACGAGCGTCAGGTGATATCTGCTAGCTTAGACTGTAGAAATAATTCATTAGGTCTACCTAAATGGTCTGAGCGTCCAAAATACGGTTGCAAAGATCGCTACCAAGTGGCTACATCCTTTGCAGAAGAGACATTTGGAAGGAGATATTTTGTCTGTGCCAACATATACAACAACTTCGTTGTATGTCACATCCTTACTTGTTTCCATTTTTGCTCGCTTTTCCATAATATACCTATCCTCATTGACTAAACAGATTTATTCCGTAGGTCAATCCATGGAGGTGCAGATTCACTTTGTGGATCAACATGGTCAATCCGACGTATGATGGTAGAAGAGTAATTGAAGCTGAAACCCAAATAGAGTCATGTGAATGAACGAGAACGAAATTGCAATACGTGCTGAACGACGTAGAAGTGGTCGTAGACAATCTCAAGCTCGATTTGTCGGGACCAGCAATTTTGTATAGCTCATATATGCGACTTCTTAACTCTCTTATGGTTGTGTATGCGTCATGAATGGGTTCTGTTGGTCTGTGCATCACGAATTGAAAACTATTTTGGTTTCTTTTCTATCAATAAAGTTGGTTTCTACTCCCACTGCAATATCTTTTTTCTCCTTGTATTCTTTCTCCACCATCCTCTTATGCTCATACTCCAACTAGCATTCAGGCTTGTAGCGACGTCAATCAGTGTTGTCTTATGAGGGCAAATAAATTATAGCAAAGACATGAAACCAACAATGCCAATGGAAATAAAAAATCCTAAAAATTTTCAATTCATACACCATTTATTCAAACATTTTAATAAAGAAACAACTTCATAGAATAAATTGCCTTAGGGATGTCAGGGCATAAAAATCGCTCTCCCATAGGGCAATTTATATAACGTGGCATGCTGGGAGAAGGGCGGGCCGTGCTCCCTCCTAGTGATAACTTGCCCTAGGGGAGGGCGAGAAGGAGCCGCCTGCAAATTGCAGCGACGCGTCCCTCTCCCCTCCTGCCACATCACATTTCCTGTCTTCTCCTAGGGCGATTTATATGCTCCGTCCTACGGGAGGATGGGAGAAACATATTTTTGTAAATTGTTGATTTGAGAACTTATTTTTTAAAATCCTTTAAAAATAAAATAAAAATTATTCTCATGTACCTCCCTTAGCTCGCGCCGCATGCTGCTCGGCCCACCAACTTTACCTAGCAAGCTCGGCTCACCAACCCAATGGAAGGAATAACACGGTACCTAGCGACGTGGTCGTCACCTTCGTGTTGTCTGGGAAAGACACGATGTCATTAGATTTGAGGCTCTTCTGGTTACTCACCACGAACCCACGGTGTGGCCAGAGGAGGAACGAGCAGGCTAGAGGAGGATCGGCGCCGTCATCATCTGAGATGTGGATCGCAAGGGCGAGGGGCGGCGGCTGCGGCGTGTAGGGCGGCAGGCCTCTGCCGCTGCCTAGCTTCTCCACGCGCTCTGACGCTGCACCGGTCCTCCTACACCTCCACTGCTCCCTCTCGACGCATCCACCAATGGAGAGAGAAGATGGGAGAGAGAGGGTTGGAGGAGAAAGAAGGGAATGTCAATGAGGCGGGCGGCGGGGAGAGGCAGCCCGACTGCTCAGCTGCTCGTGAGGCTGCGACAATGCACTGAGATCTCCGGAGGCGACGGCCTCAATGGTATCCCCATCCCTCCTCCTCCTCCATCATCGATGTTGAACCCTCCTCCCGCGGCCACTGTCCCGCTCGGCCCCAGATCCCACCCGGCCGTAGGGTTTACAATTTCGGAATGCATATTTCTACCGGGAGGGACCAAAATTTCTGAATTTTAAATTTAAATTTGAATATTTCAGATGTAAATAAGCTGGAAAGCTAATTCATTTAGAATACATTCAATTGCAGTAGTTCTTTAATATAATACATTCAATTGCAGTAGTTTGTTTATGGGCATATTTGTAACATCAGATCTTGCCATTGTATCAGTCAACATTGCAAAGCACAGTGGGGGGAGCAGTTAGGGTGTGGGGAGAGGGAGAAGCACACCTTAGCCACAGCCGCCGCCTTCACGGACCGCCGCCGCCGCCGCTTCCTTCAGCTACCGCCGTCGCCACTCTGCATTAAGGGGCCACCACCGCCGCCTTGAGGGGCCGCCGCCGCCATCACCGCCGCCTGTCGGGCACACTCCAAACCTCTTATTATATTTGAAGGATGAACAGAATATCTCAATTCTTCCATCAAACATAATAAGACCTTCGACGCTCCGAGAGAAAGATAAATGAGACCTTGCTAGGCCTCTAGTCTGCCAGTCAATTTCAGCCTAGATGTGCCCGTCAAACCACTCGATGGCGGCGACCAAATGTGTTACACATTCAGGAGACTTGACACAAATGGCTAAAGATCTACATTGTCACAATTATCTTTAATTCATACTTATGTTTAATATGTTTCTAGCAAAAGGAACGCACTAAACACTTTCATCCAAGCATATGATATCTATAACATAAGAAGTTCTAAGTTCTAAATCTCAGATAGTTTATACATCATAGTGCTTAGATACATATGGCCGATCGGCCAAATAATTAGGTTCGCGTAAGCATCTTCTACCCAAAAAACCTTTCATGCAATCGACTAGGGTAGACCCTAGTAAGAACCATCCTGGAAGAACGAATCATCCCCTACGAAATCATCCTCCTCAGGAGTAATCTCACCTACAACCAAGTCTAGGCATACACAAAACAATATATACAAAGCAAGTGTCAGTACAATAGATTGTACTTGCAAGCACCAGACAAACCTAACACACTACATGCAGGGCATATCCAAAGTAAAGCTCTCTTTGGGTACTTTTAGCATAAAGCAAGTTTTGTTTTGCAAAATCCATTTTCAAATTCAGATTTTCCTTTAAGTACATTTCAGCAAAGCATACACTTAGAAAATGGGCATCGAAATAGATGATAATCATATATAACATAGCACCTTATTGCTATCCATGGCAACAAGGACATAATTCACAAGTTTCATCACATTTTGAAGTTTCAATTCAGCATTTGGAAGATTAAAACACAAGTCTATACTCATGACATATTCAGACGCAGCTCATAATCACGAGCATGACTAATTGACTAGTTTTAACTCTGCAGAGTACGTACACTTTACCCACACGATGCGATATAATAATCATGCAAAGCATGGCACACGATACATAAGTATTCGATTGATTACTCACAACAAAGCCCTTCCAAAATTCATGATTTAGCCTTACACCAGCATGATACGTGTTTTCCCCATCCTAGTCACACTGGAAATATGACATAGAACCGTTAAGTGGCGGGCCCACACCCTAAACTTAACGCCGTGGTGGCGGACATTGAAGGGTCACGCGGAAGCTACGCTAGCCGAAAACAAAAATTTCTACCGCGCAAACCAGGAACACTTGCAAGTAAGGGCCGATAGATCGTTACCGATTAGAGTAGAGTGCAGCGGAATAGCCAATCAGGGCAATCCGATCCGGAACAGTGTAGCCTATTCCCGGAGACAGCCGATTTGCCAATCAGCCGATTCGAGTCGTCCGGCCGCGTTCTCACGCCTCGCTCCGATGAGCCCGACCGCAGCCGATCAAGAGCGCGCAACGTAGCGCGCCTCTACGGGTATCCACACGTCCGGGGACGAACGCCGTACACCCGTGTGCTAGCACGCGATGCAAGGCTAGGGTTTGGCTCGAAAGTGGGGAGGGTTTCCGTGGAGATTGATCTCGGCGACTTCGTTGCACGCGATGCAATTGACGTCTCACAGCTCTCCACCCCTCCCTCCTTTATATAGAGTTGGCCGACGGGACTAGTGGCCGATTAGGACTCTATTTTGAATCGGATCTCATCCGTATCTCATAGAGTTGGCCGCCCCACACGTCGTAAGCCCATAGGACTCTATCCGATCGGATCCCTATCCGATCGAGCCGTATCCGAGTCCAACTCGAATATCTATTCTATCCCCTTAAGCGTGCGACCCCGTAGGTTCAGGTATACTCGGTTTCGGCTATAGTCTAACTTAGCCGATCGTCGGCTCGAGTCCAACTCAGCCGACTGTCAATAGCGGCGCCTAGCAGCACATATTGACACCATAGTATACAAGAATATAATATCGGCTCGAACCTGTAATGTGTACACAAATCCCTTTGCCTCACGATACCGGTTAAGCTATAGGCAAGATGTGTGCCATCCCTTCAATAGCTTAACCGTTCACTCGAACCGTATTGGATTATCGTCGTTGATTGACTCCTCAATCAACTTAGCATGGCCATGCATTTCCATAATCCATTACCTCGAGGGCCCAGAGATATCTCTCCAAAGGAGGGGCAAATTCCATCTTGATCACTCACATCCCACTCCATGTTTCATAGCAAACCCGAAAACTACCTTTATAACTATCCAGATTACGGAATAGCGTTTGGTAGTCCCAAAGTAGGCTACTACACATGTTGGAATCCATGGTGATCTCAGTCTAAGGACTTTGTACCAACACTACCCGAGACCAACTAATGGCACATTAATTCTGTAGTGTCTCATGGTGGGTCTATCCAACAATGTGTTCTCTAACACATATGTCCATGTTTATTGATTTGGTATCTCCATACCCATGATCTACGAGACATGATCATCAATCAATAAACATGCCGATCTTAGAATCATATTTGTTCCAACAATATGACATATGATCGAGGGATCGTTTAGAAATAGATTCATACATATCGAGTCTCATAAATAAGTCACGTACTTATTGATCAATACAAGATGTCTATTTCATGGAACCGAATAACACTTTATTCATTTATACATAAACATTGACGTGATATCCAACATCTCCATGTTGCCTCTAGTGCATATCACTAACAATCTCCCACTTGCACTAGAGTCAATCATGTAAGTATCTAATACCCATTGCTCTTGTGTGCGCCTCATGCTTCGGTGAGGGAGAGGTTTTGTCGGCGGATCGGCTATGTTGAGATCCGTGTGCACTTTGCATATCTTGACATCACCTCTGTCCACAATCTCGCGGATGAGATGATATCGCCGAAGTATGTGTTTGGACTTCGATGTGACCTCGGCTCCTTGGCTTGCGCAATGGCTCCACTATTGTCACAATAGAGAGACATTGGACCGCCGTACTAGTCATCACACCAAGCTCGAAACGAATTTCTTGATCCAAACAGCCTCCTTTGCGGCTTCCGAAGCAGCAATGTACTCGGCCTCCGTTGTAGAATCAGCAACGTATCCCGCTTGGAACTCTTCCACTGATCGCGCCTCCGTTCGGTGCGAACACGAACCCAGATTGCGATCTATAATCATCTTTGTCCGTTTGGAAGCTAGCATCGGTGTAACCACTTACAACGAGCTCTTCTTCACCTCCATAGACTAGGAACATATCCTTAGTTCTTCTCAAGTACTTAAGGATATTCTTTACGGCATCCGTGACCTTCACCGGATCGACGGTATCTCGCTCGTAGCACTCAAAGCGTACGAGACATCGGGCGTGTACAAAGCATGGCATACATGATGGATCCAATTGCCGAAGCATATGGAACCATACCCATCTTATTCCGCTCATCATGTGTCCGAGGACACCGATTCTTGCTAAGATTGATGCCATGTGACATAGGCAAGAAACCTTTCTTGGAATCATGCATGTTGAACCTTTTCAACACGTTGTCAATGTATGTCCTTTGGCTTAATCCAATTAGCCTCTTGGATCTATCTCTATAGATCCGAATGCCCAATATATATGCTGCCTCCCTAAGTCTTTCATGGAAAAACTATTTTTCAATGAAGACTTGACGGATTCAAGCATAGGGATATCATTTCCAATCGAATATGTCATCCACATATAAGATTAGAAATACAATTGCGCTCCCACTGACCTTTTTGTAAACACAGGCCTCTTCTTCATTTTTGATGAAACCAAACCCTTTGATTACTTCATCAAAACGAATATTCCAACTCCGAGATGCTTGCTTCAATCCATAAATGGATTTCGTAGCTTGCATATCTTTCCAGCGATTCTGGATCGACAAAACCCCGAGGTTGTATCATGTATACATCCTCGCTTAGGTTTCCATTCAGGAAAGCCGTTTTGACATCCATCTCGCCATATCTCATAATCGAAATATGCAGCAATCGCTAGCATAATCCGAATAGATTTAAGCATTGCGACGGGCGAGAAGGTTTCATCATAATCAACTCCTTGAATCTGTTTAAAACCTTTCGCCACCAATCGCGCCTTATAGATGTGAACATTTCCATCCATATCGGCCTTTTCTTAAAAACCCATTTACACTCAATGGTTTTGACACCATCAGTGGATCAACCAAGTTCCAAACTTGATTGTCGTACATGGATTCTATTTCGGATTTCATGGCTCCAAGCCACTTGTTGGAATCGGGTCCCACCATCGCTTCCTCATAGGTCTTAGGTTCATTGTTGTCCAACAACAATATATCACGTTGTTCCGCACTGTGTACTGTCGGTGCACGACGTGATCTTTCGTACCTCCGTGGGGCCGGTGTATCTACAACCGGTGGCGCAACACTTTGCACCTTCTTGTGGTTACTCGTGGTCGCGAAACATTTTTCGGTGTTTCTTGAACTTCTTCAAGATGCACCCTGCTCCCACTAACCCTTCTTGAAAGAAACTCTTTCTCTAAGAAGACACCGTGTCGGGCAACAAACACTTTGCCTTGTTCCCGATTATAAAAGTAATATCCCTTAGTTTCCTTAGGATATCCCACAAAGAAGCACTTGTCGATTTGGGTGTGAGCTTGTCGACGTAAACGTTTTACATAAGCTTCGCATCCCCATATTTTGAGAAAAGACAAACTAGGGGGTTGCCCCGTCCATATCTCATATGGTGTCTTTTCAACCGACTTAGATGGAACTCTATTTAGTGTGAGCGCAATGCTTCAAGAGCATATCCCCGTAAAGATAACGGAAGATCACTTTGGCTCATCATCGACCGCACCATGTCCAACAAGGTGCGATTTCTCCGTTCGGACACTCCGTTCCATTGTGGAGTTCCCGGCGGAGTTAACGTGGAACAATTCCACAATCTTTCGATGATTACCAAACTCTTGGCTCAAGTATTCCCTCCACGATCCGATCGTAGAAACTTGATTGTTTTCCCTAAATGATTCTGTACTTCATTCTGGAATTCTTTGAACTTTTCAAAGGATTCGGACTTATGCCTCATCAAGTAGATATAACCATATCTACTAAAGTCATCTAAAGGTAATGAAGTACGATAACCACCTCGGCCGTCGAGCTCATTGGTCCACATACATCGGTATGTACGAGTGCCAACAAGTCACTTGCTCTTTCACTGTGTCCCGTGAAAGGTGCCTTTGTCATCTTACCAAGTAAACAAGACTCACATGTCTCAAATGATTCAAAATCAAAAGAGTGAAGCAATCCATCCTTATGGAGCTTCTCCATGCGTTTCTTATTTATATGGCCTAAGCGACAATGCCGGATAAACGTGGGGTTTATATCATTAGAGAGTTGTCTTTTCGTATTAATGTTATAGATGGGAGACGCTTCAAGATTCAAAACGTATAATCCATTCACCAATGGAGCATGAAAATAGAACATATCTCTGAGATATATTGAACAACCATTGTTCATTGATCTAAAATCATATCCTTCCGCTTGCAAACATGAAGCGGAAATAACGTTTTGACATAGTGTTGGAACACAATAACAATTATTCAATTCCAAAACTAATCCTCGAAGGTAGATGAAGTGGTCGTGCCGACAAGAACGTAGCAACGCTTGCTCCATTGCCGACGCGCGGTTCACCTCGCCCCTTCTCAATCCTCTACTTCTTCTCATTCCCTGCAACGATTTGCAAATATGAGCTACGATCCGGTATCAAATACCCAAGAGTCGAGGGTGAAGTAGCAAGATTAATGTTGATAACATTAATACCTGGCGTAAGTCGTACTTTGCTTCTTCTTGAGATCCTCCATGTACTTCTTGCGCCTCCTTTTCCGGGCTGTCTCCTTGCGGTAGAAGCAAACGGCATCCGATGCCGCCGACCCCTTCTTGCCCTTCTTTGCATTAGAGGCACTCGCGATCTCATCGGGAGTTAACTTTCTCTTGGTGCAAAGTTTCTTGACAGTGGTTTGCGCTTAGCCTTCGCATCATCATCACATGATGACCGTTTTTCTGGATACTCTCCTCACTGTCTTTAGCATCCCATGCAATTCAGCCAAGGTCCTATCCATATTGTTCATGTGATAATTTAATATGAATGGCTCGAAGCTCGGAGGGAGCGACGGAGAATCACATCGCAGCCAACTCTTGGCTAAGGGGAAAACCCAGTTTTCCGGACTCTCAATGTAGCCAATCATCTTTATCACATGCGGACGACGGGATTCCCTCAACAAGCTGCACGCAAACAAGGACTTTGAGGTGTTGAACCTCTCGGCCCGAGCTTGGTTCTCAAACATGCCACGCAGTCCCGAATAATAGTGTGAGCATCGTGCTCTCATATTGCTTCGAAGCTCGGGGGACATTGTAGCAAGCATGAGACAGCTTATATCTAGGGCATCATTAGTGTGCTTCTCATAAGCCCTCCGTGCGATTGCAAGGGCATTAGTTGGCAAATCCTCGGATAGGGTACTTCAAGAACGTACTCCTTACGCTCTTGCTTGAGAACAATTCTCAAGTTGCGATACCAATCCATAAAGTTTGTTCCATTTAATTTTTCCTTTTCGAGAATAGATCGCAAATTAAAGGTACTGGGTGTAGTATTAGCCGCCATTTATTCTACAAAGAAAAAGCAAAGTTTAGCACAATGTTTATGCTATGTCTATTGTTAAACAATTTAACATTAGACTCCCATTACGTATTTTCCACCTTCCCTCTAGGTTACGTATTGGGTCAAGATCCACATGTTAATTAATTTTTTAGTGAGCTTTGGCATCACTGCTAGAAAATTAGTAACATCGGTAAGCAACACCTTGCTAATCACATCTCTATGTGACTCTTGTTGTTGGTGTGGCATCTCCATGCCCGGCGCCAACCTATGCCCCAAGGCCCAAAACTGTTTTGATAGCCTTGTTAAGTAAACCAAATGCTCCCGCATGTATATGTCGACATATACCCCTCGTGTTATGATAGAGAATGGCACTCGCTTTGGCGACCCACCATTGACGAGCATAACGGTGGCGGTGCAACATTTGGAAGGGCATCATTACTACTTAATTTTGAGAGGATGCTATCCTATCAAACAAACATATCACATATGAAATCAAGAAGAATAGCATATAATGAAATAGTATGGCCCCCTTCACATGGTGATCTCCATCTCCATGTCGGCGCGAGGATCTCCATCTTCGGCACCATATTCCAAGTGTCGAATGCTTGATATCTTCAAACTAAGCTACTACTGTAGAAGCTCTAATTGAAGATTACATCGACTCGCAGTCGTGAAAGAATATTACAAGCATTGCACGTATGAAAGAATATTACAGGATTGCACATATGAAAGAATATTACATGCATCACATGCATCTCATACATCTCATACATACAATAGGGCCATACCATCTCAAAGCATTCTCTGCAAAAACAAGTTAGGCGTAGAAACGTTTTCTACCTATCGCAGCTACGGCATCGAGACGACCTATAAGGGGTTACGCACACGGCGGTCCCACACGAAATTCATAGATCCAATCTATGAAATCGCTTATGGAAACCATATCGGCATAATCATATTATGTCGTCCCGATACACTATCAAGGGAGATGGTTTGCGTAGGCGCGAGGCAGCAACAAAGTCGGACTACGAGATAGCTTCGGTATAATCACATTATACCGTTCCGATACACTATCAAGGAACGCTATCTCGAACCCAACTCAAACCGAGTTATTTGGAAATTGCTTCGACGTAATCACATTACACCGTTCCGATACACTATCAAGGAACGCAATTACCATTAACTCTCCTCAACAGATCCCGTTAAACCGATTGATCTAATCAACCCGTGCGCAAAACTTGTTCCGATCCAATCTAAAACCCGAACTAAGCAAGATTAGCTCGATACCACCGAAGGGTCACGCGGAAGCTACGCTAGCCGAAAACAAAAATTTCTACCGCGCAAACCAGGAACACTTGCAAGTAAGGGCCGATAGATCGTTACCGATTAGAGTAGAGTGCAGCGGAATAGCCAATCGTGGCAATCCGATCCGGAACAGTGTAGCCTATTCCGGAGACGCCGATTCGCCAATCGCCCGATTCGAGTCGTCCGGCCGCGTTCTCACGCCTCGCTCCGATGCGCCCGACCGCGCCGATCAAGAGCGCGCAACGTAGCAGCGCCTCTACCGTATCCACACGTCCGGGGACAGAACGCCGTACACCCGTGTGCTAGCACGCGATGCAAGGCTAGGGTTTGGCTCGAAAGTGGGGAGGGTTTCCGTGGAGATTGATCTCGGCGACTTCGTTGCACGCGATGCAATTGACGTCTCACGCTCTCCACCCCTCCCTCCTTTATATAGAGTTGGCCGACGGGACTAGTGGCCGATTAGGACTCTATTTTGAATCGGATCTCATCCGTATCTCATAGAGTTGGCCGCCCCACACGTCGTAAGCCCATAGGACTCTATCCGATCGGATCCCTATCCGATCGAGCCGTATCCGAGTCCAACTCGAATATCTATTCTATCCCCTTAAGCGTGCGACCACAGTAGGTTCAGGTATACTCGGTTTCGGCTATAGTCTAACTTAGCCGATCGTCGGCTCGAGTCCAACTCAGCCGACCACAATAGCGGCGCCTAGCAGCACATATTGACACCATAGTATACAAGAATATAATATCGGCTCGAACCTGTAATGTGTACACAAATCCCTTTGCCTCACGATACCGTTAAGCTATAGGCAAGATGTGTGCCATCCCTTCAATAGCTTAACCATTCACTCGAACCGTATTGGATTATCCGTCCGTTGATTGACTCCTCAATCAACTTAGCATGGCCATGCATTTCCATAATCCATTACCTCGAGGGCCCAGAGATATCTCTCCAAAGGAGGGGCAAATTCCATCTTGATCACTCACATCCCACTCCATGTTTCATAGCAAACCCGAAAACTACCTTTATAACTATCCGATTACGGAATAGCGTTTGGTAGTCCCAAAGTAGGCTACTACACATGTTGGAATCCATGGTGATCTCAGGTCTAAGGACTTTGTACCAACACTACCGAGACCAACTAATGGCACATTAATTCCCGTAGTGTCTCATGGTGGGTCTATCCAACAATGTGTTCTCTAACACATATGTCCATGTTTATTGATTTGGTATCTCCATACCCATGATCTACGAGACATGATCATCAATCAATAAACATGCCGATCTTAGAATCATATTTGTTCCAACAATATGACATATGATCAGGGATCGTTTAGAAATAGATTCATACATATCGAGTCTCATAAATAAGTCACGTACTTATTGATCAATACAAGATGTCTATTTCATGGAACTGAATAACACTTTATTCATTTATACATAAACATTGACGTGATATCCAACATCTCCATGTTGCCTCTAGTGCATATCACTAACAGACATGACAGGAACCCACCACGTGACACAATACCATTGTATTGGACAGACTTAGTCACCTATACTACCACGTCGAGGCAAATAGGAAGTTCCTCTGAGTTATCCGAACTCATACACCCCGGCCTACCAAAATGCAAGGCTAAACCATAAATAGTTTACTAAGCTTGGGCTATCCCATACTAGAACATGTGGTTGTACTGTATTCGAAATGAACTGACATTGAGTGAAGTCCTTAGATCAGTACAGGCACCTTCTCCCCCTATCGACTCACAACTAACCACCATATGTGTACCAATGAGGCCCAAACCTAAAAATCCACATTTTCCAACATTTTGTTTGACAAATACCACATATTTATGTTTTTAGTTAAGCTCATAAATCAAATCATTTTACTTATGTAAATATATACAACTGAGCCCAAATGATAAGTAAGCATAACACTAGGCATGGGCATTTCCCATATATTTGTGACCTCAAGGACCATACGTAACGTGGCAAATTAAATTTGTTTCTAAGGTTAGGAATGATGGCTAGGGTCTTCTGTGGAGTTTGGGTGATAATACAAGGTAAGGAGTTGATCCAATAAGTTTTATAAAGTTTTAGTGTATCAATGTACAATCAACATGCATATTTTGTAATTCTTTTCAAATAACCTCCAAATCATAGGTTCAATGTGATCAAAGAGGGGAGGTGAGACTTACCTTGCTCTTCTTCAGCTAAATAGTAGGCCTCCTCGTGATTCGACTGCGAATCGTCAAAACATACATATGCAAAATTTAAATAAACATACATAAAAATCCAATATGGTCTAAAATGAATGCTTTTCATAGGTTTAGTGTGTTCTGTGTTATGTTGACTGTTTCTGTGAAAGAATTTACATTTTAACAGTTTTTGTTTAAAAGTTACAAATTTTTTTTAAGGTGTCTACATGTTAAATATAGAACTATATGCATCTCTGATTTTTGAGGTATAAACCTTCATGTTTCTGTAAGGTTAAGCATTTTTATAATGCAGAGCATAAAAATATGTTTGCAACAAAATTTAGTTTGCAAATTTTATAGTTAGGATGAATTTTATATGATTTTTAGAAATTAGAGTGTACATAAGGTGGTTATTTTAATATATAATTTATTAGTGTTGATTATGTTACAAAAAGTGTCTGATTTTATATTAAAAATTTAAAGTTCATACCTTGCTGATTCTACAGAAATTTAATTCACTCCATTTGGAGTAAAAATGAATTTTCTACAAATTTTATAAATTGGAGCATGTTTTATGTTAGCTATTCTTTATATAAATTCTTTGGAAATAAATATCATGCTGTAAGTATAGGTTTTTATTCTACAACATTAAAGTTCACCACTTTATAAATCTACTGAAGATATTTTCATCACTAAATGAGTTATATTTGATTTTACATGAATTTTACAAGTTTGACATAGTTTTTATTTGAAAAGACATTGCTTCAGCGATTTTCTTTTATATTTTCAAATTTAACAATACATGGAGTCCACTGTCAGTCTCTGGTTAATTTGTAAAAAGGCCCCTAGGGTTTCTCAGGAATCTACCCACGGTCCAGAACACGTGTTAAAACGAAGTTCATTAAGAGTCCTCGCTGTTTCCTCTATTTATAATCAAGTCCTGGGTCCACATGTCATACTAAGCATTTTTATAATTTAAACCTTACAAGTTGTAAACTGTTTCTAAGCAGAAACCTCAGCGCCTACTAAAGTGGGGTCCACTTGTCAGTTAGGCGTGGTTGAATGAGCATAGCAATGGCGCCCCAGCGAACTTCTCGTCGGCATCGGCGGTGAACGGAGGCTGTTCTCGAGTTGCGGTCAAAAGAGAAAAGCTAGAGGGACTCAAGGCGATGCTATTGATGGCTGTCTTACTCGATGAGGTCACCGGAATCGTCATCGGCAATGCCGTGAGCGGCAGTGGGTCTCGGGTTGATGGTGCATGTTGGTTTGGACGCCATTTCTATGCGTGCATGTGCATGGTAGAGGTCCTAAGGAATACTAGGGGACTTACCCAGCAGCTGGTTGGCGTTGGAGAGGGGTGGTCATTGGTGATGGCTTGCGAAGCACCACAGCAGCGGCTCTTCTTCTCAGGTGAACGTCGACGGCGTACTTCTCGGGCGAAGCACCACATCTAGTCGGCTGAGTCCGAGTCAGACTAGGATAGTCGACGCCGATCCCTCACGAAGATAGGGATGGAGCCAGGTCCGAAAGGAAACTTGAAGATAAAGTATTGGATTTGGTCTCCAAATTATGCGCTAAAGATATTGCCATCTATGGATTAGGTCCTATAACGGTAATTGTATCTGTAAATTAGGAAGTTATATAGATATTCCTTTTGTAATGCGGCATGGGACTGCGTCTCGAGATATTGTCGTACTGAAAATAGTAGATACGGTAGAAGCCGTGTCCTACATGGATGTCGTTGTACCCGGGTATAAATAAGACCTGAGGGCTTTTGTAAAAAAACCAACACACAATCAATCAACTTCAGCGCATCGCCACCCTTTTATTTTCGACGAGTTCTTGCTCTTGCTTGGGCTGCATCGGCTTCGATCTCCGAACAAGGTAATTCCTTGTTACTAGTAGTTTGTATTGTTGGGATTAGTGCTTCCATCATCATGATACTCTAGTTTTGATGTTATAAACTACGCAATCTATCATACGTGGCCTATAATCTAGAGCAATGCCTAGATCTATCTCGCAATCGGCTGGTTTCTGTCTGAGGACAACAGCCGATGAGGTTAGATCCAGGGTTGAATTAGATTATATGTCGTGTCTACCGTCTCGAGGGGTTCTCATTAGCTTATCCAGATCCTTCAGAGGCCAAGAGAGTTTTAAACGTCGAGCTGACCGTCGGCAACAAAACCATGCCCACTACATTTTTCGTCATCGACGGAAAGGGATCATATAGCCTGCTGCTTGGAAGGGATTGGATTCATGCCAACTGCTGCATCCCTTCTACAATGCACCAAAGTCTGATCCAGTGGCAAGGCGACAAGATAGTGATCGTGCCAGTCAGCAGGTCAGTCAACATGGCTAATACCGATTTGCCACTCTGGGAAATCGATGGTATTGATTGCTTATTCGGCAAAATCTGGCAAGCCGATTTTCTAAAGGTGTCCGATTCTGATATACAGCCCATTGGAGACGATGAGCCTCAATTACTACTTTGAAGGCGTCGTGGAGGGCTCGAGCGTCTACAGCGAGGACACCGTGGACGACAATGACGACAAACTTTGGCAAGGTTTTATGTCGACTGACGAGCTAGAAGAAGTTGAAAATAGGAACAGGAGATAGGCCTAGGCCGACATACACTAGCAAAAATTTGTTTTCTCATCTTAGGTCCAAGCTCATCAATTTATTAAAGGAATACGACTGTTTTGCTTGGGATTATTGTGAGATGCCTGGTCTTAGCCCATCCATTGTTGTGCATCGGCTGCCTATAAAGCCTGGATATCGGTAGTACAAGCAGCCTCCTAGGAGGTTTAAAGATGATATGTATGATGCGATCAAAGCCAAAATCACTCGGCTGTACGACACCGAATTTATTCGGCCCTGCTGATATGCAGAGTGGGTCTCCAACATAGTTCCAACGTTAAAGAAAAATGGCAAGCTTAGGGTATGTATCGACTTTAGGGATTTGAACAAGGCTACCCCCAAGGACGAGTACTCGATGCCTATAGCCGATCTGCTAGTGGATGCTGCCTCCGACCACAAAATTATAAGTTTCATGGATAGCAACGCAGGTTACAACCAAATCTTCATGGCTGAGGAAGACATCCACAAGACAACTTTCAGATGCCCAGGAGCAATCGACCTATATGAATGGGTCGTCATGACGTTTGGCTTAAAAAACACTGGAGCTACGTACCAGAGGGCCATGAACTACATTTTTCATGATATGATCGGCTCCCTGGTAGAAATTTACATTGATGAAGTCATTGTTAAATCTAGGGAAATAGAAGACCATATAGCCAATCTAAGGCAGGTTTTGGAGAGAACGAGAAAATATGGCCTGAAGATGAACCCCTTGAAGTGTGTGTTCAGAGTATCGGCCGAGCAATTTTGGATTTCTTGTTCACAAAAGAGGAATTGAAGTTACACCAAGAAGCGTTAACGTAATCAAGACAATTGAGCCTCCCAAGAACAAGAAGGATCTACAGTCTCTGATCCGCAAAATCAATTTCGTCAGGCGATTCATAGACAATCTGTCAGAGAAGATGGAGCCGTTCACACCATTGCTTCGGCTGAAGGCCGACCAAGCATTCACCTGTGGGGTAGAGCAGCAGAAAGCGTTGGACAATATCAAGGATTATGTAAGCTCACCTCCAGTCTTGGTGCCTCCACAAAAAGGGATACCATTCATGTTATTTCTGTCAGCCGACGAAAAGTCCATCGGCTTAGTTTTAATTCAGGAGGTCGGAGGGAAAGAAAGGGCTATATTTTACCTCAGCCGACGGCTTTTGGACGCTGAAACAACGTATTCACCAGTGGAGAAATTATGTCTTTGCCTGTATTTTTCATGCACGAAGTTGAGGCATTATCTATTATCCAACGAGTGCACCTTGGTATGCAAAGCCGACGTAGTAAAATATATGTTATCAGCTCCAGTGCTAAAAGGACGGGTTGGGAAGTGGATATTTGCCTTAACAGAATTTGATCTACGATATCAGGCACCCAAGGCAGTAAAAGGACAAGCTATAACCGATTTCATAGTGGAACACAGAGATGATTCTATCGGCTAAATAGAAATTATGCCTTGGACTTTAACTTTTTACGGCTCGGTTTGCACCAATAGATGCGGAATCGGCTTGGTAATAATTTCTCCAAGGGGGCAAACTTTGAGTTTGCTTTTTCAATCACACCCCACGCCACAAACAACCAAGCCGAGTATGAAGCCGTGCTCAAAGGACTGCAACTGCTCAAGGAGGTGGAAGCCGACGCCATCGAGATAATGGGAGATTCACTGTTGGTCATCAGCCAGTTGTGAGGGGAATATGAATGCAAGAATGACGCGCTGATGGTCTACTATCAAAAGTGCCGAGAATTGATGGACAGCTTTCGGCTAGTGAAGTTGAAGCATATCCCCCGAAAACAAAACGCAGAAGCCAATGATTTAGCTCAGGGGGCATCAGGGTACAGGCCGATGATAAAAGATGTTGAAGTGGAGATCGCCACCATGGCAGCCGACGACAGGAGGTTTGAAGTCTACAACTACATGCAAAATCCTTCCCAGTCGGCTTCAAGGAAATTGCGCAACAAGGCTTTGAGATATGTTTTGCTCGATGAAGACTATATTACCGGACGATTGATGGTGTGCTGCTCAAATATCTCAGTGCCGATCAAGCCAAGGTCGCTATCGGAGAAGTGCATGAAGGGATTTGCGCCACGCATCAATCGGCTCACAAGATGAAATGGCTACTTCGAAGAGCAGGATAATTTTGGCCGACGATGCTGGAAGACTGTTTCATATACTACAAGGGATGCAAGGACTGTCAGAAATTTGGAGCTATCCAGAGAGCACCAGCATCGGCTATGAACCCCATCATCAAGCCTTGGCCGTTCAGAGGTTGGGGAATCGACATGATCGGCCAAATTAATCCACCCTCAACCAAGTGGGTGGAAGCAATTCCTTTGAAGAAGGTTGACTCTGGGGATGCCATTGATTTTATCAAAGAACACATTATATACCGATTTGGCATCCCTCAAACTATAACTACGGATCAGGGATCTATTTTTATCTTGAATGAGTTTGTTCAGTTTGCCGATAGCATGGAGATCAAGTTGCTCAATTCTTCACCATACTATGCTTAGGCCAACGGGCAAGCAGAGACCTCAAACAAGAGTTTAATCAAGCTAAAAAAAAGAAAGATCGCTGAATACCCAAGCAATGGCACAACCGATTAGTCGAATCACTATGGGCCTATCGGATGGCTTGCCACGGATCAATCCAAGGGCCCCCATATAAACTGGTCTACAGACATGAAGCAATTCTGCCATGGGAAAATATCATCGGCTCAAGAAGAATTCAACTACAAGACCAGCTAACAGCCGATGACTATTATAACTTGATGGTAGATGAGTCAGAAGACCTTGTCCTTTCAAGAATGCACGCCTTGGAAAAAGTTACCAGAGACAAGGAGCGGGTAGCCCGTTATTATAACAAGAAAATCGTGCCTAAGTCTTTTGAGAAGGGCGAGCTCGTTTGGAAATTAATATTGTCGATTGGATCAAGGGATAACAAATTCGGCAAGTGGTCACCTAATTGGGATGGGCCTTTCAAGGTGCCTACATGTTGGAAGGCTTGGACGGAGAGGTATTTGGGAGCTCAGTGCCAAATATCTGAAAAAATATCACCCCAGTGTTTGGATCAACTCATGATTCGGCTAATGCCTGGCCAATTCGTGTTAGCCGATGTGGTGGGATACACGCATCGCCTTTAGACCATTTTTTCTAAGGTTTTCCCCTCTGGTTTTCCTAAATCGGCTCGATACAGCCGACACGCCTTGGTTTGTTCAGAATACTAATTTTATCAATGATGTAGTCATCATTGACAAAACTAGGGGGGCATATACATATACAACATCAGGAATCAGACTTAGCAAGTTTTCAAAATTTTTCGAGGGATTCAAAGCTTAGATCAGCAGAAGGAGTAAGATCGAGATCAGCAAGCCGATTACAAATGATTGTTCAAACGCATTTAATGTAATACAAGTTTCGAGATCTAAATCCTATTACATGCCTAAGAATGCATCTATGGCCGAGATTGCTGAAGATTTGATGGCCTTCACTTTATCAACCACAGCCAGATCTTCCTCATCGGAGCCGGGGACCACCTTAGCTGTCTTATGCAACTCTTTTATATGATTGATCGTCGCCATCAATCTGCTCCTTTGATCTTCACTTGCTCTGGGCAAATCGGCTAGCAGCTGTTCTTCGGCAGCGTTCTTCGCTCTACATTGTTCCAATTGCAGCAACAGGCTGGCTTCTTCAAGTTTGAGATCGGCAATCTGGGCCTGTGAAGTGTATGGGCCGACTGTCAGTTCGTTCAGCTTCGCCTTTTCAGCTTTCATGTTCTTGACCGTCTCTTCGATCCTAGTTGCTATATCGACATGGGTTATTCTTTCAAGCATCCTTTGCATCGCATGCCCTAACTTAGGCCGATGTAGGTCGATGTAGACGACCTCAGAGATTTCGGTGGCCAGATCCTTGGGGAGTTGGTCCTCAATCTCGAAGAACCGTGACCTGGCCGATCCGCACTCCACAACCTGCCGTTCCACGTCAATATCCAGCCAATTGCGGATGTCTTGAAGCTTGCTTTATAGTTCATCGGCTATGGCTTTATCCGGACTGGTTGCTTCGCCTTCTTCATCACCAAGGAACTCCTTGATGTCAAAGGACAGCAAATCGGCCAGGGTCTACAAAAGAGATGGAGAGATCAGATCACTGTCAAGAATGGCCGATCATCCAAGGACCAAAGAGAAGAAAGGAACGGGGCTTACTCTTGCTGCAGGAACTGGGGTGACCACTTCCTCGTTCGCCGGGCTAGTTGGAGCGACGGTCTTCTCACCATGATTGCTGACCGAAGTTTCCACCTCCTCAGTGTGCTCGTTGGTCGGTCAAGGAACATCGTCGGCATTGCGACTGCCCACAATCGATTGAGTGTGCTCACTTGAGACTTGAGGGGCAGCCGATGGAGACCGAGGGGGCTGCACAAGAGACAAAGTGTTAGTTCAGGTCGGCCAAGGAAAGCAGAGCAAAGAAAAGACAGGGTCAGAAGTTTACTGGTGAAGCAGGACGTGAGGGGTGACTAGCTAGCCTTTTGAACTACAGAGAAAAATTTGGTTAAGGATTAAGGTGATCAAGGTACATGGGCCAGATTTGACGAGAGATGGACTTACCTGCCGTTTCTTGACAGGACAGCTTGGAGGAGACGGATCGTCGGCTGGTGGGCTCAATGAGTCGTGGCTCGAATCACTTGATTCGGTCGCCTCCTCGACAGCTTGAGACATTTCCTCATCCATGACTTCCTCGTTGAGGGCCTGGTCGATGCTTGGGTCGATGGATGGGAGGCTGTCGGCTGGTGTGGCCGGCTTCTTCTTCTTCTGCTGCTTCTTGGCAGGTTTAGCCGACGGCTTAACAGTAGGGGCGACCCTCTTCTTCCGTGCTAGCGGCTCGCGCGTTTGCCCGTGCAACAAGGTCTTTAGCTTTGGCGCTTCCCAACTGATCGCCGAAGGAGCTAATCCACAGCCACCGGGGAGAGCGCCTAGGCGGTACTCGATGGTGATCCTGGAATTGCTCACTTTCGGTGGATCCATTTCTGTCATCTGCAAGGAAGAAGAGGACTTAAGTGTCAGCAAGCCAGGTTAGCCGATCGCTAAGAGAAGGAAAAATCTTCAAAGTCAAGAGCTTACCGAGGGGATCTCGTCCGACAGCAAGGAGGTGATGTAGTAGGAAGACCGTTGATGGAACAAGTGTCTTTTGATCTCTACCCACCATTTGTCATATGCCGTGCTCTTCTTGTTAGATAGCCCCAAGGTGCCGATGCTGCCGAGAGGTGGGCCTTCTATTTCCATTAGCTTTTTCATGATCAGCCTCTCGGTCACGACCCCTCGGGTTTCGAGTTTGTCAGCATAATAACAGCCGACGGGCAGTTGCCCAAGTTCGAATTGCCGAGCAGCCAACACTTGATAATAAAATTCATAAGTCTTTGCCATGTTTCAGCCTTGGTGGATCCCTGTCGGCAGAATGCATGGCGCAAGTGCTGTGGTGAAAATCTCTCGGCATTTAGGGTAGCCTTCCGAATTGACTTCTTCAAAGTTTAGCTCGACCAGAAGCTCAAAAAGTGTTCTGTCCCTCTAAAAGTACCAACATCGGTTGTCCTTGGCAAAACTGTCATATAGGGACATGAACCATTCGGCTAGCAGTTCGGCCGATTGCTTAGATCCAATGTGTGTAGCCGCTGCTTCGCCATAGCTCAGGCATTTCCTGGTGGTTACCTCGTCACCTTCATCATCTTAAGTTGGCTCTAACAAGGGGAAGCGAGCCTCAATCAATTGTGGCCGACCGGCTATCTTCTATGTCATCAATACCAGCCACAGTTGGAGAAACCACCAGGGGCCCCCGGTATTGATGTTGGCATTGGAGGCGATCTTGGAAACAGCTTGGTTGAAGGTTTGGTACAAGTAGCCGAGCAAGAACTTGCCTAATGGGATTTTCTTCTTGTCGACTAAGACTTCGGCTATACTTGCCAATTTGCCATCGGCCCGTAGCTAGATCCGCAAAAGAAGAATTTCTCCAGCCACATCATCATGAATGCAGCATGCTCTCTTGCACTGATCAGCCCGTCCTGCATGTTCATGGCCACGAAGCCGTCCCAACCCCCTATGGCTTAAGTCTTGAATGAAAATTGGCCTTTGCCTTCCAGATTGTTGGGTTAGCCGATGACAGGACATCTAATTCAGTTATCATTACTACATCGGCTAAGATGAGGGTCATTGGGCCCTGTTGGAAGATAAAAGCATTCCAGGTGTTGTTCCAGAAATAGGCTGCAACCGACATCAGTGGTTCGTCTTTTGCCATATCGGCTACAGACAGGGCTAAGCATTGGGCTATCCCAATTTCCTCCTAGTGGCTGCGCTTGGCCGACTCCATTCTCTTGTACCATGCCGGCCAAGACTTGTCCATTGATGGCCAAGACTTGAAGGTGCCTGCCCAGTGGCTAAGACTTGGGTTTTTCATCTTATAGGGCATTCTATTGGTTTCGGCTATTATGAACTCTGTGGGGTCCTTATTGCTGATCGGCCCTAGGAAATATCTATCATTTTGCAGGAGGCTGGGGATTGCTACTTGGTGAGCAAGATGCTACAATCGGAAAGATGCAGATTTAAGAATCATAAATCCTAAAATTCAGATCTATAAAGGGAAATGAGGGAAAAAGGGAGTTCTAACCGATTAGGGCATACCTCAGGGAACTCGATAGGAGAGGCGGCCAACGAGCGGCGAAGGATGCCATTGGAATGCGCTGGGGTTGTTGGAGGAAGAAATCGCCACCGCGAGCTTGGGGACGCCGGAGAGGTCGCAGGAGGACTCGAAACATTTGCTAGAGTGGTTATCTCGTTGACGGCGTGAGTTGTTCGGCGGGCGGTGGGCATTATTTAAGGAATTTCCATAACGGCCGAAACAAAGTTGACCTAGAGTTGCGCTTGGAATTTGGATTGTGCAAAATCCGCAACATTTTCATATTGCGGACTCGGGGGCATGTGTTAACGACCAAATTTGGTAACAAATCCCCAGGTTTGAAGGAGAGATTGAGGCGAAATCGGAGAAGATGCGTGAACTGCGGAGAAACAGGGGCTGCCTCGGCTAAGTCCGAATCAACTGCAGAGCTTGTCGGCTGAGTCCGAGTCGGACTAGGATAGCCGACGCCGATCCCGCGCGAAGATAGGGATGGAGCCAGGTCCGAAAGGAAACTTGAAGATAAAGTATTGGATTCGGTCTCCAAATTATGCGCTAAAGATATTGCCATCTATGGATTAGGTCCTGTAACGGTAATTGTATCTGTAAATTAGGAAGTTATATAGATATTCCTTTTGTAATGCGGCATGGGACTGCGTACCGAGATATTATCGTATTGAAAATAGTAGATAAGGTAGAATCCGTGTCCTACACGGATGTCGTTGTACCCGGGTATAAATAAGACCCGGGGGCTTTTGTAAAAAAACCAACACACAATCAATCAACTTCGGTGCATCGCCACCTTTTATTTTCGACGAGTTCTTGCTCTTGCTCGGGCTACATCGGCTTTGATCTCCGAACAAGGTAATTCCTTGTTACCAATGGTTTATATTGTCGGGATTAGTGCTTTCATCGTCACGATACTCTAGTTTCGATGTTATAAACTATGCAATCTGTCATACGCGGCCTATAATCTAGAGCAATGCCTAGATCTATCTCACAATCGGCTTGTTTCTCTCTGAAGACAGTAGTTGATGAGGTCAGATCCAGGGGTTGAATTAGATTATATGTCATGTGTACCGTCTCGAGGGGTTCTCATTAGCTTATGCAGATCTATTATTTCTTTTTGTACTTAATGCTACATCTAATCGACCTGTTAAGTCACTTTTAGAACCATCAAGATCTGTTTTGTTCAATGTTTATCATTAGAGACAGTGCCGGGGTTTCAGCCGGCCTTACCTGTTTTAGTTATCTTTTAGTTTTAATTGGTATTAGATATATTAAAACCGCCTTTTATATTAAGATCTCAATCTGTTGAAATGCCCTAAGCCAGTATCAATCTGTCAAGTTACGCTGATAGCCGATTGATCTAGGTTTAGCGCATTTAGATTAGATTGATATCTTTTTATAAAATGTACCGGAGTATTAGCCGATTCACATTAGACCTGCATTATCAGCTAGGTTGTCAATGCAGATAATTATTATCCTAATGTGCCTTTAGCCTAAGTGATTTATACTGTCTCGGTATACTACCGATCTATCCCAATCACTTAGTATAAATGTGCTTTGGAATAACAATTATATGTTAATTGATGTCTTCAGCCGATCCGGTAGGATCTAATTTTAACTTCATGCATATTTCTTGTTTCTCGTCGGTTACAGGATCAGACCAACTGGCACGCCCTGAATTCACCAAAGGCAATCAATTTGGACCTGCGCTAGACTAAAGCAAACCTCTCAGGCCAGCACGTTGGAATCGAATTTCTCATCAACAGGAAGAAGAAAGGGATCTTTCACCGTGGTTCACCACACATCGATTCCTTGAGGTTTCTCGGTCATTGGATGCTGGCGAAAATGATGGCGAGATGTCTCGACCAGTGGTGGACCGTGGAAACCGGGCGACGAGAAGGGGTTAAGTGGCGGCGGTCCAGAGCGCCACGGAGTACACGAGTTGGAGGAGGTGTTCTTGGTGGCGTTAGAGAGGGCATTGAGAGTAGATTAGCGAACATACATTTAACAGAGACGGAGCTTACCGGTTAGCAATGGCGACGGGGATCTTTCTCGCCGGATCCAAGCTTGGTGCCTTTGTTCCCGGCGATTCCGAGACAGGATGCCTCGGCTTTTCCGCGAAACGAGACGAGGGCAAGAGGGAGAAAGATTGTGTCGGCTGGTCGGTTTAAAAGAGGTCGCCAGTGGAGGAAGAGAGGAGGAGCCGCTCAGCGCCCCTGGCCGACGCGTGCTCTGCTGCATAGCGCGCACGTTCTGACCGTGGGCCCATGGAGAGAGCATTGTGTGGCTGTCAAAGGGGTCCCACCATGCGCCCTGGGCCACATGGCAGTGTAAAGCGAGTGAGAGATGAAGGAGAGGCTAGATTTTTCTAAGTCTGGAATCTGTGGTGAGATTACAAATTTGGGCTCGTTTTAAAATTAGTTCCATGCCGAATTTGAGGTTGAGTTCAATGGAAAAAATGTAAAGAAATGTTTGTTATACATTATGGTCAAATCTCACAGCCTAGAAGTCCAAGGTCAAATTTTGGCATGGTGTCAAATAGGCTCCAGAGATCTGTCAAAATTTCAGAGTTTAATGTGTTTACAGAGTTGTTTGGTCTATCTAATGACTTGAAAAATTAATCTAAAATTCACATTTGGATTCTAAGTTTAGTAGGAGGTTTACACAAATTTTTCCCCAGATTTTTGAGTTGTTACAAATATTTTTCTTAAGTCTATTAGTTGCACTTAAGTATGAATATGCTTCTAAAATGTACATGCACACACCTCAAAATGCACAATCAATATACACATAACATTTCTAGGCAAAAATTTAGTTCATTGTTCTTTATCCACCATTTTCCAATGTTTTCCATACATTCCAGAATTGTGGTATGTGACAGAGCCGCCGCGCCGCCGTCGCCTAGGGTTATCGCGCGTCACCGTCCTGCTCGAGTTGTTGCGGCCGAGTGTGGTAGGGAATGGGAATGGGTTGGACTATAGAATGGATAGGATAGGATAAATTTTTACAAACCTTTTTACACCAAAAAATTTACTCGGTATCCCACTGCTAAGGGACCCCACCGGTAAAACCGAGATTTCAGGAAATTCAGGAATTTCGAACCGAAATTGCAAACCCTACCTGACCGTCTCATCTGCGGACACAGATGACGCCGAGAGAAGTGCAGAGAATGGGTAGGGGTAGAGAGAAATAGAGGAAGAAGGAGGATAGGATGGGTCAATGACATATGGGGTCCACCAATTTTTTATTTTATTCTAAAATGCCCTGACATGCGGGTCCCATGCTGATTCAGCCACCACGTTAGCTGAAAACTGGGCACTATAATACCTTGGGACCTCAGGTGCACAAGTGTTGCATGTTGAGAGACGTGTTATACCTGGTATTGCGATTTAAGGACATGATTTGGACTCGACGTCGGACTAAAATGAACTTATTCCGCGCGAGAATGGTCAGGGATGGCCCAAACAGTGAGCAAAGGAGGGAGGAGGGAATGCGAAAGAGATGTTCCGCAGGGAGTGGATTCAACTAGAGATGGCAATGGGTACCCGAAACCCGAGTACCCGATGGGTTTTACCCGATAAAGAGATGAGTATGGAATGAATTTTCTATCCACGGTACGTTGTTGGATGAAAACACATATTCATCGGGTATGGCGAGTACGGGTGTGGGTGTGTACTTGTCACAGCCCGATTTTCGTTTGGGATTAAAAATTATTAAATAAATTATTTTCTAGAAAAATAAAATGAAAAGCATTGTAATCAAGTGAAATTATCAAGGAAATTAAATTTTCCTTCAAAAATCATGGCTGAAAATATTTTTGAAATATTCTCCATGCCCTAAAATATTCTCTCAAATTTTCCGTGAAATTTTGGAGCTCCAAAAATAATTTTAATAATACAAAGAACACTTTAGTAATTATTTAAATAAATAAATTAATCTTCAAATGAGCTAGTGATATTTTTATTAAATACTCTGGGTGTTCATCTATTTTCAGGATTTTCCTTGGAATTATTTGAGCACTGGAAGTATTTATAGAAATTCAAAGATCATTTATGGATTAATTTAAAAGGAAAAACCAATTAAAATCCTCCCTTTTGTTCTGGGCTGGAAACGGCCCAAAAAGTCCAAAAAAGCCTCAGAAGATCGCCTTTTCGAGCCCGAAAGCTTCTTTTCGATTTTGAGCGTGTCTTCCGAATTTTTCACAGGCCACGTCTTTTGCTTGTTTACGCTCAAATTTTATGTGGTTACCTCTCGTGTCCTCCTAAGTCCATAAAAAATGTAAAAAAATAAAACAAAAAAGTCAAATTTTTCCTCTCTTGCTCAACAACAGATGAAAATGAAGAAAAGCGAGGGGCAAAAGAGGAACAATATCTAGAGGAGCACATTAATGTCTAGGATTATCTATGTTTGATTAAATTTTAATAGTATTGTTTTAAACCTATATTTAATGAATTTAATTTGACCATATTTAATAAATTATTTAATTGTTAACCCTAGCCGGGACCAAATAAATTAGAAAAATATCGGAAAATTATCTTTTGTTCGGTTGGTGGCACCAACCAGACTAAAGGTGAATTAGAAATAGCGGAAATTATCTTTAGTCCGGTTGGTGACACCAACCGGGATTAAAGATGAATTGAAATAGCGTGAAATTATCTTTTGTCCCGTTGGTGCCGGCAACGGGACTAAAGATGAGTTGCTATATATATCCCGCTCGCATCGTCTTCTCCACGATCCAACATTTAGCATATTTTCAGATCTCTTTCCCTCTCTCTAGCTCTCTCCCTCTCCCTCTCCCTCTCCCTCTCCCTCTCCCTCTCCCTCTCTCTCTCTCCCTCTCCCCTCGGCAAGCAAGGGAAGGGTAGGAAATGGCGGCAGCGGGGGAGGAGGAGGCGGCAGCGGGGCGTCATCTTCTCACCAGCGGCGAGCGGGAGCGGGAGCCGACGGCGAGCGGGAGTCGACGGCGGCGACGAGCGGGAGCAGCGGCGACCCGAGAAAAAAATTGATGTTGTTGTATTTTTATTGTATATAGTGGATTTTGTTGTATATATGTGTGAACAAATTTGTGATAGTATTTGAACTGTGATTTTTTTGGATTTTGAAGATGTATTTGATATGTGGAGAAAAAATGAAAAAAAATATTTGGGATATGTATTGTTCATTGCTATTTGTGAATCTGTGATATTTGATTTCAGTATCTGTGATGATTTTAGGATTTTGACAAAAAAAGAATCTGAGGGCGTGGGATGGAGAAAGGGCAAATTAAAAAAATTTTAAAAAATCTTTAGTCCGGTTGAAGCCACCAACCAGGACTAAAGATGACGGAGCCGGCCACGTGGCTCCGCCATCTTTAGTCCCGGTTGGTGGCTTCAACCGGACTAAAGATGCATTTCTAGCCCCGGTTATTTAACCGGACTAGAGATCGCCCATCTCTAGTCCCGGATTCGTAGTCCCGGTTTGACAACCGGGACTACCGAGGGTTACGAACCGGGAGAATTGTGGCTTTCTCCGGTAGTGAACGGAAAGATGAAACGTGTGCAGCACACAAAGGCTGGGACGGTGCAGCACTCAAAGGGTGGGATGGGTGGGGGTTTTTTTGTATATATATGCAGCACCAAGGATGATCAGATCAAAGATGAACGATAGAATAATATGGATAAAGAAAAATTTCAGCAACTAGACAAGTATCAAAGGATTAAAACTCAATAAAGCAAACTACAAAATCAGTAGCACATATAAATTTGGGCTGTAGGTTCTCTTTTTGGTTATGAGTGGACAGTAGGTATGTAAATTCTATTCTACCAAAAACAAGAACAATCCTACTGAGGAAACGGAAGCTCTGATACCAGATGATATGCACACGTCTATGCAGCACGTGTAGCATGGCCCGATCTTCTCGTAGGATCTACGAACTTGATAACTTGTCGCTGCGTGACCTGGTGAAGGGGCAATGCACCGCAAGGATGTCCACGCGACGAACTACCGAGACAATCACCCTTCCACGTACCGACGAAACAGCCCACGCAATCACGCCCTATAGACGTGAAGGCACAAACTGGGTGAACCGCAGTTCGGCGTTCTACAACTCCCTCAGGAATCGAAAGAACAAGTTTGCAAGCCTCTCGAGACTCACGCTGGACAGAAACTCCACGAGTTTATGTGTTCTAAATTCAGAAAATCGACATATGACCTTTCATTGTCTTAGTACAAGATATATATAGACAATGGGGCGCTCAGTTTGGAGTAATGAGAACATGCGCATGGACTTTAGTGGCTGCTCTGAATTCTCGCGCGTCCCTTCAGCTCATGGCAGCAGTTACTAAAATGAGCATAACTCTTTATTGGGAAGTCCAAATGATGAACCGTTTCATGGGCTGGAAAGTAGACTTGAAGACTCTTCCAACTATATATAGAACACTGGCTAACTCCTTGTATTCTGTCCATGGTGATGCTTGGAATTCGTACCATGTGTCAGCCATCTAGCTTCAGGTTGTATTCCCATGCAAAGGTGATGAAGCACCATTTTATTCTTGCACTCCTAGGCTCCTTGGTTCAGATGTCCGGAGGTTTGAATCCTTCCTCATCCCATGCTTGTTCATACACTCCATCATTCCTAAGGACATTGAAACAAGAACACAAAAGGATAGGCTCATTCGACATAAACTGATTATTAAACATAAGGTTAGCGTTCACCTGAGAATGGATTTCCTTCTCCAATTGTTTAGCTCTACTCCTTGTAACTGGACCAACAATATCATGTGTAGTTTCATTTGAAGATGACGGTATGCTAGTAATGTCCCCATTACCGCTTCGAGAACATATTCGACCTATACCAGCTGGATGCCCTCGACGTCTCTTTTATAGCCACGCAGGTTTTGTAAGTATCGTTTAGTTATATTTGTTTTGTTCCTTAGCTCCTTGTATTTAGCTGACTAAAAATCTTTTAACCATTGTAGAATGGCTATCCAATATTGCAACAAGCAAGAATGTACCAAATATGGATCATGGACTCTCGGAAAATTAACACCGTGATTGTAGAACAATATCCGGCGCAACATTACAAGACATTTATACTTCTACCATACAACACAACATGAGTTTGTACTACCTTTCATACCAATTTCAATCCTGTGCATACATACAGTTTCATATATGTCATATCACATAATTTACAGATTCCACTGGGCTCTTTTTGTAATTGACGTTGAGAGCTCGCAGATCCATATCTTTGACTCAATGGATAAACCAGAGTCTACGTACACAAAGATTTTAGAAATGTTAAATAGGTAACACCATCTTACTTGCTATTGCATATATGCGGTTCTCGAATATTACTCGCTAGCTTTCAAGTGCACATAGGGCATGGGCACAGCTATGTGAGAAGGTTCGCGGGACTTGAAAAGAAAAGCTTTCTGTGAGGATGAATTTTCCAGTGAGTAACATGCTTCAAATTTATATTGAGTTATTAATTTGTTATAAAATAGAAATGTATATTAAATCTATCGTCATTTCTCCTTTATTGTGCAAAACAGGCGCAGGGGATGAACTTGTGTGGCTACTACGTCTGCGAGTTTCATACAGGCTTGTTAACGACCAAATTTGGTAAGCGAATCCCCAAGTTTAAAGCTAAGATTGAAGCGGAATTGGAGAAATGTGATCTACGGAAAAACAGAGGCTGAGTCGGCTAAGTCCGAATCGGCTGCGGAGCCAGTCGGCTGTGTCCGAGTCGGACTAGGATAGCCGATAGCCGATTTTGATTGAAGATAGAAGTGAAGCCAATTCTGAAAGAAAAGCTTGAAGATAAAGTATTGGATTAGGTTTCCAAAGTGCGTTAAAGATATTTCCATCTATGGATAATGTCCTGTAACGACAATTGTATCTTTAAATTAGGATATTTTTTATAGTTTCTTTTTAGATAATGTTGGTTTGTTTAGAAATATTTGTAATCTAATCTGTAATAGGAATCATGTCCGTCACGGACTTATTGTGTATCCGGGTATAAATAAGACCCGAGGGCTTGTAAAAATATAACACACAATCAATACACCTTCGGCGCATCGCCAATCTTTTCGTTTTACTTTTTCTCGACAAGTTATTGCTTTTGCTTGGGCTGCATCAGCTTCGATCTCCGGACGAGGTAATTCCTTGTTACAAGTGGTTTATACCGTCGGGGTTAGTGCTTCCATCGTAATGATGCTCTGATTTTGATGTTATAAACTGCTTAGGTTATCATACGCAACATATAATCTAGAACAATGTCTAGATCTATCTCGCAGTCGGTTGATTTCTCTTTGAAGACAGTAGCCGATAGAGTTATATCTAGAGGTTGATTTAGGTTATATGTTGTGTCTACCGTCTCGGGGGGTTTTCATTAGCTTATACAGATCTAATATCTCTTTTTGTACTTGATGCTGCATCAAATCGACTTGTTAAGTCACTTTCAGAGGTATATATATCTGTTCATCATAATGTTTTTCATTAGAGACAGTGCCGGGGTTTCAGCCCGGCGTTACCTGTTTTAATCGTCTTTTTAGTATTATTACTGCTAGATGTATTAGAACTGCCTTTTATATTAACATCTCAATCTATTTAAATGCAATAAGACAATATCAATCTGTTGAGTTATATCAATAGCCGATTGATCTGGGTTTATCGCATTAACTCAAATTGATATCTTTTTATAAAACATATCGGAGTACTAGCCGATCTACATTAGATCTGCGACATCGGCTGGGTTATGAATGCATACAATCTTTATCGTAATACAATTTTGGGTCTAAGTGATTTATACTGTCTTAATATACTACCGATCTATCCCAATCACTTAGTCTAAATATGCCTCGGGATAGCAATTGTATGTTTTATTAATTGCTTTAGCCGATCAAGTAGGATCCAACCTTAACCAAAACACATACTTCTTGTTTTCTTGTTGGTTACAGGATCAAACCAACTGGCACACCCAAGATTCACCAAAGGCGACCAACGTGGACCTGCACTAGAGTAAAGCGAATCTCTCAGGCCAGTGCGTGGGAATCAAATTTCTCATCAACATGCTTTTGGCACGCCTAGTGGGACCTCTGCAGACTTCCAAATTCGATGCGATGTCTGACACCAAGACTCCAAAGATCGACCAAGAAAATGTCATCCCGGTGACAATGGAGCAACTATCAGGTGAACAACTAGTCGACTACAAGCAGATGGTTGAGCGGCTACAGGCACATTATCTGCAATCTTCCACCCAGACCAGATCTGGGGCAGTCCTCCAGAAATTTAAGTTCTCCATTGAAGACCTCGACATGTCTAATGAGGACAAGAAAGCAAAAAAGAAGATGGAGGACATCAAACAAGAGCAGGATGATTCGGGGCCCCACACTCTGCAGGACCGAATCGACTCGGCTGTCCATCATGCGCTCGTCAACCAGAGTAGCATATTAGTTAACACTCTCAACAACATGATAAGCACTGTGGTTGATTCAAAGATAGCCGAGCAGCAGCCAAGAGGGCCGACATACTTCACTGATGGCCAGTTCCCAGGAATAGGACACTGTTAACCTAGGGTCGGCCGATTCCCCCGCTGGGGCAGCCGAATCCACACGGAGGAGCCCCAGCCTAGCCGAATGCGCAGGCATCGGCTTCAGAGCCGCACCCCAGGATCCTGGTCCGACAACAGCCTCAACATCAGGGCCGCGGTGTCCCCACAGTGACGCAGGAACAGGTGGAGAACATGTTTAACACCAATCGGCGGCCAATCATGTCTAATGAGCCGATTGGCAACATTGCCCTGGTGCCACATCATAATCCCGCCGGTAATCGGCTACTTTCTGAGCAATCACCGCCGATCGCGTCTCGGCCACCTCCCGCTGCAAGCCAGTTCCAATGCCCATATCCGGGAGGCCACCTTGAGCAACATTATCAGCCGCAGACGCCACCACTCCAGTATCGGCAAGGACCCATTCACTGCGAGCAGTACGAGCCGATACCTCAAGTTCAAGCTCAGGAAAACAGACCTTGGGCCGATCTGATTGCCGACATCATGCGCGATCAGTTCGGTCTTAAACCCAAAGATTCTGGCAACATGTACCGGTACCCGTATCCGAAATACTTCGAAAGGGTGCCGCTGCCAAACCGGTACAAGGTGCCGAATTTCTCAAAATTCTTTGGGCAAGACAACATGTCCACTTACGAACACGTCAGTCGATTCCTGGCTCGATGCGGGGAGGCATCGGCTACAGACGCTCTCAGGGTGCACTTGTTCCCGCTATTGCTTTTGGGATCGGCTTTTACCTGGTTTTCTTACTTGCCGTACAACTCGGTTTAAAGCTGGGCCAATCTTGAGAAACAATTCCACAGCTACTTCTACTCCGGCACCCACGAGATGAAGCTGTCGGACCTCACCGGCATCAGGCAAAAACACGACGAATCGGTTCAAGACTACATTCCACGCTTGAGAGATATGAGGAACCGTTGCTACATCTTGGTGCTATCAAACTTGCAACTAGCCGATTTGGCTTTTCACGTACTCTTAACCCCAATCCGTGAAAGGTTTTCCGCTCAAGACTTTGAAAGCCTGGCCCACTTGGCCCAGAAGGTGACAGCCCATGAGCAGAGATTTCAAGAATCCAAGAACTCCTTCAAGAAAGTCACCCACGTTGCCTACGCAATAGACACAGATTCAAGCGACAACGACGTAGAAGTGGCGACAACCGAGTGGACCATATACAAGAAGGCCATAACCTCCCAATGGCTGAAAAAATAGGCTAACGAGGAAAAATACGATTTTGACATAACTAAAGCCGATAGGATCTTTGATTTACTATTTAGGGAGAAGCAAATTCAACTTCCGGCCAACCACATTATCCCATCGGCCGACGAGCTCAAAAAGAAAAGGTACGCAAGTGACACAAGACCACCTCCCACAACACTAATGATTGCAAGGTCTTCCGCCAATAGATATAGTCGGCCATCGAGGCAGGGAGGATTAAGTTCGAGGAATCGGCTAGGCTGATGAAGGTCGACGGCAATCCCTTCCCTGTCAACACCGTCCAAGCCAGTCCCGCACGAGCTGATCGACAGAAAAGAATGGCGTATAGCTCAGCCGAGGACCAACAAAAGCCGACTATAGTGAGAGCCACGCCAATCAACATGGTTTACACCAACGGCCAATCGGCTGATCATCGTCCCAGACAGACGGATATCCGATTGTGATTCCAGTGCAGGGTTCAAGAAAAAGAAGAGAGCCGACGCGGTAAGGCATACGAGAGGACACTCGATAGGCTGGGCATGGCATATTATCGCCGCCATGACGGCTATGATCCGCATTGGTGCTGCGAGTTCTTCAAGTTCTACAGGGAGCAAGGAATGAGGCTGCCCACCCTTTAAAATTGTCCAGCATGCAGCGAGTATAGGGAGGACGAATACAGGGGACAACCAATGGAAAGTTCTAGCCGATTAGTCCCCCGAGTCGTTCAACTTAACCAGCAGAAACCTTTTGTCCATGATCAGCTCAGCCCAATCCACCAGGACTTCTTCCAAGAAGAGGACGAAGAAGAGGCTGATGAACAACAATCGGCCAATCCCCAATGGTGCCCTCGGACCTGTTCACTAAAACACAGAAAAAATTCAGAGGCTTAAGAGCGAGGGGCATAAAGAACAAGTATAGTGGATGATCCAACAACAACAACGTCGGCAGGACATAAAGCAATAACGTGCCAAGAAACAGGTAGCCCTAGCCGACGAGAGCCCAGTCGACAAGGCCAAGAGGATGGAAAAAGGCAAAGGGGTGGTCACTGCGTCGGTCAACATGGTCTTCATTTTGCCGGCCGAATTTGAGGCCGCCGAGGCCGATGCAGACACAGTGGAAAGAAACCTTGGCTAAGCTAGTACTACCCCAGAACAAGCCATCTTCGAGAAACCAAAGAGGACAAAAAATCGACACTTGAAGCCCTTGTATGTCAAAGGATTTGTCAACGGGAAGCCGATGTCCAAGATGCTAGTTGATGAAGGGGCTGCTGTCAACCTAATGCCTTACGCGACCTTGTTAACACCAAAATTTGGTAGTTGAATTCCTAAGTCTTTGCAAAGATGGAGCAGAATCTGATCGGCTGGTTTGGCGGAGAAACAGAGGCCGCATCGGCTGAGAAGCGATCGGCTGTGAGGCCAATCGGCTAAGGTTGGATCGAACAAGGGCGGCCGATAGCCGATTCTACGATCGGAGAAGATAAAGCCGTTTCTGGTACAACAGTTTGAAGATAAATATAAGATTCGGTTATTAGATGGCGCGTTAAATGATATTGCCATCTATGGATTGAGTCCTGTAACGACAATTGTATTTGTAATTTAGGAGTTTGTTTAAATTGTTCATTGTAATGCGGCATGGGTCCTTCCTGGGATAACGTTGCGTTTTAAATAATAGTTTAGATAGAGTCCAGGGTTTGTACGGATAATGTATCTTGGGTATAAATAGGACCAGAGACCCCCTGTAAATAATATTCAATACAATCATACTCAATCAAACCTTTGGCGCATCGCCAACCTTTTTCTTCAGACAAGCGATTGACTTGGCTATGGGCTACATCGTTTCGATCCCCAAACCTAGGTAAATGTTTGTCATTGGTGGTATGATTTGCTGTTTCTAGTGCTTCCATCGTAATGATACATTAGATTCAGGAGTTCGTACTGCTCTCTTTATCATATAGCGCATATAAATTAGATCAATGTTTAGATCTATCATGTCATTGGCTAGTTCTATCAAGAACTCACAGCCAATAAGGCTAGATCCAAAGGTTGGCTGGTTTATATGCGGTATCCACCGTTTTGAAGAGATATAAATCGGCCACGATAGATCAAGATTGTTCTTTTTATACTTATTGTTGCATCAGGTTTGAACTACTGAGTCATTTTTAGAACTGCCAATGAATTGTTCTGTTAGAATTATATGTTTAAGAGACAGTGCCGGGGTTTTAGCCGGCCTTATCTGCCCTAATATATTTCTTTTAGTATATTTATTATTAGATTTATATTAGGACTGCCTCTTATGTTAAGGTCTTGTTTGTAAAAAACCAAATGATTTGGATTTCTGTTGGGGAGAAAATTCTCGAAGTCTAAGGTTAGGAATTTTAAAATAAAATAGGAGTGGGGTAAATTCATACATATGTGTGTTTGGGAAATAAAATATGAATTAGTGATTGTGGAATATTAATTAGGAAATAAAATCGACAATAAAATATTTTAGGGATTTATATAAAATCTAGAAAATTAGTTTGAATTAAAAATAGTGATTTATGAATTTAAGAAAAAAATTAAATTAAATATGGTGATATATATTTTTAAATAAATAAAAGGATGCGAAAAGTTTGAAAATATATTTTTAATTAATTTTGGGAGTAATATATTTTTATTTGGAATTTTTAGAGTGAAGGAAAATTGGAATTGGAAAATAGAATTTGAAAAATCGGAAAATCGACATCCGCATTGTTCATTGGTCACGAGGTGCTCGACGCCGTACCGGCCCCGGCCTCGCGCCGCCGCGCGCCGCCGCCGCCGTGCCGCGCCGGCCCCGCTCGCCTCGCACGCCGCCCACGCCGCGCCCGGCCCCACCCGCGTCGTGCGCCGTTGCCGCCACGTGTTTGCCCATCGTACGGCCTCGCGCTGCGCCCGCCACCCATCGCCGCCGTACCCCGACCCCGTCCGCGACCTCGCCACGCGCCCGCGCCCGGCCCGCGCGCGCCCCGCTATACCGTGCCCGGACCCCCACCCATTTCCCGTTTTCTCCTCTCGGCCGCGGCTATAAATAGGGGCAAAACCCGTTTCCCCCACCTCGCCGCCTCAAATCCTCCCCCTCTCGCTGGTTCTTCCCTCCCGAACGCCGAGCGCCGCCGTCGCCGAAGCGCCGCAAGCTGCCGAGCGCCACCGCAAGCCGCCTAGCACCATCGCCGCCGTGTGCCGGTGTCCCGCCGTCTCCCCTCGCCGTCGCCGTCGACTGCCGGTGAGTCCCCGAGCCGCCGCCCCTCGCGCTAGCACCGGCCGCCGGCCGAGACAGAGAGAGGGCGCCGGTCGAACAGGTAGGGGAGGGAGGAATAGGAATAGGAATAGGAAAAGGAAAAAGAAAAAAGAAAAGAAAAGAAAAGAAATAGAGAAGAAAAGGAAAAAGAAAAATAGGAAAAAATGGGGAAAATTTTTGGAAAAATAGGAAAAGTGTTTTGGAAGGATTTGGCAAAATATTTGGGCAAAAATATATTGTTTTCTCGTATATTTTTCTCGGAGCAAATTCGGAAAATTGAAATCGGACTTTTTGGAGATTTTGTTTCGCGTCGTTTTAATCCGGATTTTGTTTATTTCTTTTCCGCCCTTTGAACTATGTTCCTTTTAGTGCTCGAACCTTCAAAACCTCGAGTACAAAATCCCTCCGTTGATATTTCTAAATTTATTTTCTCAAATAAATACGATCGACGTTTTGCGAAAACCCTAGGGCATCAACTCGTTTCCAATCTCGGATTTTACCCTAACAACCCTCGTCCGAACTCGAGTAGAATTCTAGGCTAAACGTTTGGAGTCATTTTTATGGTTCTTTTCGATCTCTCGGTATTTTATTGAATTCTGATCGAATTCAATTGTTCTTTCGCACGTACGGATAGCAACCGAGGAAGCGAGCACTGACTACGTTGAAGACCCCGGCCAACAAGTGTGCGAGCAAGGCAAGTCTACACATCCCTTTGAGCATATTGATCCTACTTTGCGAAATGATATTGATTTCAATTACAAATTGCATGCTATACACAAATGAGTGCCTATACTTGGTATACCCTGCCTTGATATTGAATACCCTTAGAAATATTCTTTGTAAACCTTCGATGTGATATGACCGGAGGCTAACTTCGGTAAAATGCTTAGCCACGCTTATACTAGATTCTTGCATACTCATGATTTTACAAATAAGCCTCGTGCTTGGGCAACTATCTTTGGGAAGATAGTTGAGACACGGCAAGTGGAGACATGAATGCCACGTTGCCTTTATCATGTTGAAAATAGCTTTGATGAAAAATGAAAAATACAAACCAATGTTTTCAGACTAGGGCGGATGGATGATTTGGGTGGTTTTCCGGGAAAAGCTGGTACCGTCCCTGGTCAATTAAGGACCGAGCCATGAGACTTATAACTTAGAGCGAACCAGTACAACCGTATTTCTCGAATGGGTATAGACCTAGAAGAGTAGATAGCCGAGCGGAGGCAGTATCCCTGCATAGTGGTTCAGGTGTAAGTGTTGAGTTAGGGACCTACCAAGGGTAGTGTGCCCATGATTGTGATGAGATGAAAGGCCTTTATGTGAATAGTAACCTGAACCTAACGATGACTTGAAGGTGAAGCGAGTTTTCTCTCTTACCTCGGGAACGCCAGAACTCCTCTCACTGCTAGGAAATGACGGCTAGAGTGCGTGAGGACTTAAGTTTATGGAGCGGGTACTGCCAAAGTGAGGTTATCGAAAGGCTTTGCCGTGACCGTCCCATATAGAGGGATGTAAGCTCATTCAATGAGCAGTTGCGGAGTACGGGTAAAGTGTACATCCACTGCAGTGTGAGTCAATCAATCTATTCGAATAGCCGTGCTCACGGTTAATGAGCGACGTGACAAGTTTCTCCCGTGGCTAGACTCTTAAACTTTAAAATGATGGGTTGGTATGCATAATGATTTGGTTAGCTGGTGGACTTAACTTCTCGACATGCGAGGAGGGATAGACTCCCCAGAAAAACCATGACGAACCGGAGATGGGAAACCATCCTTGGTATCACGATGGATGGCAGACAGAACCGTCGCCGATTTAATATATTCTGTAACTAAAAATTGACTGGCTAGATGTTAGGTTTGTGAAATGATTTGTGAAAATTGGCTTTGTGCAAATGAACCTTGGCCATCCTTTGAATGACCCTATCATGTGCATCATTCCATGTCGGCTTGCTGAGTACGTTGGGTACTCACCCTTGCTATACGCACAAACTTCAGATGAAGAAAATGAAGAACTGGAGGACCCCTATGGTTACTACCAGGAGGAATGAAGACAATGGAGCTCGCTAGGTCTTAGTCCCCAGTCGTTGCTTGTGGCAATCAACATGCCGCTGCTTTCCGTCTGCTTATCTCATCTAGACTCTGATTTGGTTGAATTCGGACCCATCGGTCCTTCATGTGTTGGATATTGCCTTCGGGCCTATTATTGTACTAAGTCGTTGTAAGACTATTCATGCACTTTGCACCTGGTAATTCAGAACTGTATTTTCGCAAATACAAACTATTTTCACAAAACAAATATACTTTCCCTCATACTCTTATCCCCATCTCCTTTGCTCAAATTGTTTTGATATTATCCCTCTCTGACCCTAAATTACTTCCAAAACAGATGTCGGACCATGTCGGAGTTTGGGAGATCAAAGTCCTACGGGAAGAAGGATTCGTGTCACAACTCCAGTTAGTGCTATGGTGCCTAAGGTACCCAGATGCACCCACCTACCGGATTAGGAGACATGGCACCGAAGGACACCTGGTATGGGAAGCCGCGGTTTTGGTTGAGGCCCGCATAGGGAGCGAGACACCCTATTGCTTCCACACTCGTAACCACAGAGATTTGGTAGAAGCAGCTCTTCAGGACGCAGCTTGTGAGGCATTCCTTCGCCTCAACGCCATTCACCGTGCTGAGCTCACCGTGACTGAGTTCATACACCACCCCTACCAGGAGGAAGGCAACCCAGTCTGCACCATGGAGGCCACCCCCTGCTGCTACAATCCTATGGTTACCCATCTGTCCCGCTGGGCAGAAATAGCGGATGACTGCTATGAAGAGGCATTGCACGAGATCGACGACCAGCAGCGATGCCTCAATGATCTGGTCAAAGAACACCGCTGTGGAGATCAGATCAACTTGTTGCAGACCCAGCTACAGGCTAATGGTGCCCAGTACGAGCAGCTCTCTGATCGTTATGTGGCCCGTGGAGAAGCCTTGGTTGAGTTGGAAGAACAGCTCAGGAAGAGCAAGCAACAGGTCGGCCAGTTGGAAGAGCAACTTCACTGCAACCTTGTCCCCGCTGCTGGTACTTCCACTGAAGCTGCAACAACACCCACTGTCCTTGTGCTCGACCACTACTACCTCATGACTCTAGCATGCTTGAACACCTTTCAAGCCATGATGGAGCAAGCCTTCATGTTGAGCACAGAGTCAAGACCGTACCTGATTGACCCCACTGCTGCTACCTCATTGGAACCCACCTCGATTTCCATGGCTGTACCATCCGAGCCTGGTTCGGGAGAGGATAACCCTATCCAGATCAACACTGACTCCGAGTCCAAGACAGAACCTATGGAGATCAAGTGGGAGCTCAGTGATACCGATCCATCAGAGGAGAAAGCTCCTACTCGTCGCATGACACTCACTGGAGGTCCTATCACCCTCAGGACTGCCCGGAAGAGTACCAGGCCGCCAAGCAGGAAGGTCGGACATGACTTTGAGGCCACTACCTCTGAGCCATGGGGACTTCGATTCGCTTCGGCCAGGGATCACCCCCTACCAGCACCTGGATCATGCGGATGGCTGGATGACTAGTTGGACACCAGCAGCAGCCCTGGTCTTGCTCTGGATGGAGGTAAGACAGCAATGACCAAGCCCCCTACCCTCCTATGTATAAGACCCTAGAACGATGTGAGTAATATTGTATTGTGTCGTATGGACTATACAAGTTCAATGTATCCCTCAGATGTAACATTTGAGAACTGATAATGAAGTTCTATGTTATGTCCTAAATGAGTTTATTCCACCAAGCTTGCTTGGAAAGATCACTTCAAACAACTCAAAGAAAATTCCTTGGTATCACGACGTTAGCAAAGCGAGTCTCTTACCTTATCCCCATTGTTCAGATGGCGCATCGTCGCAGAGCCCCAGCAGCTCCCGAGAACCCGCCAGAGCCTAACCCTTCCACCCTAGCAGAAGTCACGGCTTTGCAAACGCAATTGCTGCAAGCTATCGCCAATAACCAAGGACAGCGCGGAGGATCAATCCTTGGCGAATTTATGAGAGCAAAACCGCCGACATTCTCCTCGGCAGTTGAACCCATGGACACCGAAGATTGGCTAAGGGTAATAGAAAAGAAGCTGACTCTTGTCCGAGTATGGGAACCCGACAGAGTCGTCTTAGCCACCAATTAGCTAGAAGGACCCGTAAGTGATTGGTGGGACACCTACAAGGAAACACGAGCTAAAGATGCCGGTGAACCCACGTGGGAGGAGTTCACAGCTGCCTTCCATGAAAATTTTGTACCCGCCGCAGTTATGAAGATGAAGAAGAAGGAGTTTTGTAGGTTGTGCCAAGGCAACACCATGGTACAGGAGTACCTTAACAAGTTTACCCAGCTTGCCCGTTACGCCACAAGCGATCTAGCAGACGAAGAGGAAAAGATGGACATGTTTATTGAAGGACTAAACGCCGAGTTAAGAGGTCCGATGATCGGTCAGGACCATGCTAGCTTTCAGAGCCTCATCAACAAGGTTGTAAGGCTTGAGCATGACCAAAGGACGGTTGAAAACAACCGGAAGAGAATACTTGCTCTAGCCCGCCCAATTCAAGGAACGTCCCAGCGACCCAAAGGAGCAACCCCGTCGGGTTGGAAGCCAACCATTGTAGCAACCCATCGCCTGCCGCACCCGGCAATGTCAGCAGACCACCTGCAACCCCGTCTCGCACTCCAGCACCTACCTTGGCAGCCCCAGGAGCCAGGAATGTCAATTGCTTCAATTTTGGAGAGCTTGGGCATTATGCCAATAGCTACCCTAAGCCGCGCAACACCCCCAACCGCACCGGAGCCAATGCCGTTGCAGTACGAGGAACCCCTGCTCTAGCACCAGGACATAGTTTGTTCAAAACACCCCAACCTAAGGAAGCTGCGACCGGATTCCGTCGTGGTCAAGTCAACCATGTGCGTGCTGAGGAAGCCCGGGAGGACCAAAGCATGCTAATGGGTATGTTTTCTATCCATTCCACACCGGTTAAAGTTTTGTTTGATTCTGGAGCTTTGCATTCATTTATATCGTCGAGGATAAGCAAAGAGCACAATTTGCACCGAGTAGACCTTAAGAAACCCATGGTAGTACACTCACCCGGGGGAGACGTGACCATACCCCATGTGTGCATCAATGTGCCCATTCGGATCAAGGACGTGGTATTCCTGTCCAACCTTATGGTTTTGCCGCCCCAAACCTTGGACGTTATACTAGGAATGGATTGGTTAACCAAGAACCAAGGGGTACTAGACTGTGGACGAAGAGAAGTTACCCTATCTACCCCATGGGTATCATCGATGATAGTACCCATGGATCAAGACCCTATGCTCTGCGACCGAGCTACTGGAATATTCACCATGCTACCCATAGATGGAATGCCAATAATCCAGGACTACCCGGATGTATTTCCTGAAGAATTACCAGGAATGCCCCCAGACCGAGACATAGAGTTCATTATTGACCTCATGCTTGGTACCGCCCCCATAGCTAAGACACCCTACCGGATGCCGGTGAATGAATTGGAGGAACTTAAGAAGCAGTTAAGGGAACTGCAAGAGAAAGGCTTCGTACACCCTAGTTCTTCACCGTGGGGAGCCCCATTATTGTTTGTTAAGAAAAAGGACGGAAGCATGAGAATGTGCATAAACTATCGGTCATTGAATGAGGCTATCATTAAGAACAAGTACCCGTTACCTCGAATCGATGACCTGTTCGATCAACTCAAGGGAGCCCAAGTGTTCTCAAAAATCGATCTTCGAACTGGATACTATCAGCTGAAGATTAGGACTGAGGATATACCCAAGACTGCGTTCTCTACACGCTACGGCTTGTACGAGTTCACAGTAATGTCTTTTGGACTGACCAATGCCCCAACCTATTTCATGAACCTCATGAAAAAAGTATTTATGGAATATCTAGACAAGTTCATGGTAGTGTTCATTGATGATATCCTCATCTACTCCAAGGATGATGAAAAACACGCAGAACACCTGCGCTTGGTACTAGAGAAGCCGCGAGAGCATCGACTATATGCCAAATTCAGCAAGTGTGAATTCTGGCTTAAGGAAGTAGCTTTTCTGGGACATATGATCTCAGCAGGAGGCGTAGCAGTAGACCCCGCCAAGGTCGAAGCTGTTACCAAATGGAAAGCACCCCAGTCGATAACAGAGGTTAGAAGTTTCTTGGGATTGGCTGGATATTACCGACGGTTTATAGAAGGATTTTCTAAGATAGCCCGACCCCTGACCCAACTATTGAAGAAGGAAAAGAAGTATGCATGGACTGAGCAGTGTCAACAGGCATTTGACCAGCTCAAAGAAAAGTTAACCACCGCCCCGATCTTAGTCCTACCGGACAACCGGAAAGACTTCATTATATATATTGTGATGCATCTCGACAAGGATTAGGAGGTGTGTTGATGCAAGAAGGAAAGGTTGTGGCTTATGCCTCAAGACAACTGCGACCTCATGAGGAGAACTATCCCACCCATGACTTAGAATTGGCCGCAGTAGTGCATGCCTTGAAGATTTGGAGGCACTACCTGATTGGAAACCATTGCGACATATACACGGACCATAGGAGCTTGAAGTATTTCTTTACCCAGATAGATCTTAACCTATGCCAGAGAAGATGGCTGGAACTGATCAAGGATTATGACCTAGGAATTCATTACCACCCTGGCAAGGCCAATGTCGTGGCTGACGCTTGGAGCCGCAAAGCCCAGTGCAACCAACTGAGGATGGAATATATGACCAGTGAGCTTCAAAAAGAGATAGCTCGGCTTAACCTGCAGTTGATTCCTCAAGGACAACTGAGTTCGCTGGAGATACAACCTCTCCTACGAAGTCAAATTAAGGAAGCCCAGTAGGATTGTGAGGAAGTCCCGCTAATCAAGGAACGCATGGCTGAAGGACTAGCTAAGGAATTCACGGCCGACGACGCTGAACCCTATGGTATCGAAAAAGTATTTACGTACCCAAGAAAGGCAGATTGAGGAAGCTAATCTTGAAGGAAGCCCATGAGTCAGCATACTCGCTACACCCGGGCAGCACCAAAATGTACCAGGATTTGAAAACGGAATACTGGTGGCCCAACATAAAAAGAGACGTAGCGGAATATGTTGCTGTATGCGATGTATGCCAACGAGTTAAGGCTGAGCATCATCGACCGGCAGGATTGCTGCAACCGCTCAAAATCCCTGAGTGGAAGTGGGATGAAATAGGCGTGGACTTTATAGTAGGATTACCTAAAACTGCTACCGGATACGATTCCATTTTGGTGATCGTGAATAGACTGACCAAGACTGCCCGATTTATCCCGGTCAAGACCCGGTATAGCAGCGCCAAATTGGCCGAGCTGTACATGTCCAGGATCGTGTGCTTACATGGAGTACCCACAAGGATTGTGTCAGACCGTGGCACTCAGTTCACATCTCACTTCTGGGATAAGTTTCACGAGGTGTTAGGAACTCACCTCGCCTTCAGTACTGCTTATCACCCTCAGACAGATGGACAAACTGAGAGGATGAACCAAGTCCTAGAAGATATGCTAAGAGCATGTGCGTAGGATTTTACTAAGGATTGGGAGAAATGCCTGCCCTACGCAGAGTTCTCCTATAACAACAGCTACCAGGCTAGTGTGAAGATGTCACCGAACGAGGCCCTATTTGGACGAAGATGCCGCACTCCATTGATGTGGTCGGAGACCGGCGAACGAGCCGTATTTGGACCAGACATCATTAGGGAGGCCGAAGAGAAAGTTCGACTGATAAGAGATCGGCTTAAGGTAGCCCAATCTCGGCAAAAGAGATATGCGGACACTCGCCGAAGAGAGTTGGAATTCAAAGTAGGTGACTTTGTGTACCTAAAAGTCTCACCACTAAGAGGAACCTAGAGGTTCAAGGTCAAAGGAAAACTGGTGCCAAGATATGTTGGACCTTTCCCGATAAGCGCTAGAAGAGGCGAAGTGGCTTATCAACTGGACCTACCGGAAAATCTTTCCGATGTACACCTTGTCTTTGACGTGTCACAACTGAAGAAGTGTTTGCGAGTACCGGAAGAACAAATCCCCTCGAAAGACATTCTTATCAGTGAGGACCTCACATACCCCGAATACCCTGTAAAGATTTTGGACGAAGCTGAGAAGAAGACTAGGACCAAAACGTGGCGGGTGTATAAGGTGCAATGGAGCAACCACACTGAAAAAGAAGCCACTTGGGAAAAAGAAGACTTTTTGAAGACCGAGTACCCGAACCTATTCCGCGAACGGTAAGAAATCTCGGGGATGAGATTTATTGTTAGGGGGGTAGGTTTGTAACGCCCTAAAAATCAAAGAATTTAAAAACCAGAAATTAAAAATCCAAACTTACAAAAACTTTTGCTTGTTGCGTCTTGATCATGTTTGTTGCTTCTTATTTGCCAGCTTGGTTGCATGAATTTATATGTGAACGATTCATCTCGATGTTTGTGAAAAACCAAATGATTTGGATTTCTGTTGGGGAGAAAAATCTCGAAGTCTAAGGTTAGGAATTTTAAAATAAAATAGGAAGTGGGGAAAATTCATAAATATGTGTGTTTGGGAAATAAAATATGAATTGGTGATTGTGGAATATTAATTAGGAAATAAAATGGGCAATAAAATATTTTAAGGGATTTATATAAAATCTAGAAAATTAGTTGCAATTAAAAATGGTGATTTATGAATTTAAGAAAAAAATTAAATTAAATATGGTGATATATATTTTTAAATAAATATAAGGATATGAAAAGTTTGAAAATATATTTTTAATTAATTTTGGGAGTACTATATTTTTATTTCGAATTTTTAGAGTGATGGAAACTTGGAATTGGAAAATAGAATTTGAAAAACGGGAAAATCGAAATCCGCCTGTTCATTGGTCACGAGGTGCTCGACGCCGTACCGGCCCCGCCTCGCGCCCACCGCGCGTCGCCCTTCGTACCACGCCGTGCCCGCGTGCGCCACGCGCTGCGCGCTCGCGCCCGCGCTCGCCCGGCCCGGCTCGCCCCGCACGCCGTTGCCACCACGCGTTTGCCCGCCGTGCGGCCTCGCGCCCGCGTCCGCCACCGTCGCCACCGTGTCCGGACTCCGCGCCGGCGCCCGCCACCCGTCGCCGCCGTACCCGACCCCGTCCGCGACCTTGCCACGCGCCATGCGCCCCACGCCCGGCCCGCGCGCGCCCGCACGTGCCCGTCGGCCCCGGCCACCCGCGGCGCCGCGTGCACCCTGCCGTACCACGCCCGGACCCCCACCCATTTTCCCGTTTTCTCCCTCTCGGTCGCGGCTATAAATAGGGGCAAAAACCTCCCCGTTTTCCCCCACCTCGCCGCCTCAAGTCCTCCCTCTCTCGCTGGTTCTTCCCCCCCGGAGCGCCGAGCGCCGTCGTCGCCGAAGCACCGCAAGCCACTGAGCGCCGCCACAAGCCGCCAAGCGCCGTCGCCGCCGTGTGCCGGTGTCCCGCCGTCTCCCCTCGCCGTCACCGTCGATCGCCAGTGAGTCCCCGAGCCGCCGTCCCTCGCGCTAGCACCGACCCCCGGCCGAGACAAAGAGAGGGCGCCGGTCGAACAGGTAGGAGAGGGAGGAATAGGAATATGAATAGGAAAAGGAAAAAAAAAGAAAGGAAAACAAAAGAAAAGAAAAAGAGAAGAAAAGGAAAAAAAGGAAAAAAATGGGGAAAATTTTTGGAAAAATAGGAAAAGTGTTTTGGAAGGACTTTTTGGAGCAAATTGAAAATTGAAATCGGACTTTTTGGAGATTTTGTTTCGCGTCGTTTTAATCCGGATTTTGTTTATTTCTTTTCCGCCCTTTGAACTATGTGTTCCTTTTAGTGCTCGAACCTTCAAAACCTCGAGTACAAAATCCCTCCGTTGATATTTCTAAATTTATTTTCTCAAATAAATACGATCGACGTTTTGCGAAAACCCTAGGGCATCAACTCGTTTCCAATCTCGGATTTTACCCTAACAACCCTCGTCCGAACTCGAGTAGAATTCTAGGCTAAACGTTTGGAGTCATTTTTATGGTTCTTTTCGATCTCTCGGTATTTTATTGAATTCGATCGAATTCAATTGTTCTTTCGCACGTACGGATAGCAACCAAGGAAGCGAGCACTGACTACGTTGAAGACCCCGGCCAACAAGTGTGCGAGCAAGGCAAGTCTACACATCCCTTTGAGCATATTGATCCTACTTTTTGCGGAATGATATTGATTTCAATTCCAAATTGCATGCTATACACAAATGAGTGCCTATACTTGGTATACTCTGCCTTGATATTGAATACCCTTAGAAATATTCTTTGTAAACCTTCGATGTGATATGACCGGAGGCTAACTTCGGTAAAATGCTTAGGCACGCTTATACTAGATTCTTGCATACTCATGATTTTGAAATAAGCCTCGTGCTTGGGCAACTATCTTTGGGAAGATAGTTGAGACACGGAAAGTGGAGACATGAGCGCTACGTTGCCTTGATCATGTTGAAAATAGCTTTGATGAAAAATGAAAATACAAACCAATGTTTTCAGACTAGGGCAGATGGATGGATTTGGGTGGTTTTCCGGGAAATGCTAGTACCGTCCCTGGTCAATTAAGGACCAAGCCATGAGACTTATAACTTAGAGCGAACCAGTACAACCGTACTTCTCGAATGGGTATAGACCTAGCAGAGTAGAGGGCCGAGCGGAGGCAGTATCCCTGCATAGTGGTTCAGGTGTAAGTGTTGAGTTAGGGACCTACCAAGGGTAGTGTGCCCATGATTGTGATGAGATGAAAGGCCTTTATGTGAATAGTAACCTAAACCTAACGATGACTTCAAGATGAAGTGAGTTTTCTCTCTTACCTCGGGAACGCCAGAACTCCTCTCACTGCTGGGAAATGACGGCTAGAGTGCATGAGGACTTAAGTTCATGGAGCAGGTACTGCCAAGGTGAGGTTATCGAAACGCTTTGCCGTGACCGTCCCATATAGAGGGATGTAAGCTCATTCAATGAGCAATTGCGGAGTATGGGTAAAGTGTACATCCACTGCAGTGTGAGTCAATCAATATATTCGAATAGCCGTGCTCGCGGTTAACGAGCGACGTGACAAGTTTCTCTCGTGGCTAAACTCTTAAACTTTAAAAAGATGGGTTGGTATGCATAATGATTTTTTTAGTTGGTGGACTTAACTTCTCAACCTGCGAGGAGGGATAGACTCCCCAGAAAAACCATGATGAACTGAAGACGGGAAACCATCCTTGGTATCACGATGGATGGTAGACAGAACCGTCGCCGATTTAATATATTGTGGAACTAAAACTTGACTGGCTAGATGCTAGGTTTGTGAAATGATTTGTGAAAATTGGCTTTGTACAAATGAACCTTGGCCACCCTTTGAAGGACCCTATCATTTGCATGATTCCGTGTCGGCTTGCTAAGTACGTTGGGTACTCACCCTTGCTATACGCACAAACTTCAGATGAAGAAAACGAAGAACTTGAGGACCCCTATGCTTACTTCCAGGAGGAATGAAGACAATGGAGCGCGCTAGGTCTTAGTCCCTAGTCGTTGCCTGTGGCAGTCGACATGCCGCTACTTTCCGTCCGCTTATCTCATCTAAACTCTGATTTGGTTGAATTCGGACCCATCGGTCCTTTATGTATTGGATATTGCCTTCGGGCCTATTATTGTAATAAGTTGTTGTAAGACTATTCGTGCACTTTGCACCTGGTAATTCAGAACTGTATTCGTGGGTACCAAACTACTCAATCCAGGGATATGGTACTATGAACACAAATGATTCCCGTTCTCAAAAACGGGGGTCGACAGCCGCCAGGAGGGATCCTCAGCCGGCCAAACCCAACTGAGTCGGCTACAAAACCAATGATTACCATGCTGAACTGACATCAACCACTGCCCCAGGATCAGATTGCTAACATGTTCAACGACAATCGGCAGTCAGAGCCGATTCCCCAGATTGACCCGGACAGACGGTACAACGCCGGTGGCTGACAGCTGTTCCAAGGACCACCAACGCCACCACTGCCGGCGCATTGGCCACCTCCCGCTGATCATCACAACCAGTACCAAGGGGGCCGTCAAGATCATCACTAAGGTCTCAGACGCCACCACCGCTGTATCGGCAAGCACCCACATCATACGAACCATACGAGCCAATACAGCATGACAACCGGACCTGGGCCGATCTGATCGCAAATGTCATGCGCGATCAATTCGGCCTCAAGCCGAAAGACTCAGGAAACATGTATCGGTATCCCTATCCAGAGCACTTCGAGTGGATTCCGTTGCCCAACCAATACAGGATCCCAGATTTTTCGAAGTTCCCAGGGCAAGACAATGTTTCAACTTACGAGCATCTTAGCCGATTCTTGGCACAGTGCGGCGAAGCATCGGCTACATACGCCTTGAGAGTCCGATTGTTCCCTCTTTCTCTTTTAGGATCGGCTTTTACTGTTAGTGATATGCCCTAGAGGCAACATGAAGATGTTGGATATCACGTCAATGTTTATGTATTTATGAATAATGTTATTCAGTTCCATGAAATAGACATCTTGTATTGATCAATAAGTACATGACTTATTTATGAGACTCGATATGTATGAATCTATTTCTAAACGATCCCTGATCATATGTCATATTGTTGGAACAAATATGATTCTAAGATCGGCATGTTTATTGATTGATGATCATGTCTCATAGATCATGGGTATGGAGATACCAAATTAATAAACATGGACATATGTGTTTGAGAACACATTGTTGGATAGACCCACCATGAGACACTCCAGGAATCAATGTGCCATTAGTTGGTCTCAGGTAGTGTTGGTACAAAGTCCTTAGACCGAGATCACCATGGATTCCAACATGTGTAGTAGCCTACTTTGGGACTACCAAACGCTATTCCGTAATCGGGTAGTTATAAAGGTAGTTTTCGGGTTTGCTATGAAACATGGAGTGGGATGTGAGTGATCAAGATGGAATTTGCCCCTCCTTTGGTGAGATATCTCTGGGCCCCTCGATGTAATGGATTATGGAAATGCATGGCCATGCTAAGCTGATTGAGGAGTCAATCAACAGACAGATAATCCAATACGGTTCGAGTGAATGGTTAAGCTATTGAAGGGATGGCACACATCTTGCCTATAGCTTAACTGGTATCGTGAGGTAAAGGGATTTGTGTACACATTACAGGTTCAGAGCCGATATTATTCTTGTATACTATGGTGTCAATATGTGCTGCTAGGCGCCGCTGTTGACGGGTCGGCTGAGTTGGACTCGAGCCGACAATCGGCTAAGTTAGACTATAGCCGAGACCGAGTATACCTGAACCTACAGGGTCGCACGCTTAAGGCGATAGAATAGATACTCGAGTTGGACTCGGATACGGCTCGATCAGATAGGGATCCGATCGGATAGAGTCCTGTGGGCTTATGACGTATGGGCAGCCGACTCTATGAGATTCGGATAGGATCCGATTTGAAATAGAGTCCTGATCGGCCACGAGTCCCAGTCGGCCAACTCTATATAAAGGAGGGAGGGGTGGAGAGCTGCGGCACGTCAATTGATCGTATTGAACCGAATCCGCAACAGAAGTCGCCAAGATCAAACTCCACGGAAACCCTCCCCACTTTCGAGCCAAACCCTAGCCTTGCATCGCGTGCTAGCACACGGGTGTTCGGCGTTCTGTCCCCGAACGTGTGGATACCGGTAGAGGCGCTGCTACGTTGCACGCTGTTCATCGGCTGTGGAGGAATTGGCTGCGGTCGAGCGCACGGAGCGAGGCGCGAGAACACAGTCGGACGACTCGGATCGGCTGCGGCATCTGCGAATCGGCTGATTGGTGAATCGGCTGTCCCCGGGAATCGACTGTCATCGGCTAGCACAGTTCCAGATCGGATAGCCCTGATTGGTTGTTTCCGCTGCACTCTCCAATCGGTAACGATCTATCGGCCCTTACTTGCAAGTGTTCCTGGTTTGCGCGGTTAAAAGTTTTTGTTTTCGGCTAGCGTAGCCTCCGCGTAACCCTTCATTTACGTGGTTCTCCTCATTGCTCTATAACTCAATTCAGAGCTGGGCCTATCTTGAAAAACAATTCCACAGCTACTTTTACTCCGGCAACCATGAGATGAAGTTGTCGAACCTCACCAGCATCAGGCAAAAGCATAGCGAATCGGTTCAGGAATATATCCAACGCTTGAGGGAGATGAGGAACTGATGTTACAGCCTGGTGCTATCAGACGCCCAACTAGCCGATTTGGCCTTTTATGGTCTAATCGCACCGATCCAGAGCGATTCTGTGCGAGGACTTCGACGGCCTAGCCCACTTGGCGCGAAGGTGACGGCCACGAGCGGCGATTTCAAGACACCGGGAAGGCCGTCAAAAACATAACTCAGTCATCATCAAATTAGACTGTGAGTCCGACGATGATGACGTAGAAGTGGCAGCAGCCGAATGGGCCAAGAACAAAAAGGCCATCCTCTACTGAAGACGGCCAAAGAAGAACGATACGACTTCGACATCACTAAGGCCGACAGGATTTTTGACTTGCTGCTCAAAGAGAAGCAGATTCAGCTGCCTGAAAATCATGTGATCCCGTTGGTCAAGGAATTAAAGAAGAAGAAATATTGCAAGTGGCACAACTCCACATCCCACGCCACCAACGGCGCAAAGTCGCAGCGGCAAAATCAATCGGCCGTTGAGGCTGGGAAGCTGAGTTCGCCGATTCAGATCGGCCGGTGAAGGTAGACGGCAACCCTTTCCCAGTCAACACAGTCCAAGCCGGCCCCAGGCAAGCTGATCGACAGAACAGAATGGCGCACGGCTTAGTTAATACATCGATCGGGGCCAAGGCAGAGGACGAGCCGATTGGATATCACGCCACGCCAATTAATATGGTGCGCCCAGTTTTCAGATCGGCTGACCGACGGCCGATCCATGAAGATAGCCGATACCGTCCTCAGCACTGGTCTCGGCAGGGAGAAGCTTACAATGAAGCACCTCGTCGGCGCGAGCCGAAGATCCAAAGCCACCGATACGAGGTAAACTGCAACAGTGCCGATCCGCATTGGCATTGTGATTTTTTCAGGTACTGTTGGGAATCCGACATGAGACTGCCAACACTGGACGATTGTCCAGCATGCAATGAGCGTCGCGTCGACGAGCATAGGAGCTCATCGGCTGCGGAGCCCGGCCACGGTTCGTGCCTTGAACCATTCAGCTGAACCAAAGGAGGCGGTCCGTCCATGATCGGCTCGGCCCGATCCACCAAGACTTCTTCATCGACGAAGTCCGCAATGACAACAACCGCGACGATGAAGAGGCCGACGACGAGGAATCGGCCGATCCCCAATGGTGCCCGTCCAATCTCTTCACAAAGACACAGAAAAGAAGAATTCAATGACTTAAGCGTGAAGGGAGAGAAGACGAAGTTCGGCAAATGATCCACGAACAGCGCCGTCGGCTGGGTAAAATCAAAAGGCGATGGGTTCCCAAAGAAAAAACTACTGTAGCTGACCAAGAGCAAGCCGAGGAGAGCTCAACCGATCAAGCCAGCAGGGCAGCCAAAGGGAAAGGTAAAGTTTTTGCATCGGTTAACATGGTGTTCATACTACCAGCCGAGTTCAGTGCTCCTGAAGCCGATGCAGACACCATCGAGGATGACCTAGTGAAGCTAGCAATCTCACCGGACCAGGCTATCTTCGACAAACCCGAGGGGACCAAAAATCGGCACTTGAATCCATTGTACGTCAAAGGATTCGTCAACGGCAAGCCGATTTCACAGATGCTGGTTGATGGGGGAGCTGCAGTCAACCTCATGCCTTACGCAACATTCAGAAAACTAGGCAAGGGTGCCGAAGACCTAATAAGGACCAATATGGTGCTCAAAGACTTCGGCGGCAACCCATCAGAAACCAAGGGCATCCTCAACGTCGAACTGACCATCGGCAATAAGGGGTCTTATGCTAATTGCTGCATTCCTTCTACGATGCATCAGAGCCTGATCCAATGGGACGGCAACAAGATTGAGATCGTGCCAGCCGACAGGTCAGTTAGTGTCGTCAGTGCCAATTTGCTGCTTTGGGAAATCAAAGGCATCGATTGTTTGTCTGGGAAAATCTGGCAAGCCGATTTTGTAAATGTGTCCAATTCAACAAAACAGCCGATTGGATACAACGAGCTGCAGTAGCTGCTTTGAACAAGACATGGTGGAGGGCTCAAGCGTCTTTGGCATGGACAACGCGGACGAAGACGATGGCAATCTCGGGCAAGGTTTCACGTCGGCCGACGATTTAGAGGAAATTGACATCGGCTCTGGTGACAAGCCGAGGCCAACGTACATTAGCAAAAATTTGTCTCCTCATTGTAGATCCCAGCTTATTGATTTGTTAAAATAATATAAAGATTGTTTCGCTTGGGAGTACTTCGAGATGTCCGGCCTCAGCCGATCAATAGTGGTCCATCAACTGCCGATTAAGGCAGGCTATCGGCCGTTCAAACAGCCTCCCAGGAGGTTTAAGGCCGACATGTATGATGCAATTAAAGCCGAAATCACTCGGCTATACGATGCAGGATTCATTCGGCCTTGCCGATACGCCGAGTGGGTCTCAAACATTGTCCCAGTGTTGAAGAAAAAGGTAAACTTAGGGTGTGCATCGATTTCAGAGATCTAAACAAAGCAACCCCTAAGGACGAATACCCAATGCCGATAGCCGATTTGCTTGTCGATGCTGCTTCGGGCCACAAAATTATCAGTTTCATGGACGGTAATGCAGGGTATAATCAAATATTTATGACCGACGAGGACATCCACAAGACCGCTTTTCAGTGTCCCGGTGCAATCGGCTTGTATGAATGGGTAGTAATGACATTCGGCTTGAAGAATGCTGGGGCAACATATCAATGGGCCATGAACTACATTTTTCATGACATGATCGGCTCGTTAGTATAGATATACATTGATGACGTAGTTGTCAAGTCAAGGGAGATAGAGGGCCGCATAGCTGATCTGACACAAGTGTTAGAGTGGATGAGGAAGTATGGCCTGAAGATGAATCCACTTAAGTGCGCGTTCGGCATATCAGCCGGGCAGTTCCTGGGATTTCTTGTTCGCGAAAGAGGAATTGAGGTTACACCGAGAAGCATAAATGCTATCAAGACACTTCAGCCTCCGATGGACAAGAAACAACTCCAGTCATTGATCGGCAAAATAAATTTCATCAGGCGATTCATAGCCAATCTCTCAGAAAAGATGGAGCCGTTCACACCATTGTTTCGGCTAAAAGCCGATCAAGCATTCACATGGGGGGCAGAGCAGCAAAAGGCGTTAGACAACATAAAAGACTATCTGAGTTCCCCGCCAATTTTAATGCCCCCACAAAAAGGAATACCGTTTAAGCTGTACCTATAGCCGATGACAAGTCAATCGGCTCCGTTTTGATCCAAGAGATTGAGGGCAAAGAAAAAGCCATCTTCTATCTCAGCCGACGGTTGCTAGACGCGGAAACAAGATATTCACCTGTGGAGAAGCTATGCCTATGCCTCTATTTTTCATGTACGAAGTTGAGGCATTATCTGCTATCCAACGAGTGCACAATAATCTGCAAAGCCGATGTAGTTAAGTGCATGCTATTGGCTCCAGTGCTGAAAGAAAGAATTGGAAAGTGGATTTTTTCTCTAACAGAGTTCGATCTGAGGTATCAGGCACCAAGGGCAGTCAAGGGACAAGCCATAGCCTATTTCATTGTAGAGCATAGAAATGACTCGATCGGCTCAGTGGAGATTATGCCTTGGACTTTGACGTTTGACGGTTCGGTTTGCACCAACGGCTGCGGCATCGGCTTGGTCATTATTTCACCCAAGGGGGCTAGCTTCGAGTTTGATTTTGCTATCAACCCCCACGCTACAAACAACCGAGCCGAATACGAGGCCGTCCTTAAAGGATTACATCTACTCAAGGAAGTTGAAGCCGACGCCATCGAAATAATGGGAGACTCATTGTTGGTCATCAGCCAATTATCAGGAGAATACGAATGCAAAAACGGTGCGCTGATGGTCTACTATCAGCAATGCCGGGAATTAATGGACCGTTTTCGGCTATTTACTTTGAAACACATCCCCAGAGAGCAGAACACAGAAGCTAACGATTTAGCTCAAGGGGCATCGGGCTATCGGCCGATGTTGAAAGAGGTTGACATAGAAGTTGCTGCCATTACAATTGATAATTGGAGGTTTGAAGTTTACAGCTACCTCAAAAATCCCTCTCAATCGGCTACAAGGAAACTACAATACAAAGCGTTAAGATATGTGTTACTCGATGAAGATCTGTACTATCAGGCGATTGATGGTGTGCTACTCAAGTGTTTGGGAGCCGATCAGGCCAAAGTGGCCGTCGGAGAAGTGCATGAAGGAATCTGTGGCACACATCAATCTGCCCACAAAATGAAGTGGCTGCTTCACCGAGCAGGATATTTCTGGCCGACGATGCTGGAGGATTGTTTTAAGTATTACCAGGGCTGCCAGGATTGTCAGAAGTTTGGCGCCATACAACGAGCACCAGCGTCGGCTATGAACCCAATTATTAAGCCTTGGTCGTTCAGAGGATGGGGCATTGATATGATCGGCCAGATCAATCCACCCTCAAGCAAAGGGCATAAATTTATTCTGGTGGCGACAGATTATTTCACAAAGTGGGTGGAGGCGATTCCCCTGAGGAAAGTGGATTCTAAGGACGCAATTGAGTTTCTCAAAGAACATATTATCTACCGGTTTGGCGTTCCACAAACGATAACAACAGACCAGGGATCTATCTTCGTATCGGACGAGTTTGTTCAGTTTGACGACGGCATGGGGATCAAGCTGCTTAATTCTTCGCCGTACTACGCACAGGCCAACGGACAAGCCGAGGCCTCAAATAAAAGTTTGATTAAGCTGATTAAAAGAAAGGTCTCTAAGTACCCTAAACAGTGGCACAACCGATTGGCCGAATCACTATGGGCATATCGGATGGCATGCCACGGGTCAATCCAAGTCCCTCCGTACAAGCTGGTCTACGGGCATGAGGCAGTGCTACCATGGGAGAGCGTCGTCGACTCAAGGCGCATTCAGCTACAAGATCAACTTACAGGCGACGATTATTATCACCTGATGGTGGACGAATCAGAGGACTTAGTTTTATCTAGGATGAGGGCCTTGGCAAAAGTAACGAAGGATAAAGAACGAGTGGCCAGGCATTATAGCAAAAAAGTGGTGCCTAAATCTTTCGAGGAAGGCGAACTCGTTTGGAAATTGATACTGCCAATTGGATCTAAAGATAACAAATTCGGCAAGTGGTCACCAAATTGGGAAGGGCCTTTCAGGATCCACAAATGCGTCTCTAAGGGAGGTTACATGCTAGAAGGGATGGACAGAGAAGTATTTGGAAGGGCTCTTAATGGAAAATAACTGAAGAAATACTACCCAAGCGTATGGATCAACTCGTGATTCGGCTCTGGTTGCTTAGCCGATTTGCCACAGCCGATGTCTTGCTTCCATAAGGCATCACCTTTAGGCATTTTTATGCAACAATTTTTTCCTAAGTTTTCCACGATCGGCTAATGATTGGCCGATAGCGACGGTAATGATGTGCGAGCGGCACGAATTCACAATTTTGTCAACACCGAAGTTATCAACAAAATTTGAGGGGGATATACATACACGAGCCGATTGCAAAATTGGGCGTTAGGAATTTTTAAACTTTTCAAGCTTCGTAATTGGCGGTCCAAATAAAAGCGTTGGAAGTGATTTGGATCGACGGCCGTGATTCAGTTGTTAACATTGACGGTTGTTGTGTGGTCTCGGAATCGGCGAAGGTGACGTGTTACGACGCCTAGGGCTGATTTCAGCATAAAAATTCAAAATACTACGTGCGGCGAAGCCGATCTCATCCACGAGCACAGCCGCAAAAGATTGATAAACTATACTACATAAAAGTTAGAGCCGATTACAAAGTTCGAGCAAGTTGATTAAAGTTCAAGACCATTACAAAAGTTTGAAAAATATATTACAGGAGGCAGTGGCCGATTTCAGAAATCAGCTATGGCCGACAACGCCGTTCGCCTGATCTGGTCTATTTAGTCAATGGCCCTGACGTCGTCGGCTTCAGACCCCGCCACCGGCTGGATGCCCTTCACCAGGTCCCGTAGATGTGCCACAGCTGCCTTGATACTTTGGCGTTGAGCTTCGATTTCGGCTGGCAAGCTGGCCATGTACTCGTTGTAGACATCGATCTCGTTCGTGACTTGAACGAGATCGGCCGTTGCTGATCTTGACGTGCAAGGAGTTGCTCAAGCTTGGCCACCGGCTTAGTATTTAGGCGGTCGAAGGCGGCTTTCCGGCTCTCAATGGCATCCTTGGTCGACTGGAGGGTGGCCGACCGCGCCTGGTTCTCGCGACGATCGGCTATCCGCTGTCGTGCCCGTTCATACTTGAGTCGGCGGGCTTCCATGAAGGTGGCCATCACAATGGCGTCGGCTAGAGCTTCCAGCAGCTGACCTTGGATTTCCTTGAAGCGCGCGCGTATTGAACCACTGTCGACCACTAGTTCATCCAGCGAGGCCTCCAGCCGGTTGCCGATGTCGGCTAGGGTGGCCCTCAGGTCTTCGGCCGGCGTCACCAATGCCTCCTCGCTGATTTTGCCGGATTCCCCAAACTCCGACAAGTCAAAGTTGAGGAGGTCGGCTATGTTCTGCAAAGAGGAAGATGATCGGGGATATTGAGTGACGAGCCGATCATCGATTGATCGGCTTACCGTGGGCACCGGGGTCGGAACGATCGGCTCGGTTGGTTCGCCGCTGCAGCCGTCGAGGCCTCCTCATCGGCGTTGTTGCCGCCACCCGCGACAGTCACAACGTGCTCGCTGGACGCCTGGGGGGCAGCCGACGGAGATCGTGGGGGCTGCAAAAGAAGAGTTAGCGGTCGAGTCGGCTAATCTCTACGAATCAAGGTGCGAGAGACGATTACTGATGGCACATGACGTGGAGTGCGGCCAGCCAATTTCTTGACCTGAAGAGAATTGTTCGGTCAGATGTAAGTGATATCATTGTAGAGCTGAATTTGGTGAAGTAAGGGCTTACCGGCCGATTTTTATTTGGGGACTTGGGACCGGCGGGGCGTCGGGCGGTGCGTTGACGGACTCATGGCTCGAGCTCCCGGGTTTGGCCACCGCTCCAACAGCCGCTGGCATTTCCTCGCTGGTGACAGCGTCGAGGAACTGCGCGACGGCCGGGTCCAAGGGGGGGAGGCTATCGGCCGACGCTACCGGTTCTTTCTCTTTCAGCTTCTTGGGGGCAGGCACGGTTGACGGCTGTATGAGTGGTGCAGCCCTTTTCTTCTGCGCAATCAGCTCGCGCACTTGCCCTCGCAGCAACGACACCAGCTTCGGCGCTTCCCAACCGATGGCCGATGGAGCGAGGCCGCCCCCGTCCAGAACACCTAGACGGTATTCAATGGGGCGCCCGGAGTCGCTCATCGTCGGCCGCTCCATCTCCGTCTCCTGCAAACCAGAGGGCGAATGTTGATCGGCTATATCAGCCGATGGTAAGAAGAGGAAAATCATTTGCAATTTGCTTACCGAAGGGATTTCTTCGGGCAGGAGCAGATCAGCGTAATGAGATGACCGCTGGTGAAAGAGATGCCGTTTGATTTCGGCCCACCATTGGTCATAGGCCGTGCTTTTCCTGAGCACCAGGGTCATCATGCCGATGTCGCCGAGGGGAGGGCCGGCTATATTCAGCAGCCGATGCATTATCAACTCTTGGTTCACCACTCCCCTCATTTCAATCTTATCGGCATAATAAAAGCTGATGGGCAATTGCCCAAGACCAAACTGTCTCACCGCCGACACCGGGTAATAGAACTCGTAGCTCTTTGCGACTGATCGGCCCTGGTGGATCCCAGTCGGCAAGATGCAGGGGGACAGAGCAGCGATGAATAGCTCCCTGCACCTTGGGTTGTCGGCTGAATTAATGTCCTCCCAGTTGAAATCGGCCAGCAACTCGAACAATCCCCGGTCCCGGTAAAAGTACCAGGCGCGGTTCTCGCGAGACAGCCCATCGTAGAGGGCAATGAACCATTCGTGCAGCAGATCGGCCGATTGCCTTGAGCCCGCATTAGCAGCTGCTGCTTCTCCGTAGCTGATGCATCTGGTGGTGGTGATCTGGTTGCCGTCCTCGTCTTCAATCGACTCCAGCCTTGGGAAGACGGCCTCAGTTAGGGGCAGCCGATCGGCTATTTTCTGCGTCGCCAGCACCAGCCAGATCTGTAAGAACCACCAAGGGCCACCGGTGTTGATTGCTGCGTTGGCGGCTATCTTTGCAGCGGCCTGATGCAGCATTTGATACAAGTAGCCGAGGAGGTACTTCCCCAGCGCGAGCTTGCCCCTGCCAGCCAGGATTTCGGCTACAACCTGCCAGTTGGCGGTCGGCCTGCAGCTCAATCCACAAAACAAAATTTTTTCAAGCTACATCATCAGAAATGCGGCGTGCTCCCTATGGCCGACGGGTCCATCTTTCATGTTTTGGGCGATGAAGCCGCTCCACCCGCCGATGGCCTTGGTTTTGAACTGATGCTACCCCTTTCGGCTCAGGTTGCTGGGGTTAGCCGACGACTTGATGTCCAACCCGGTCGTCATGTACACGTCGGCTAGTGTGACTGTCATCGGACCTTGCCGGAAGATAAAGGCGTTGAAGCTGTCGTTCCAGAAATATGTCGCAGCCGATAGAAGTGGCTCGTCCTTTTCCATGCTGGCAACGGACAGAGCCAGGCATTGGGCGATCCCAGTTTCCTCCCAATGAGTGTACTTGGCCGACCGCATCCTCTTGTACCATTCGACCCAGGCGGCGTCGGTGGTCGGCCATGATTTGAAGGTCCCGTTCCAGTGGGCGAGGGATGGCTTGTTGTGTTGAAGGGAATCCTGTTGGTCTCGGTCATGATAACATCGGCTTGATCGGTGTTGCCGATGGGGCTGAGAAAGTACCTCTGTGCTTGGGTCAGATTGGGGATGATTACTTGATGTGACAGGTGCTACAGTGTGAGATAAAGAAATTTTAATTAGGAATGGCTGAATGCTACAGTTTGTTAGGGAAAAGTGCTAATCAAAAATGGTTGAACGCAAGATGGATGCAACATGGCTGGAGAAGTAAATCCGAGTGAAAAAGTGTTATGGATCAACGGGTGTACCTTGGGAACTCGACGATGGCGGCTTCGGAGCGGCGCGATGGTTGATGCGGCGGCGGTGGCTGGCGAGATGGAGGCGCTTGATGCGGCGGAGGTGGAGGCCATCGGAGTTGTTGGGGGTGAAGATGAAGTCCGATTCGCGAAGGGCGCTGAGATTTGACGGACGCCGGTGAACCGCCGGAGAGGAGAGAGAAAGCAGAAGCTTGTGTGCGAAGGGTTTTGAGTGCGCTTTGAAGGCGTAGTTGTTTCGGCCGATGTAAGTGGCTATTTAAAGGGCACTTGGGGGGAGCCGAAGCGGTTTAGGTCAAGAAAAGAGCGGTAATTTGAACAGGTTGCAAATCCGTAACACTTCATATCACGCACTTGGGGGGCATGTGTTAACACCGAAATTTGGTAGTTGAATCCCTAAGTCTTTGCAAAGATGAAGCAAAATCGGATCGGTTGGTTTGGCGGAGAAACAGAGGCCGCATCGGCTGAGAAGCGATCGGCTGTGAGGCCAATCGGCTAAGGTTGGATCGGACAAGGACGGCCGATAGCCGATTCTACGATCGGAGAAGATAAAGTCGTTTCTGGTACAGCAGTTTGAAGATAAATAGAAGATTCGGTTATTAGATTGCACGTTAAATGATATTGCCATCTATGAATAGAGTCCTGTAACGACAATTGTATCTGTAATTTAGGAGTTTGTTTAAATTGTTCATTGTAATGTGGCGTGGGTCCTTCCCGGGATAACGTTGCGTTTTAAATAATAGTTTAGATAGAGTCCAGGGTTTGTACGGATATTGTATCTTGGGTATAAATAGGATCCGAGACCCCCTGTAAATAATATTCAATACAATCATAATCAATCAAACCTTTGGCGCATCGCCAATCTTTTTCTTCAGACGAGCGATTGACTTGGCTACGGGTTGCATCGTTCCAATCCCCAAACCTAGGTAAATGTTTGTCATTAGTGGTATGATTTGCTGTTTCTAGTGCTTCCATCGTAATGACATATTAGATTCAGGAGTTCGTACTGCTCTATTTATCATATAGCGCATATAAATTAGATCAATGTTTAGATCTATCCTGTCATTGGCTAGTTCTATCAAGAATTCATAGCCAATAAGGTTAGATCCAAAGGTTGGCTGGTTTATATGCGGTATCCACCGTTTCGAAGAGATATAAATTGTCTACGATAGATCAGGATTGTTCTTTTTATACTTAATGTTGCATCAGGTTTGAACTAATGAGTCATTTTTAGAACTGCCAATGATCTGTTCTGTTAGATTTATATGTTTAAGAGACAGTGCCAGGGTTTCAGCCGACCTTATCTGCCCTAAGGTATTTCTTTTAGTATATTTATTATTAGATTTATATTAGGACTGCCTCTTATGTTAAGATCTTGTTCTTGTCGGACCTCGTGAGCCAAAAACGGCTGGCCATAGACAGCCAACAGCCGATTTCTGAGCTAAGCCTCTGGTTCAAGGATGATATCTTTTTATAAGAACCATCGGAGTACTAGCCGATTCATTGTTAGCTTTTCGGTATCGGCTAGGTTATCAATACGTATATCTATTATCCTTTACTGTATTTAGGTTAAACGGCTAATGCTATCTCGGTATCGCCGATCCATTCTAGTCGCTTGGCTTAAATATATTTTAGGATAGCAGATATGTGGTCATGGATTCCCTTAGCCGATTCAGTGGGGATCTAACCTAACACTTAATGCATGTTTCTTTGTTTTTCTTGTTGGTTAACAGGTCAAACCAACTGGCACGCCCTGTACCGCACAGGCAACTGAGAAGGACTTGCACTAAAGTCAAGCAGATCTCCCAGGCCAGCGCTGAGAGAAATTTCTCGTCAACAGACCTTCAGGAAGCTGGGCAAAGTAGCCGAAGATCTAATCAAGACCAACATGGTGCTCAAGGACTTCGGCGGGAACCCTTTAGAAGCCAAGGGAGTTTTAAATGTCGAGCGGCGTCGGCGCAAAAACCATGCCCACAACGTTTTCGTCATCGACGGCAAGGGGTTGTACAGCCTGCTGCTTGGGAGGGATTGGATCCATGCCAACTGTTGCATCCCTTCCACAATGCACCAAAGCTTAATCCTGTGGCGAGGTGACAAGGTAGAAATCATGTCAGCCGACAGGTCAGTCAATGTCGCTAACGCCGATTTGCCTTTATGGGAAATCGATGGTATTGATTGCCTGTCTAGCAAAGTCTGGCAAGCCGATTTCTGAAAGGTGTCTGATTCTGATATACAGCCCATTGGAGATGAAGAGTCTCAATTATTACTTTGAAGGCATCGTGGAGGGGTTGAGTGTCTACAACGAGGACACCGTGGACGACAACGACGACAAACTTGGGCAAGGTTTTATGTTGGCCGACGAGTTAGAAGAGGTTGATATAAGTCCAGGAGATAGGCCTAGGCCGACATATATTAGTAAAAACTTGTATTCTCATTTTACGACCAAACTCATTGATTTGTTAAAGGAATATAAAGACTGGTTTGCTTGGGAATACTTTGAGATGCCTAGTCTCAGCCGATCTATTGCTAAACATCGGCTCCCTATTAAGCCTAGATATCGGCAATACAAACAACCTCCTAGGAGGTTTATAGCCGATATGTAAGAGGCAATTAAAGCCATAATCACTCGGCTATATGATGCTGGATTTATTCGGCCCTGCTGATATGCAGAATGAGTTTCAAATATAGTTCCAGTAATGAAGAAAAATGACAAACTTAGGGTGTGTATCGACTTCAGAGATTTAAACAAGGCCACCCCTAAGGACGAATACCCAATGCACATAGCCGATTTGCTAGTAGATGCCACCTGTGGCCACAAAATTATAAGCTTTATGGATGGCAATGCAGGTTGCAATCAAATCTTTATGGCCAAGGAGGATATCCACAAGACAACTTTTAGGTGCCCAGGAGCAATCGGCCTATATGAATGGGTCGTCATGACGTTCGGCATGAAGAATGCTGGGGCTACGTATAATAGGGCAATGAATTACATCTTTCATGATTTGATCGGCTTTTTAGTGGAGATTTACATCGATGATGTCATCATCAAATCCAAGGAAGTGGAAGACCACATAGCCGATCTGAGGAAGGTTTTGGAGCGAACAAGGAAGTATGGCCTGAAGATGAACCCTACAAAGTGCACGTTCGGCGTATCGGCTAGACAGTTTCTGGGGTTTCTTGTTCACGACAGGGGAATCAAAGTCATGCAACGAAGTATCAATGCCATCAGGACGATTCAGCCTGCAAAGGACAAGAAGGAATTGTAATCTTTGATCGGCAAAATCAACTTCATTAGACGGTTCATTGCAAATCTGTCGGAAAAGATAGAGCCATTCAAACCGTTGCTTCGGCTGAAGGCCGATCAAGCATTCACCTGGGGGGCAGAGAAGCAAAAATCTTTGGACACTATCAAGAGTTATCTAAGTTTCCCTCTAGTCCTGATTTCTCCACAAACAGGGTGCCATTTAAGTTATATCTGTCAGCCGACGAGAAATCAATCGGCTCAATTTTGATCCAGGAGATCGAAGGGAAGGAGAAGGCAATCTTTTATCTCAGCCGATGGCTTCTGGATGCAGAAACAAGATATTCACCAGTGGAGAAACTATGTTTATGCCTATATTTTTCATGCACGAAGTTAAAGCATTATTTACTATCCAACGAGTGTACTGTGTTATGCAAAGCCGACGTAGTAAAATATATGCTATCGGCTCTGGTTCCAAAAGGACGAGTTGGGGAGTGGATTTTTGCCCTAATAGAGTTTGATCTGAGATACCAGGCACCCAAGGCAGTAAAGGGACAAGTTGTAGCTGATTTTATAGTAGAACACGGAGATGATTCAACCGGCTCAGTGGATATCATGCCTTGGACTTTAACTTTTGATGGCTCGGTTTGCACAAATGGGTGCAGCTTCCACTTAGTAATAATTTCCCCAAGGAGGGCAAGCTTTGCAACAATCAATCAAGCCGAATATGAGGCCGTGCTGAAGGGACTACAACTACTCAATGAAGTCGAAGCCGACGCCATCGAGATAATGGGAGATTCACTATTGGTCATCAACCAATTATCAGGAGAATATGAGTGCAAAAATGACACGCTGATGGTCTACTATCAAAAGTGCCGAGAATTGATGGACAGCTTTCAGCTAGTAACCCTGAAACATATCCCCAGGGAGCAAAATGCAAAAGCCAATGATTTAGCTCAGGGGGCATCGGGCTACAAGCCGATGACAAAAGAAATCGAAATAGAAATTGCGAACATGTCAGCCGACGATTGGAGATATGAAATCTACAACTATCTGCAAAATCCATCCTAGTCGGCTTCAAGGAAATTGCGTTACAAGGCCCTACAATATGTTTTGCTCAATGAAGATTTATACTATTGGACAATTGATGGCATGTTGCTCAGATGCCTAAGTGCCGATAAAGCCAAAGTGGCTATCGGAGAAGTACATGAAGGAATTTGTGGCACGCATCAATCGGCCCACAAAATGAAGTGGCTGCTTCGGAGAGCAGGGTACTTTTGGCCGACCATGCTGGAAGATTGTTTCTGATATTACAAGGGCTGCCATGACTGCCAAAAGTTTGGAGCCATCCAGAGGGCGCCAGCATCGGCTATGAACCCCATTATCAAGCCTTGGCCGTTCAGAGGTTGGGGAATCAATATGATCGGCCAAATTAATCCACCCTCAAGCAAAGGGCATAAATTTATATTGGTGGCAACCGATTATTTTACCAAGTGGGTGGAAGCAATTCCCTTGAAGAAGGTTGACTCTGGGGACGAAATCAAATTTGTGAAGGAGCACATTATATACAGATTCGGTGTCCCTCAAACTATCACCACGGATCAAGGATCTATCTTTGTCTCCGACGAGTTTGTTCAGTTTGCTGTTAGCATGGGGATTAAGCTACTAAATTCTTCGCCATATTATTCTCAAGCTAATGGACAAGCAGAGGCTTCCAATAAAAGTTTGATAAAGTTGATAAAGAGAAAGATCACTGAGCACCCAAAGCAGTAGCACGGCCGATTGGCCGAATCATTATGGGCTTATCGAATGGCTTGCCACGGATCAATCCAGGTGCCTCCATACAAATTGGTCTATGGACATGAAGCAGTTCTACCTTGGGAAAACATCATCGGCTCACGAAGGGTTCAACTACAATATCAGCTAACAACCGATAACTATTATAATCTAATGGTAGATGAATCGGAAGACCTAGTTACGTAAAGGATGCGCGCTTTGGAAAAAGTAACCGGGAGAGAAGGAACGAATAACAAGAAGGTGGTGCCTAAGTTTTTCGAAGAGGACGAGCTCGTTTGGAAACTGATACTGCCGATCGGATCGAGGGATAGCAAATTCGGCAAGTGGTCACCAAACTGGGAAGGGCCTTTCAAGATCCACAAAATGTGTCTCTAAGGGTGCCTACATGTTAGAAGGATTGGACGGAGAAGTGTTTGGGAGGGCTTTCAATGGCAAATACTTGAAAAAATATTATCCTAGTGTTTGGATCAACTCGTGATTCGGCTAAGGTTTTGCCGACTCATGCTAGCTGATGTGTTGTGCAGATACATGCATCTCCTTTAGGACATTTTACCCTAAGTTTTTTCCCTCTAATTTTTCTAAATCGGCCCAATCTATCAGACAACGTTGGATTAATAATTTTATCAATGATGCCGACATCATCAACAAAATTAAGGGGCATATACAATATCACAGATGTATTCAACTATAAGAAGACTTCAAATTTTCAAATTTTTGGGAATTTTTAAAAGTTTCAAAGCATTCAAGACTTTGACATGCGTGAATCGGCAAAAGGGAATGGGATTGAAGTCATCAAGCCGATTAACAAAAGTTATATGTCACATGATGTCTTTCAAAAAAATTTCAATCGGCCTATTACAAGAATCGATCTAGCTGCCGATGAAGTCATTAATGGCCGATATTGCCCTTTGTTTGATGTCCTCAACTTGATTAATCGTCTTAGCATCAGTTGCATCGGTTCCTGGAATCGGCTTCATGGACTTTCTCAAATCTCCGAAGTACTGAATGGAGGATTTCACTTTGCCCTGTTGCTCCTCAATGGCCGTTGGGAGATCGGCTAATTTCTTCTCTTCGGAAGCGAGTTCAGCCCTACACCGGTCCAGCTCGGCCATAAGTTCGGCTTCCTTTTTCTACAGTCGCTCGATGTTGCGTTGGGTAGCCGATGGCCTAGCAATTAGCTCGTCTAACTTGGCCTTTTCATCAATGATGCCCGGCGGTTGTTCTCGATCATTATTTCAAGGTCGGCTTTGGCCTTCCTCTCAATTATTCACTCCATTGCCCTTTCTAGTTTGTGCCGGCATTGATCAATGTGGGCAGCTTGGGAGATTGTGTCGGCTATGTTGTCTGGGAGCTGGCTCTCGATCTCTTCAAATCTAGCTTTTATGGGCCCACATTTGGTGACCAGGTAGTCTAACGGGTTGTCCAACCGACGAGCGATGTCAGAGAGCCTTTCCTTTAGTGCATTGGCTATAGGAGCTGGAGCTTGGCTAATAATCTCTTCTTCTTCACCGACAAACTCCCTGATGTCGAAGGAGAACATGTCGGCTAGGACCTGCAAGACCTCGTTCAACATTGCTTAAGTACCGAGAGGGTTAAATAGTCAGCTTGTTCTTGAAAAGGTTATTTTTTACCTCAGCCGTAGGAGCTGGTGTCGGCTCTTATTCTTCGATGTGGTGGCTACCCCTGGCCGATGGCATGTGTTCGCTTGATGCGTGAGGGGCGGCCGATGGAGAACGAGGGGGCTGCGTGGACAAGTGTTAGTTGAAATTGGCCAAATCAACATAAAGGAGAAGGACAGGGTTGTAAACTTACTGGCGAAGCATGGCGTGGTTGCCGACGAGCTAATCGTTTTCACTGCAATCAAATGGTTTTGGATAAGAACAGAGAAATTTTAAGTGAATTTAAGTCACCAAAACTTCAGGATGCGTACCTGTTGAGGGCGAGCAAGGCGTTGAGGAGGAGATGGTGTTGGCTGAGTTTGATCATGAGCCGATGGGGTTTGTGCATATTTGCTCGAGTGGCTAGACTCGGCTCCTGCTTCTTCAATAGCTTGGTCGATTTCTTCTTTAATGATTTCTTGATTGAGGGCTTCTTCAACACTTGGGTCCAAGGATGGCAAGCTGTCGGCTGGAGCTGTTTCTTGCTTCTTCGCTTTTTTCTTCTGACTAGCCAATTGACCAATGGCCGACGACTTGGCCCTTTTTCTGGATAGCGCCTTACGAGTCTGGCCGGGCAAGAGTGTGTCACTTTTGGCGCGTTGAAGCCGATAATGATGGAGCAAGTCCTCTAGTTGGGATTCGCCCTGCAGCGTACTGGATCTTGATCCCTGAGTTGCTTTCATGGGGGGAGAAGAATCGGTTGTCTGTGAAAAAAAATGCATTAGCTAAGTATTAGGCAAATAATAGCCGATAGATTTGGAAATTGACCAAGGAAGAGAAGTACTTACATCAGGGATCGACTCTAGAAGCAGTGCAGTTAAGTACATGGAGGACGGTTGGTGGAAGATGTGTCTTTTCAATTCGACCCACCATCGGTCAAAGGCCGAACTCCTCTTCAAGGCTAAATCCAGAGCACCTATGCTGCCAAGAGGTGGGTTTTCGATGTTCATCAGTCGATCCATCATTATCCTTGAAGTTATTTCCCCTCTCGTTTGGATCTTATTGGCATAGTAGAATCCAATCGGCAATTGGCCGAGTCCGACTTGTCTGGCGGCCGATGCGGGGTAGTAAAATTCGTATGACTTGACGATATTATGGCCCTGGTGGATGCCGATTGGGAGAATGCAGGGGCTGATGGTTGCAGCAAAGATTTCCCTTGGTTTTAGATGCTCTTCTGAGTTGAGTTCATCAAAGTGAAATTCGATGGAGAGCTCGAATTCCAGGCAGTTTCCATAGAAAAACCATGCCCGATTGTTCTTAGCAAATCCATCATAGAAGAGTGTGAACCAATCGGCTAAGAGTTCGTTCGACAGCTTGGATCCGATATGAACGGCTACATCCTCTCCAAAAGACATACACCTAAGCGTGGTTATTTCTTCTCCATCCTCATCCTCAGTCGACTCTATTAAAGGGAATCTGGCATCGGACAGACTAGGTCTTCCGGAGATTTTTTGCGTAAGAAGCACGAGCCAGAGTTGCAAGAACCACCAAGGGCCTCCAGTACCTATAACTGAGCCAACTGCTATCTTAGCCGATGTTTGATTCATGGTTTGATAAAGATAACCTAGGAGGAACTTGCCCAAGGGGATTTTTGCCTTGTTAACGAGGGCTTTGGCTACAACTTGCCAGTTGGCTGTGGGCCCACAGCTATCCACAGAAGATAAATTTTTCCAGCCACATCATTAGGAAGGCCGTATGTTCCCTTGGGCTGACTAATCCCGTACTCATGTTCATACTGATGTATCCATTCCAGCCTCCAATGGCTTTTGTCTTGAAAGAGTATTGGCCTTTGTTGTCTAGCTGATTAGGGTTAGCTGATGATAAGACGTTATCATGCAAACATCGGCTAGTGTGGGGGTCATGGGTCCTTGCTTGAAGAGAAAGGCGTTAAATGTGTTATTCCAGAAATAACATGTAGCTGATATGAGCGGTTCATCCTTGGCTTGATTGGCTATCGAAAGAGCCACACATTGGGCGATCCCTACTTCTTCCCAGTGACTCTGTTTGCTGGCTTCTAATCTCTTGTACCAAGTCAGCCAGGATTTATGAATGGAAGGCCAGGACTTGAAGGTTCCGTTCCAAGGCACCAAGTTAGGGTTTTGAATCCTATAAGGTATTCTGTTTGTTTCGGCATTGATGACGTCTGTAGGATATGTGTTGCCGATGGGCCCTAGGTAGTATCTCTTTTCATTGATCAGACTGGGGATGGCTATTTGATGAGAAAGATGCTACAGATGAAAAGAAAACAAAATTAAGATTATTGAAGCCTGGGGTTCAGATTTACGAGTAAGGGCGGAGAAGAAGGGATTCAGTTGATGAGACTTACCTTGGCGAACTCAACCGATGAGGTGTCGGAAGGAGGAGATGAGGACGCCATTAATGGAGACAAGCTCGTCGCCGGGAAGGAAACTTGCTGCGGGCTTGTTGGGAGCTCCGAGGAGATCGCCGGGGAGGTTTTATGAATTTTCTGGCTGAGGGTGTTGAGTGCGCAAATAACGGCGTAAGTGTTTCGGAGCACTTAGGTGTTATTTAAAGAGGTGTGATAACGGCTGAAACAGAAACGCTCTAGGTTTTCTACGAGGATGAGATTGCGCAAAATCCACGATATTATCAAATATCATGGACTTGGGGACATGTGTTAACGACCAAATTTGGTAAGTGAAATCCCCAAGTTTCAAGCTAAGATTGAAGCGGATTTGGAGAAATGTGATCTGCGGAAAAACAGAGGCCACGTCGGCTAAGTCCGAATCGGCTGCGGAGCCAGTCGGCTGTGTCCGAGTCTGACTAAGACAACCGATAGCCGATTTCGATTGAAGATAGAAGTGAGGCCAATTCCGAAAGAAAAGCTTGAAGATAAAGTATTGGATTCGGTTTCCAAAGTGCGTTAAAGATATTGCCATCTCTGGATAATGTCCTGTAACGGCAATTGTATCTTTAAATTAGGATATTTTGTATAGTTTCTTTTTAGATAATGTCGGTTTGTTTAGAAATATTTGTAATCTAATATGTAATAGGAATCATGTCCGTCACGGACTCATTATGTATTCGGGTAGAAATAAGACCCAAGGGCTTGTAAAAATATAACACACAATCAATACACCTTCGGCGCATCGCCAATCTTTTCGTTTTACTTTTTCTCGACAAGTTCTTGCTTTTGCTCGGGCTGCATCGACTTCAATCTTCGGACGTGGTAATTCCTTGTTACAAGTGGCTTGTATCATCGTGGTTAGTGCTTCCATCGTAATGATACTCTAATTTCGATGTTATAAACTGCTTAAGTTATCATATGCAACATATAATCTAGAACAATATCTAGATTTATCTCGCAATCGGTTGATTTCTCTCTGAAGACAGCAGCGGATAGAGTTAGATCTAGAGGTTGATTTAGGTTATATGTTGTGTCTACCGTCTCGGGGGGCTTCATTAGTTTATACAGATCTAATATCTCTTTCTGTACTTGATGCTGCATCAAATTGACCTGTTAAGTCGCTTTTAGAGGTATATAGATCTGTTCAACATAATGTTTTCCATTAGAGACAGTGCCGGGGTTTCAGCCGGCCTTACCTGTTTTAATTGTCTTTTTAGTATTATTACTGCTAGATGTATTAGAACTGCCTTTTATATTAACATCTCAATCTATTTAAATGCAATAAGCCAGTATCAATCTGTTGAGTTATATCAATAGTCGATTGATCTTGGTTTATCGCATTTAACTCAGATTGATATCTTTTTATAAAATATATCAGAGTACTAGCCGATTTACATTATATCTGTGACATCGGTTGGGTTATGAATGCATATAATCTTTATCCTAATACAATTTTTGGTCTAAGTGATTTATACTATCTCGGTATACTATCGATCTATCCCAATCACTTAGTCTAAATATGCTTTGGGATAGCGATTGTATGTTTATTAATTGCTTTAGCCGATCGAGTAGGATCTAACCTTAACCAAAACACATATTTCTTGTTTTCTTGTTGGTTAAAGGATCAAACCAACTGGCACGCCCAATATTCACCCAAGACGACCAACGTGGACATGCACTAGAGTAAAGCAAATCTCTCAGGCCAGTGCGTGGGAATCAAATTTCTCATCAACAAGGCTGCTCAAGAAGAACTGATGGGATTTATCAACGAGCAGGTTATTTATCCCGTAGGAGAGTTCTACTTTAGTTTGAGCAACATAGACCCTGGATCCACAACGTAGAAATTTTTTGTAACATACGATATAGAACAGTAAAAGAATGTAATATATGTGGATATTTATGTGTGTACATATTTTGATTATATATGTAATATTTCCTTAATTAAGTGCATTTATGTGTGTGTAAAATATGTATGCACATATATATTTATATATATATATAATTAACAAGCATCAAGGAGCAAAAATTTCTAAAAAAGGAAAAAAACATTTAGTCCCAGTTGGTAACACCAACCGGGACTAAAGATGGTGGTGCCACGTGTTACCAACCAGGACTAAAGATGAATCTCTTGTCCCGGTTATTTCAACTGGGACTAAAGATGTCGATCTTTAGTCTCGCTTTCATTGTCCCAGTTTGATACCCGAGATAAAAGGGAGTTACAAACCGGGACAAATGTGGGTTTCCCCAGCAGTGACAGCTCACAAGCAGCAGCAACAAATGTCACAACAGCATCATAGATCTCACAAATCAAAGTTCTTTTACAGAACAAATCAAAGTCCATCACAGATGTCCCACTCTTGGATTGACAGGATGACACTACACCACACTGCCATTGGGAAGAATATTAACGAGCACTGGGATATAGTTACCTGGAGTTTGAGGGAGGTGAGCGAGTAGGGGTTCTCCACACGGAAGAAGGGTTAGACCTAGTACATGACCTCTAGTCTGAGATTTTTTATTTTTAAATATTTGTATGAAAATATTTTTTAAAATAATTCTACGTTTTGAAAATTTAGACGTCTCACATTCTCTAAGTGGGCTTTTTTAAAATCGCCCTTCCAAAGGACATTGGACCTAAAAGTAAGTCCTTTGGACCTAAAAGTAAAATTTTTATTTGTGTTCAAACCGTCTTCGTCGGTTTTAATTACTCAAAAAATTAGTAATACTTATTCGACAACTCAAATGAATTCAAATAAAAAAGTAATAAACTTCAAAGTTATAGATCTCATCAAGTTCTACAACGTTCAACGTTTATATAAAGTTTGTCTCAACCCGATGTCGTTTGAAATATAGATATGAGATTTTGTTAAAATAGGTTTTATATTTTTTAACAAATATTTGGACATCTAAATGATATTAAATGATTTTAGAAAAATGTTCTTTAGGAGGGCGTGTGGGGGAATGTCTCCCGAGGGTAGCCCACACTAAGGAAAGGAGGTCTGGAAGGTTGGACTAGGAGTCCTCGGGCCAGGATAGGAAGCCAAACCTCGGGCGAGGACAGCTTGCCCGACCTTTGCCCTCGGGCCCCACCTCACTCCCTTAGCTCGACCTCCACGCGCGGCCCCAACCTGAAAAGGAGCCACAACCTTCCCCCTTGGGAAGGAGGCTTCCTTGACAAGCCTCGTAGATAAGGCAAGGGGGACAAGCTGGCAGAGGATGATGTCACTTGGCAAGATTGCGCACAAGATGTCTGTAGTGAGCGGATCCCTAGGCAAGACTGTGCGCAAGACGCCCACAGTGAGCAGGTCCCAAGACGATTCCGTTTTGCTTTTTAGCTTTTGCCTGTATTTGCTTTTTTGCTCTAAGACTAGCTTTCTTATGCCCCAAGCCCCTTGTAACTGCCCCCCTTGGACTATAAACAGGGCAGATGGCGTGGGCAGGGGGATCGCATCCAAGAACTCTCACACACCTGTACTCAAACCCTAATATTTCATCACCCTAACACAGAACACAGGAGTAGACTTGTTATTCTCTAGGAGGGTCGAACCTGTCTAAAAACCTTGGCTCATCTTGTCTCGAGTCGACCATCAAGCCCATTGGTAGACATCCCGACCACTCGTTCACCTCCTCAGGCAGCCCCATTAGAGGACTGCCAACCACCCCTTTGACAGTTGGCACACTAGATAAGGGTCGTCTTCACCATCTCGAGTGGTTTTGCTTTTTCATTCTCCTCAGACTTCACGGCTCTCGCAGGGACAATGTTCATCTTTGGGAGCCTGGTCTTATGCTCTAACGACTTCAGCCGCCTCACCCTCTCCTGGGAGGCTTCTGGCGAGCTGGAGCGTGTTGTTGCGCTATGACGCATAGCGACGATGGCTCCGCGCTCGGTGGCCTCGACTCCGGTGGCCCGCCCGGCCATGAAGGTCGTGTGGCCCAAACCCCTGCCCGCACGGCGGTCCCGAGGGTGGACTCTGTGTGGACGCGGATCGAGCGCACCACGGGGAGCCACGCCGCACGCCTGGCTCCCTTGGCACCGAAGCTGTCTTCACCGACCGCGCCCGCTACGGGACGCCTTTCCATCCTCTCTGAGCCGGCGAGCTTCCCGAGGTCCGCTTCGGTGCACTCTCCCTCGTCTTGCGATTCCCGCAAGAAGCTGGGCCAACCAGTGTTCACCCTCGGCAATAGCTGGCCGGCAAACTCTGTCACGATGGCTGTCGTGGTCTTGGATGACGAGGCCACGGGCTCTCAGGAGTCCGATGCCTCCTGCAACGCCCGTCACCATCGCAACGCTGGCCGAGTTGCCCGGCGCGAGCATGCCTAGTGCACCCGTGTTCTACTCTAGAGTCTGGAACCTCACTTCACCATGGAGTTTGAGGGGCACCATGTGTTCCGTTCGCCCATGTTCTACTTTAGAGTCTGGAGACCGACTTCACCTTGGTTACTTTCTTGACCCGGAATCGTCACCCAACGTCAAGTTTCCTCGGGACAAGACTTGGCACGCAAGGAGGAAGAGGGAGGAGACAACCCGGCAGAGCCTGACACCACCTGCCAGCACAGAAGGAGGATCCCAAGGCTAGAGAGATCACGAGATGCCCACGGTGTATAGGACCTAGCAGACCATCATGTACCTTTTTCAGATATTCTTTGTACCAACCTTTTAGCTCGTTAGACTTAGCTTTCTTGGCCCCCAAGCTCACCTGTTCCTGCCCCCCTTGATCTATAAAAGGGAGGGCAAGGCAACGGGGCCAGGGGGAGAGGGACATCCGGAAAGCAACAAAGGAAGAGGGATCTTGAGAGGACTCTAGGTCCAACTCCATTGTAATCTCAGTTCATACTCCACCCAATCAAAGAACACCACACACTGGACGTAGGCCTATTATCCTTCTGCAGGGCTGAACCAGTATAACTCGCTGTGTCTTTTCTCCTTGGCTCGTCCTATGACTCGAGTCGACCATTCGATCCATTGAAGGACAGCATCTCTACCACACTCTCTTTCTCCTCTTCGGGGACCCCCCTTTGAGGATTGTCGACCCATCAACAGTTGGCGCGCCAGGTACGTGCCAAGCCCCGCACGACCATCAGGGTTTGGCAAACCCCCGATATCCAGCACGACCGTCCTGAGGGTGGACGACGTGTGTACCCGGATCAAGCGTCTAGCCTAGCTTCGCGCCAGGCGCTCTGCTTCTCCATGCCGAGGGATGTCTTCCCTACCTTCACGCACCGCTGGATGTGCTCTCGCATCTCACGGCGTGATGAGCCCTAGCAAGACCATTTGCCGAGCTTCACTTTCCCGCGTGGCATCGGTTGGGCGGCTGCATGGTCCAGTGTTCATTCCTCGCAACCGCTGGCCTGCCAACTTTGTCATGACGGCGGAGGCGGTGTCTGATGATGAGGTCTCGGGCTCCCAGGATTCCGATGCTCACCGGAACGCACGTCGTACCCGCAATGCGGAGCGGGGTGCACGGTGAGAGCAAACCCGTCGACCCCGCATTCAGCCCTGGCGCCTGGAGTCCGACTTCACGATGGAGTTTTAAGGACAAAAGGTCTTTCGGACGCCCGCGGCCAATCTGGTTGCCATTGAGCACGCCCTCAATGGTCTTCCTGACTCCCCGAAGATTCGGAAGGCCATGGCCATGACCCAGGCCGTCAATATGCAGTTTAATGTCCCGGGTCCGTCTGGGTGCCCCTCAGGAAGTGCTTGACGGTCGAAGTTATGGCTGCAGCAGAGCGCCGGTCATTCGGCCTCTTCGTGTCCTCCTGCGGACATGGCCACGAAGACCGTGGCTGCTCCTACAGGCACAACCCGACGTTCCAGGAGTGTTCGCTCAGCCGAGCACCAAGGGAGCTCCCACTCGGGTGACCTGCGTGAAGTGATCGCGCAGAGGATGGACGCCCGCAACACCATCGTGCGACGCGTCGCTGATCGGAGGCGCCAGGAGATCCGACGTCGGGAAGAGTATGACCTGCTGCATGGACCTCCTGATGGAGTCCCTGACCTCATGCCCCGATGCGATGGCTTCGCGGCGTTCACTACCAAACTTAGGTAGGTCACGTGGCCCAATGGTTTTCGTCCAATGGGAATCGACCCTTACGACGGCAAGACCGACCCACTTTGTGGCTCCAGCTGTATTGCATAGCCGTTCGAGCTGCGAATGGGGATGCCTACGTCATGGCAAACTACCTCCCGGTTATGTTGGCACCGACTGCCATCAACTGGCTCGGTGGACTTCCCAAGAACTCCATCGATTCTTTGGATGAGCTTGTTAGTGATATGCCCTAGAGGCAACATGGAGATGTTGGGTATCACGTCAATGTTTATGTATAAATGAACAAAGTGTTATTCAGTTCCATGAAATAGACATCTTGTATTGATCAATAAGTACGTGACTTATTTATGAGACTCGATATGTATGAATCTATTTCTAAATGATCCTGATCATATATCATATTATTGGAACTAATATGATTCTAAGATCGGCATGTCTATTGATTGATGATCATGTCTCATAGATCATGGGTATGGAGATACCAAATCAATAAACATGGACATATGTGTTGGAGAACACATTGTTGGATAGACCCACCATGAGACACTACAGAATTAATGTGTCATTAGTTGGTCTCGTAGTGTTGGTACAAAGTCCTTAGACCCGAGATCACCATGGATTCCAACATGTGTAGTAGCCTACTTTGGGACTACCAAACGCTATTGCGTAACGGGTAGTTATAAAGGTAGTTTTCGGGTTTGCTATGAAACATGGAGTGGGATGTGAGTGATCAAGATGGAATTTGCCCCTCCTTTGGAGAGATATCTCTGGGCCCCTCGAGGTAATGGATTATGGAAATGCATGGCCATGCTAAGTTGATTGAGGAGTCAATCAACGCACGGATAGTCCAATACGGTTCGAGTGAATGGTTAAGCTATTGAAGGGATGGCACACATCTTGCCTATAGCTTAACCGGTATCGTGAGGCAAAGGGATTTGTGTACACATTACAGGTTCATAGCCGATATTATATTCTTGTATACTATGGTGTCAATATGTGCTGCTAGGCGCCGCTATTGACGGTCGGCGAGTTGGACTCGAGCCGACGATCGGCTAAGTTAGACTATAGCCGAAACCGAGTATACCTGAACCTACGTGGTCGCACGCTTAAGGGGATCAAATAGATATTCCAGTTGGACTCGGATATGGCTCGATCGGATAGGGATCCGATCGGATAGAGTCCCGAGGGCTTACGACGTATGGGCGACCAACTCTATGAGATACGGATGAGATCCGATTCAAAATAGAGTCCTAATCGGCCACTAGTCCCGCGGCCAACTCTATATAAAGGAGGGAGGGGTGGAGAGCTGCGACATGTCAATTGCATCGTGTGCAACGAAGTCGCCGAGATCAATCTCCACGGAAACCCTCCCCACTTTCGAGCCGAACCCTAGCCTTGCATCGCGTGCTAGCACACGGGTGTTCGGCGTTCGTCCCCGGACGTGTGGATACCGGTAGAGGCGCCGCTACGTTGCGCGCTATTGATCGGCTCGGATCGACCGCAATCGGAGCGATCGGCCAGGTGGAATCGATCGCGGTCGGGCGCATCGGAGCGAGGCGTGAGAACGCGGCCGGACGACTCGAATCGGCCGTCTCCGGGAATCGGCTACACGTTCGGATCGGATTGCCCCGATTGGCTATTCCGCCGCACTCTACTCCAATTGGTAACGATCTATCGGCCCTTTCTTGCAAGTGTTCCTGGTTTGCGCGGTTAAAAGATTTTGTTTTCGGCTAGCGTAGCCTCCGCGTAACCCTTCAAAGGTATCGAGCTAATCTTGCTTAGTTCGGGTTTTAGATTGGATCTGGAACAAGTTTTGCACACGGGTTGATTAGATCAATCGGTTTTACGGGATTTGTTGAGGAGAGTTCATGGTAATTGCGTTCCTTGATAGTGTATCGGAACGGCGTAATGTGATTACGTCGAAGCAATATCCATAGATCTCGATTTGAGTCGGCTTCGAGATAGCGTTCCTTGATAGTGTATCGGAACGGTATAATGTGATTATGCCGAAGCTATCTCGTAGTCCGATCTTGTTAGCTGCTCGCGCCTACGCAAACCATCTCCCTTGATAGTGTATCGGGACGACATAATATGATTATGCCGACATGGTTTCCATAAGCGATTTCATAGATTGGATCTATGAATTTCGTGTGGTGTTCCGGGCGCTGCCTGGAAGCCTGCGAGGGGACCGCCGTGTGCGTACCCCTTATAGGTTGTCTCGATGCTGAAATCTCTCGCGATAGGTAGAAAATGTTTCTACGACTAACTTGTTTTTGCAGAGAATGCTTTGAGATGGTATGGCCCTATTGTATGTATGAGATGCATGTGATGCATGTAATATTCTTTCATATGTGCAATCCCTCGTAATATTCTTTCATACGTGCAATGCTTGTAATATTCTTTCACGACCTGCGAGTTGATGTAATCTTCAATTAGAGCTTCTATAGTAGTAGCTTAGTTTGAAAAAATAAGCATTCGGCACTCGGAAGAACGGTGATGAAGATGGAGATCCTCTACACCGGCATGGAGATGGAGATCACCATGTGAAGGGGCCATACTATTTCATGCTATTCTACCTGCTTTCATATATGTGATATGTTTGTTTGATAGGATAGCATCCCTCACAAAATTAAGTAGTAATGATGCCCTTCCAAATGTTGCACCCGTCACCGTTATGCTCGTCAATGGTGGGTTTGCCAAAGCAGAGTGCCATTCTCTATCATAACACGAGGGGGTATATGTCGGACATATACAGCGGGAGCATTTGGTTTACTTAACAAGGCTATCAAAACAGTTTTGGGCCTTGGGGCATAGGTTGGGCCGGGGCATGGAGATGCCACACCAACAACAAGAGTCACATAGAGATGTGATTAGCAAAGAGTTGCTTACCGATGTTATTAATTTTCTAGCAAGTGATGCCAAAGCTCACTAGAAATTAATTAACATGTGGATCTTGACCCAATACGTAACCTAGAGGGAAGGTGGAAAATACGTAATTGGAGTCTTATGTTAAAGTGTTTAACAAAAGACATAGCATAAACATTGTGCTAAACTTTGCTTTTTCGTTGTAGAATAAATGGGGGCTAATACTACACCCGTACCTTTAATTTGCGATCTATTCTCGAAAAGGAAAAATTAAATGGAACAAACTTTATGGATTGGTATCGCAACTTGAGAATTGTTCTCAAGCAAGAGCGTAAGGAGTACGTTCTTGAAGTACCTTATCCCGAGGATTTGCCAAATAATGCCACTGCAACTGCACGGAGGGCTTATGAGAAGCACACTAATGATGCCCTAGATATAAGCTGTCTCATGCTTGCTACAATGTCCCCGAGCTTCGAAGCAATATGAGAGCAGCGATGCTCACACTATTATTCAGGGACTGCGTGGCGTGTTTGAGAACCAAGCTCGGGCCGAGAGGTTCAACACCTCAAAGTCCTTGTTTGCGTGCGAGCTTGTTGAAGGGAATCCCGTCGATCCGCATGTGGTAAAAATGATTGGCTACATTGAGAGTCCGGAAAAACTAGGTTTTCCCCTTAGCCAAGAGTTGGCTGCGATGTGATTCTCCGCCGCTCCCTCCGAGCTTCGAGCCATTCATATTAAATTATCACATGAATAATATGGATAGGACCTTGGCTGAATTGCATGGGATGCTAAAGACAGGAGGAGAGTATCCAGAAAAACGGTCATCATGTGATGATGATGCGAAGGCTAAGCGCAAACCACTGTCAAGAAGCTTTGCACCAAGAGGAAGTTAACTCCCGATGAGATCGCAAGTGCCTCCAATGCAAAGAAGGGCAAGAAGGGGTCGGCGGCATCGATGCCGTTTGCTTTACCAAGGAGACAGCCACTGGAAAAGGAACTGCAAGAAGTACATGGAGGATCTCAAAAAGAAGCAAAGTGCGACGCTTAGCGGTATTAATGTTATGGACATTAATCTAGCTACTTCACCAACGACTCTTGGGTATTTGATACCGGATCGGTAGCTCATATTTGCAAGTCGTTGCGGGAATGAGAAGAAGTAGAGGATTGAGAAGGGCGAGGTGAACCTGCGCGTCGACAATGGAGCAAGCGTTGCTACGCTTCTGTCGGCACAGTACCACTTCATCTACCTTCGGATTAGTTTTGGAATTGAATAATTGTTATTGTGTTCCAACACTATGTCAAAACGTTATTTCCGCTTCATGTTTGCAAGCGGAAGGATATGATTTTAGATCAATGAACAATGGTTGTTCGATATATCTCGAGATATGTTCTATTTTCATGCTCCATTGGTGAATGGATTATACGTTTTGAATCTTGAAGCGTCTCCCATCTATAACATTAATACGAAAAGGCAACTCTCTAATGATATAAACCCCACGTTTATCCGGCATTGTCGCTTAGGCCATATAAATCGAAACGCATGGAGAAGCTCCATAAGGATAGACTCGCTTCACTCTTTTGATTTTGAATCATTTGAGACATGTGAGTTTTGTTTACTTGGTAAGATGACAAAGGCACCTTTCACGGGACATAGTGAGAGAGCAAGTGACTTATTGGCACTCGTACATACGATGTATGTGGACCAATGAGCTCAACGGCGAGGTGGTTATCGTGCTTCATTACCTTTACTAGATGACTTTAGTAGATATGGTTATATCTACTTAATGAGGCATAAGTCTGAATCCTTTGAAAAGTTCAAGGAATTCCAGAATGAAGTACGAGAATCATTTAGGGAAAACAATCAAGTTTCTACGATCGATCGTGGAGGAGAATACTTGAGCCAAGAGTTTGGTAATCATCGAAAGATTGTGGAATTGTTCCACGCTGACTCCGCCAGAACTCCACAATGGAATGGGGTGTCCGAACGGAGAAATCGCACCTTGTTGGACATGGTGCGGTCGATGATGAGCCAAAGTGATCTTCCGTTATCCTTCGAGGATATGCTCTTGAAACAATGCGCTCACACTAAATAGAGTTCCATCTAAGTCGTTGAAAAGACACCATATGAGATATGGACAGGGGCAACCCCCTAGTTTGTCTTTTCTCAAAATTTGGGGATGCGAAGCTTATGTAAAACGTTTACGTCGACAAGCTCACACCCAAATCGACAAGTGCTTTTTGTGGGATATCCTAAGGAAATCAAGGGATACTACTTTTATAATCGGGAACAAGGCAAAGTGTTTGTCGCCCGACACGGTGTCTTCTTGGAGAAAGAGTTTCTTTCAAGAAGGGTTAGTGGGAGCAGGGTGCATCTTGAAGAAGTTCAAGAAACACCAAAAACGTTTCGCGACCACGAACCACAACAGAGGAGCAAAGTGTTGCGCCACCGTTGTAGATACACCACCCAACGGAGGTCGAAAGATCACGTCGTGCACCGAGCGTACACAGTGCAACAACGTGATATATTGTTGTTGGACAACGATGAACCTAAGACCTATGAGGAAGCGATGGTGGGACCCGATTCCAACAAGTGGCTTGGAGCCATGAAATCCGAAATAGAATCCATGTACGACAATCAAGTTTGGAACTTGGTTGATCCACTGATGGTGTCAAAACCATTGAGTGTAAATGGGTTTTTAAGAAAAGGCCGATATGGATGGAAATGTTCACATCTATAAGGCGCGATTGGTGGCGAAAGGTTTTAAACAGATTCAAGAAGTTGATTATGATGAAACCTTCTTGCCCGTCGCAATGCTTAAATCTATTCGGATTATCCTAGCGATTGCTGCATATTTCGATTATGAGATATGGCAGATGGATGTCAAAACGGCATTCCTAAATGGAAACCTAAGCGAGGATGTATACATGATACAACCTCGGGGTTTTATCGATCCGAATCGCCCGGAAAGATATGCAAAGGCTACGAAGTCAATTTATGGATTGAAGCAAGCATCTCGGAGTTGGAATATTCATTTTGATGAAGTAATCAAAGTGTTTGGTTTCATCAAAAACGAAGAAGAGGCCTGTGTTTACAAAAGGTCGTGGGAGTAAAATTGTATTTCTAATCTTATATGTGGATGACATATTGTTGATTGGAAATGATATCCCTATACTAGAATCCGTCAAGTCTTCATTGAAAAATAGTTTTTCCATGAAAGACTTAGGGAGAGCAGCATACATATTGGGCATTCGGATCTATAGAGATAGATCCAAGAGGCTAATTGGATTAAGCCAAAGTACATACATCGACAAGGTGTTGAAAAGGTTCAACATGCATGATTCCAAGAAAGGTTTCTTGCCCATGTCACATGGCATTAATCTTAGCAAGAGTCGGTGTCCTCGGACACATGATGAGCGGAATAAGATTGGTATGGTTCCATATGCTTCGGCAATTGGATCCATCATGTATGCCATGCTTTGTACACGCCCGCATGTCTCGTACGCTTTGAGTGCTACGAGCGATACCGTCGATCCAGTGAATGTCATTGGATCGCCGTAAAGAATATCCTTAAGTACTTGAGAAGAACTAAGGATATGTTCCTAGTCTATGGAGGTGAAGAAGAGCTCGTTGTAAGTGGTTACACCAATGCTAGCTTCCAAACGGACAAGGATGATTATAGATCGCAATGGGTCCGTGTTCTCGCCGAACGAAGGCGCATCACTGGAAGAGTTCCAAGCGGATACATTGTTGCCGATTCTACAACGGAGGCCGAGTACATTGCCTTCGGATGCTTGCAAAGGAGGCGTTTAGATCAAGAAATTCGTTTCGAGCTTGGTGTGATGACTAGTACGACTGGTCCAATGTCTCTCTATTGTGATAATAGTGGAGCCATTGCACAAGCCAAGGAGCCGAGATCACATCAAGTCCAAACACATACTTCGGTGATATCATCTCATCCGCGAGATAGTGGACAGAGGTGATGGCAAGATATGCAAAGTGCACACGGATCTCAACATAGCCGATCCGCCGACAAAACCTCTCCCTCGGCCGAAACATGAGGCGCACACAAGAGCAATGGGTATTAGATACTTACATGATTGACTCTAGTGCAAGTGGGAGATTGTTAGTGATATGCCCTAGAGGCAACATGGAGATGTTGGATATCACGTCAATGTTTATGTATAAATGAATAAAGTGTTATTCAGGTTCCATGAAATAGACATCTTGTATTGATCAATAAGTACGTGACTTATTTATGAGACTCGATATGTATGAATCTATTTCTAAATGATCCTCGATCATATATCATATTATTGGAACTAATATGATTCTAAGATTGGCATGTCTATTGATTGATGATCATGTCTCATAGATCATGGGTATGGAGATACCAAATCAATAAACATGGACATATGTGTTGGAGAACACATTGTTAGATAGACCCACCATGAGACATTACAGAATTAATGTGTCATTAGTTGGTCTCGTAGTGTTGGTACAAAGTCCTTAGACCTGAGATCACCATGGATTCCAACATGTGTAGTAGCCTACTTTGGGACTACCAAACGCTATTGCGTAACGGGTAGTTATAAAGGTAGTTTTCGGGTTTGCTATGAAACATGGAGTGGGATGTGAGTGATCAAGATGGAATTTGCCCCTCCTTTGGAGAGATATCTCTGGCCCCTCGAGGTAATGGATTATGGAAATGCATGGCCATGCTCGCTTGATTGAGGAGTCAATCAACGACGGATAATCCAATACGGTTCGAGTGAATGGTTAAGCTATTGAAGGGATGGCACACATCTTGCCTATAGCTTAACTGGTATCGTGAGGCAAAGGGATTTGTGTACACATTACAGGTTCGAGCCGATATTATATTCTTGTATACTATGGTGTCAATATGTGCTACTAGGCGCCGCTATTGACAGTCGGCTGAGTTGGACTTGAGCCAACGATCGGCTAAGTTAGACTATAGCCGAAACCGAGTATACCTGAACCTACGTGGTCGCACGCTTAAGGGGATAGAATAGATATTCGAGTTGGACTCGGATACGGCTCGATCGGATAGGGATCCAATCGGATAGAGTCCTATGGGCTTACGACGTATGGGCGGCCAACTCTATGAGATACGGATGAGATCCGATTCAAAATAGAGTCCTAATCGGCCACTAGTCCAAGTCGGCCAACTCTACATAAAGGAGGGAGGGGTGGAGAGCTGCGACATGTCAATTGCATCGCGTGCAACGTAAGTCGCCGAGATCAATCTCCACGGAAACCCTCCCCACTTTCGAGCCGAACCCTAGCCTTGCATCGCGTGCTAGCACACGGGTGTTCGGCGTTCGTCCCCGGACGTGTGGATACCGGTAGAGGCGCTGCTACGTTGCGCGCTATTGATCGGCTTCGGATCGGCCGCAATCGGAGCGATCGGCCGTGGTGGAATCGACCGCGGTCGGGCGCATCGGAGCGAGGCGTGAGAACGCGGCCGGATGACTCGAATCGGCCGATTGGCGAATCGGCCGCTCCGGGAATCGGCTACACCGTTCCGGATCGGATTGCCCCGATTGGCTATTCCGCCGCACTCTACTCCAATCGGTAACGATCTATCGGCCCTTACTTACAAGTGTTCCTGGTTTGCGCGGTTAAAAGTTTTTGTTTTCGGCTAGCGTAGCCTCCGCGTAACCCTTGAGAGCTCTGTGATGCCTTCATTGCCAACTACCAAGGCACCTGGCAGCGCCCGGCTACCCGCTATGACCTTGGCCAAGTCTGGCACGGGGCCAACGAGTCCATCCGAAACTACATCCAACGCTTCCCGGAGCATCGCAACTCCGTTGCAAGCATTACCGACGGAGACTTCATGCGTATCTTCTCCGAGGGACTTCGAAAGCCCTCCGAGCATTTCCGCTACCTTGTCCAAACGAAGCCAACCACTCCGGCTCAGGTGATCGCCATCAACAAGAGCTTCGTCGATGCCGAGGACACCAAGAACCAACTGATGGTTCCCTCCAGTTCCCACCTCCTGAGGGAGTTGAAGGGAAAGGAGCGGGCCAACCCCGAGCGCCCGCCGAGGAGATCGGTCACCGCCCACGTCCATGGGATCGGTGGGTCGACGCGAAGCACGAGCTGACTCCGAAGGTTGTGGCCCTCGAGGGGCCAAGCTCGAGAGGAGAGCCCTCGGGGAAACACTCTAGGAAGCGTTGGACAAACCCTGCTTCCTCCATCTGGACGGCCACCATACCATCCGGTAGTGCTACACCCTCCAGGACCAAATGGCCTGGGAGGCACAAAACCCCCGACCTCCAAGGCCGAGGAAAGGGAGAGGCGCAGACCCGAAGTGCCGAAAAGGGGATCATCGACGGGAGGATGGCTTCCAGGAGCCGACCCACACCGTCAGCATGATCCTCTGGGGTGAGGCGACCTCAGAGAGTCAATGCCAACAGAAGGTTCTCTCTCATCACATGAACACTATCTCCACCGACTCACCTGAGCGCCTTTGTTGGTCAGAAGTTCCGATCTCCTTCTCTCGGGCAGACCAATGGGCCGATATCCCAAAGCCGGGTCGTTTCCCACTGGTAGTGGATCTGGTGGTTCTCATGGTGCACCTCAAGCGTGTTCTGGTCGACGGGGGAAGCGGCATCAACGTCCTCTTCAGAGGAATCCTTCGTGAGCTCGGAGTATCTCTATCCGCCCTTGAGCCCATAGACTCACCGTTTTATGCCATTGTCCCGGGTCAAGGGAGCTTGCCCCTGGGAGTCATTTCCCTCCCCGTGACGCTTGAAACGTAGGAGAACTTTCGCACCAAGTTCATTAGATTCTATGTGGCTGACTTTGAGACGGCTTACCATGCGGTACTTGGCCGTCCGGCCCTCGCCAAATTCATGGCAGTTCCCCATTACACGTACCTGGTTCTCAAGGTGCCTGGACCCCACGGAGAGTTCTCTATGCGAGGGGACGTCGCCACATCCCACGCCTACACGTCTGATAGACTCGCTCTCGGTGAAGCCCCGACCCCTCAGCTCGTTTTGGTGGATTCACCCCCTTGGATGTCGACCCTAAGGGGAAGGCACCAATGGTTGAGGACAGCCCGTACCCGGGGCAACCAGCGTCGAGACCTTCTGATGGCTCTGCCGAGTACAAGATTGTCTCCCTCTCCGACACCGATCCCTCCAAGACGGCGCTGATCGGCTCACACCTCAGAGAAAAATAGGAAAGCGCACTCGTCGTCTTCCTGCGTGCGAACATCGACATGTTCGTTTGGAAACCGACTAACATGCCGGGAGTACCCAGGGAGTTGGTCGATCATGAGCTCCACGTCCTCCCCGATGCCAAGCCGGTCAGGCAAAGGCTGTGTCGGTTCACCCAGGAGCGCAAGGACGAGATCCGGAAGGAGCTGACCAGACTGCTAGATGCGGGTTTCATTTGAGAAGTGTATCACCCAGATTGGTTAGCCAATCTGGTACTTGTAAAGAAGAAGAATGGGAAATGGAGAATGTGTGTTGATTATAGAGATCTTAACAAACATTGTCCTAAAGACCCATTTACTCTTCCCCGGATCGATCAAGTCGTCAACTCCACCATGGGTTGTTCCCTCCAGTGTTTTTTGGATTGCTACTCAGGCTATCATTAGATAGGCCTCAAAGCATTCGACCAGGAGAAGACGTCTTTCATTACGCCATTCGGGGCCTTCTGTTACACCACAATGGCCTTTGGGTTGAAGAACGTTGGATCTACCTACCAGCGAGCCATCCAGCATTGTTTGGCCAGCCAGATTGGTCATAACGTCGAGGCCTATGTAGATGATGTGGTGATCAAGACGCGGATCCCCAACGATCTATTGCCCAACATAGCGGATACCTTCACGAACCTGCGCAGATACCGATGGAAGCTTAACCCCAAGAAGTGTGTTTTTGGCGTGCCTTCCAAAAAGCTCCTAGGTTTTGTCATCTCTGAATGAGGAATCGAGCCCAATCCCGAGAAGATCTCAGCAATCCTGAATATGCGGAAGCCGTCCTGCGTCAAGGATGTGCAGAAGCTTATGGGTAGCATGACTTCCCACGAGAGATTCATTTCCCGACTCGGTGAGCGTGGAACGCCATTCTTCAAGCCGGTGAGGAAGGGCAAAGATTTCCATTGGTCGGATGATGCCGACAAGGCATTCGCCGACTTCAAACACCTTCTAACTACGTCGTCGATCGTCACCACTCCGAACCCCGAGGAACAGCTGCTTTTGTATGTCGTTGCGACCACGACTATTATTAGCACGGTGTTGGTCGTCTAGCGACCGAAGGAAGGTCGCACTTATCTAGTCCAAAGACCCGTCTACGATGTATCCGAGGTCCTTGGACCGTCGAAGACGCGTTACCCGCAAGTACAAAAGCTGTTGTATGCCGTCCACCTCACCACCAAACTACGGCATTACTTCCAGGCTCACAAGTGGTGATGGTGACCGGGTTCCCCCTCGGGAACATCATTCGTAACTGTGAGGCCACCGGGCGGATAGTAAAGTGGGCCTTGGAAATGGGTGAGTTCTCCATCAACTACAAGCCGCGCAACGCCATCAAGTCACAAGTCCTGGCTGACTTCGTGGCCGAATGGACAGAGATCTAGCTCCCGTCGACCTCCGAGTCATGGCCGACCTGGACCATGTATTTCGATGGCTCTCTCAGCATTGACGGTGCTGGGGCTAGAGTACTTTTGGTCTCCCAAAGGGATAACACCTCAAGTACATCCTCCAGCTAATGTTCAAGGCATCCAATAATGCCGCTGAGTACGAGGCTTTACTCCATGGTCTCCGGATCGCCAAATCCATTGGCGTCAAACGCCTTATGGTTTATGGAGATTCGAAGCTAGTCATTAGCCAGGTCAACAAGGATTGGTCCTGTTCGAGGGAAAAGATGGACGCCTATTGCATTGAGGTCTGAAAGCTCGAGGGCAAATTCACTGGCCTTGAGTTTCATCACGTCCTTCGGGATGCCAACTCGGCGGCCGATCGGCTGGCCAAGTTTTGGTCATCCCAAGCTTCGGTGTCGCAGGGGATCTTCATCCACGAGCTACACAGGCCGTCGATCAAGGATCCAGAGCTTCCTGAGCCGGTCCCCGCGCAACCTGCTAAGTCAGTGCTCGCCATCTCTGACATCCCTGATGACTGGCGTTGAGAGCTTATCGACTACATCACCACTAAGCCGCTTCCTCCCGATAAGGCCAAGGCTGAGCGCATTGCCCGACACAGCAAGCAGTACGTCGTGGTGGGCAGCGAACTATTCAAGCGTGCAACATCCACCCAAGTGCTCCTGCTGTGCATCCCCTGGGACTGTGGAATTCGGGTCCTCAATGAGATACACTCAGGCATCTGCGGCAACCACGCGAGCACAAGGACGCTGGTCGGCAAGGCCTTCCGAGCGGGTTATTATTGGCCAACTGCCAATGAGGACGATAAGAAACTAGTCCGACACTGCCAGGGATGTCAATTCTTTGCTAAACAGCACCATCTTCCGGCACAGGCTCTCCAAACGATCCCGCCGTCGTGGCCATTCATGTGGTAGGGCCTCGACATGGTCTGCCCATTCTCGAAGGCACCCAGAGGTTACACCCACCTTTTAGTCACAATCGACAAATTCACAAAGTGGATTGAGGTGATGCCATTGAAATCTTGCACCGCCAAGAAGGCGGCCGAGTTCATTGAGGGCATCACCTTCCACTTTGGCGTCCTGAGGAAGATCATCACCAACCTTGGCACATAATTCACTGGGAACGATTTTTGGGAACGATTTTTGGGAGTTCTGTGAGGACAGATGCATCGAGGTCAAGTATGCCTCGGTGGCGCAACCCTGAGCGAACGGGTAGTGCGAACGTGCTAATCGCATGATCCTGTAGGGCCTAAAGGCCCAGGTCTTTGACCCACTTCGAAAGCATGAAGGCTGCTGGTTGCGAGAGGTCCTAGCCATACTCTGAGGGCTCAGTACTCAGCCAAGCCAAGCCACAGGACGGACCCCGTTCTTCCTGGTCTATGACTCAGAGCTAGTTCCCCGATCAACATGCTTCACGAATCCCCAAGGGTTCGACTTTATGATGAAGGGACAGCCGAGCAAACGTGGGCCGAGGACATAGACAACATCGGAGAAGAACGCATGGCCACTGCAATTCAAATGGACCGGTATACCAATAGGCGCTTCATCGATACCACGACCGCAACGTCCAAGGGAGGTCCTTCTAGGTCAGCGACCTAGTTCTTTGTAGGGTGCAGTCCACGGCCGGCATGAACAAGCTCTCGCCCCCGTGGAAAGGTCCCTTCATCATCTCCGCGGTCACACGTCCAGGCTCCTACAGGCTGATTCGCGAAGTCGGACAGGAAGTGCCAAACTCTTGGAACATCAAGCACCTACACCGATTCTATGGTTGAACAGCTAAGTACTCAGCCCTTGACCTTTTCCATTCTGCAAACTCGGTTATCCCTTAACATTTTTTGTTGCAGAACACTCACCCGACCCCCGACCGACTTGGGGGCTCGGAAGCCATCCCGAGCAGTATCGTTAGCCGCGTTGATTCCTTCTCATGCAATTACGCTCATGGCAAAGCCTAAGTAGTGCGGCCCTAGCTCAGTAGCAAAGGGTTTTTGAGAAGCTATACCGCCTGCTGAGCTTGAGCTGCTCGGGGGCTCATTCATTACCCGCTTTGACCGAACGTGGCCGGCTTGATCCTAAGTCCCTTAGGTAGTGACTTCATTCCTATTCGATGTTGGCTGGGGTCAGGACCAGCCGTGTTTCAGTCAAGTGCCGACGAATGAGCTCGTGGCTCCTAAATGACTAAATCCTGTGTACATGACTAAGACGCCAGGAGCTCGACTCGGGTCACCCAGACAATGTCTGTCGATGGCCCAACTCGCTCTACTTCGAGGGTTAGACACACAGAGATTGGTCGAATGTCGATGACCTCATGTTCATTCGTTACATACACAACTAAGTGACCTAGCTCGACCGAATGTTAAGCCCTTGAAATGGCCATCAGGCATAGTCGGGAGCCGTCCTGCCAGCTTTCGCCGCTTAGACATGAGAGTTATACGCGTATTGGGTGATCGCCGATCCTCCCCCACCTCCCTATTCGTCCTGCACTTGGCTGAGTCGTTCGAGTAGATCTAGGAAACCTTCGTATCCATCCGTTAAGGTATGAAGAACACGCGGCATCGAAGGTCGGTCATGTGACGAATAGAAGGCTATCTCTTCACGTTCCAACCCGCTATGAAGGAGAAGGATCTTCTTAGAGTTTGATCGGTAGTCCTCCGGACTTGGTCCGTAGATGGCCGAGATCGCTCAGCAGGATCTACTCCACGAGACAGACGTCCTTGAGTTTGAACTAGAAGCCTTCCGATCGTTGGTCCGTTGACAACCTAAGTCGCTTGGAGCAGTCTACCTGAAGTGGTAGCTTCCCCCGAGCTCGACTGCCTGCCCTCCGGATTCAGACTGTAGAAGGACATGGTCGCTCGGACAGTCTGCCACATAGAGGCGTGTCGGATGTCTAAAAAAAATTTCATATCGGACATATCGCAAATCGCAGGAGGCATACAAAGGAGACTAAAAAAGTTTGCTTCATATTTTGCGGGCTGATGATCATACATAGGGCCCGAGGTCCCCATAATCTACAGGTCCATGTTGGCTACGATCTTCTCCGCCGTAGGATCCACGGCGACATAGATCTTGTTGATGTCATCCTCCTCGGTGCTAGCAGGCCACCCTTCGGCAACCACGTCGATATCAACCTGGGGGAACAACTTCTATACCACTCTGGGAACATGTGCACATGTTGGAATGATTGAAACAACGAGTCCAACACATTATCATGTTTCCAAAACACCCCGACATGTGCACATGCTGTAGCCCCCAGCTTACAGCTCCATGGAGGCGACGATCATCTCCGCCGTTGGCTCCATGGTGGTGTAGATGCCATCGACATCTTTCGCCTCAGCGCCAGCAGGCCACCCCTCCGCGATCGCCTCGATATCCACCCAGGGGTACATCTTATGTACGACGCCAAGGACGTGCGTCGCCACCGTCTTGGCCACCCCCTAGGCGTAGCGTCGGAGAAGCTCCCGACCATTCAATAGGCAGGCCTGAAGCATGTCATCGTTCGGGATGGTCGACGACGTCTCTGGGTCGATCTCAGCAAGGAGCGTTCAGTCTGCCTCCGAACAGATCTCCCATCGCCCGTCGACCGTCTTCAGACTGTCCCCGAGTCGGCGAATCCTTCGGCCAACACCCGCCAGTTGGCCTGGTCATGAAATGAGTCGGTTAAAGCACACTCCAAGCTAAAAAACAAGGGAATTATAGAAGACAACACTTACGGACAGCTTCCGCCTGCGCGGCTTGGTCCTCGGCCCCCTTGGCCAAAGCTTCATCCATGGCCCTCTTAGGGGCTGCTAGCCTCCTCTCCAGCTCGACCTTTGCCGCCTCCGACGCTTACACCTTCACTTCAGCATCGTCGAGCGCCCCAGTCAGGTCCTGGATGAGGGCTCGGCTCTGCTGATCAGCTGCAGTAGCCCCTGCAGCATCGATGGAAGAGGGGGGTCCGGTAATCTGAGAGTTGGCTCTCGACGGCTCCCTATCAACAATGATATTTGGCGCCAGTGACGCCAATAAAACAAAAACACAACGGAAGGAATGCGCTCACCGGGAGGAGGTTGTGAACCTCACAACACCCCGGCGTGCGATTTTCGGAGCAGGCCTCAATGCCCGCCCACCCGCCTCCCCAGGGACACTCGGCCCTGCCTCCGCGGAAGCGGTTGACTTCAGCTTCCCTTTAGGTTGGTGTCACGACGGAAGGCGTATTTCTACAAACTTCAGTTGCGGAATGGCACCGACATCCTGCTAAGGCGTCAACACCTGGCAGGTGAGGTTCCAGTAGAGAAATTCAGGCAAAGGGTGAAACCCAGAACTTACTCATTGTCGACGACCCTCGGGGCTCCCGCTCTAACTCCAACCCTCGCTGGAGCTTAGTAACGAGGCCATGAGTCTCGGAGAGCTTTGAGGAAGAAGACGGTTGCAGAGTATAGACGGGTGTGCTGAGGATCTCTCTCAAATTGGAGGAGAAAGATGGCATAAGGACAGGGGAGCTTGAAGTGACCAGGTCTAAATAGGGGGGTAGTGGTGGACTTGGTGGAGCGAGTCTCGAAAAGCGTGCGCAGGGCCGTTTAAAACTGGCGTGTAGCATTCGAAACGCCTCCGGCCATCCGACTCCCGCACGCCATGTCACCCTCGGATAAAATCTGGACCGTTGGTTTTTCAGAACGACAAACGACACCTGTAAAACTTCCGTTGCCCGCTCCAAAGAAATCGCCATCTGGTCACATCGCCTTTCCCATCTTAACTGACAACGCCGCTTGACGATTGGGAAAAGGCGGGATACCAATGGTTTGATGTTCCATAGCAACGTCTCCAGTTCCTGTGCCACGGACGGAGCTTGGCAGAGAATATCAGAGGACTCCCTCTAACTTAGCGAATCGGCACTAGCCTTCGGCTTGAGATTCCGTTGACTCGAGGTGGACTTTCGAGCTAGTCCCAGTTGAGGTCGGGACTTGTGTGAGGTGTCACCCCAGGGTGCCTAAAAGACCCGGATTGGACCCCAACAGAAGTCAAACCGAGTGTCCTACGATAGCTAAAAACAAAATTTTTCTACCACGCAAACTATGAACACTTGCAAGTAAGGGTCAATAGATCATTATCGATTGGAGTGGAGTGCAGTGGAAATAGCCAATCAGGAGCTATCCGATCCGAAACAGTACTGGCCGATCACAGCCGATTCGCTGATAGCCAATTCCCCGAGTCAACAGCCGATCCGCCGCAGCCGACGTGCCGATTCCACAGCTGATCTGCCGCAGCCGATTTGCCAATTCACCGAACCGTGCTTGCGCTGCCGATCCGCTGCAGCCGCCTTGCTCCGATGCGTCGTAGCTGATTTGTCCGATCGCAGCCGATTCATAGCCGACTAACAGCACCACAATGTAGAAGTGCCTCTACTGGTATCCACACGTCCGGGGATAGAACACCTAACACCCGTGTGCTAGCACAAGATGCAAGGCTAGGGTTTTGGCTCGGGAGTGGGGAGGGTATCCTGTTAGTAATATGCCCAAGAGGCAACATGGAGATGTAGGATATCATGGTCAATGTTTATGTATAAATGAATAAAGTGTTATTCAATTCCATGAAATAGAACTACACATGTTGGAATCCATGATAATCTCAGGTCTAGGGACTTTGCACCAACACTACTTGAGACCAACTAATGGAACATTAATTCCTGTAGTGTCTCATGGTAGGTCTATCCAACAATCAGTTCTCTAACACATGTCCACGTATATTTATTTGGTATCTCCATACCATGATCATCAATCATAAACATGCCGATCTTAGAACCACATTTGTTCCAATAATATGACATGTGATCCAGGATCGTTTAGAAATAGATTCATACATAAAGAGTCTCATAAATAAGTCACATACTTATTGATCAATACGAGATGTCTATTTCATCGAACTGAATAACACTTTATTCATTTATACATAAACATTGACCATGATATCCAACATATCCATGTTGCCTCTAGGGCATATCACTAACACTCGGAATGTGACCGAGAGCCCGACCGCCCTCGGAGGTTGGGCATTCCGGCCTTTCCCCGAGTATGACCTCGGCCCTTCTCTCGACCCCGACTCGTCGCCCGACCTCGAGCATCCTCGGGAAGAAACTTGGCAAGCATGGAGGAAGAGGGAGGAGATAGTCGGACAGCATCTGACACCACCTGGCGTCATAGGAGCAGGGTCCTAGGGCTGGCAGGAGCACAAGATACCCACGGTGTCCAGGACCTAGTAAACCGACATGTACTTTGTCAGATATTCTTTGTACCCACCTTTTATATCTTTTAGTCTTAGCTTCCTTGACCCTCAAGCTCATCTGTACCTGCCCTCCTTGAGGTATGAAAGGGAGGGCAGGGCCACGGGGCCAAGGGGGAGCCAACACACCTTTGTAACTCTTGTTCATCATCCACCCCAAAGAAAGAACATCACACACTGGACGTAGACCTATTATCCTTCGGGAGGGCTAAACCAGTATAATTCCTTGCGTCTTGTTTCTTGGCTCAACTTAGATTCAAGTCGACCATCGGATCCATCAGAGGGCAGCTTCTCTACCGATCTCTCTTCTACCTCCTCGGGAACCCTCCTTGGAGGACTACCGACCCACCCGTCGACAGTTGGCACGCCTGGTAGGGGCGTTGTTCTTCGTCTGAGGTAGTCTGAGTATCCGAAGCAATGGCACAGCCAATTAGCCGAATCACTTTGGGCCTATCGGATGGCTTGCCACGAATCAATCCAGGTGCCTCCATATAAACTGATCTACGGGCATGAAGCAGTTCTGCCATGGGAAAACATTATCGGCTCAAGAAGGATTCAACTACAAGATCAGCTGACAGCCGATGATTATTATAACTTAATGGTAGATGAGTCAGAAGACCTAGTTCTATTAAGGATGCGTGCCTTGGAAAAAGTGACCAGGGACAAGGAGCGAGTAGCCCGTCATTATAATAAGAAAGTTGTGCCTAAGTCTTTTGAAGAGGGTGAGCTCCTTTGGAAGTTGATATTACCGATCGGATCAAGGGACAACAAATTTGGCAAGTGGTCACCTAACTTGGAAGGGCCTTTCAAGATCCACAGATGCGTCTCTAAAGGAGCCTACATGCTGGAAGGTTTGGAAGGAGAGGTGTTTGGTCGGGCCCTAAATGGCAAATATCTGAAGAAGTATTACCCCAGTGTTTGGATCAACTCATGATTCGACTAAGGTCTTGTCGATTCATGTTAGCCGATTCGTTGAATACGCATCGCCTTTAGGTCGTTTTGGTGCTAAGTTTTTCCCCTCATTTTTGTACATCGGCTCTGCCTAGTCGACAGCGGTACGATATTTGGTTTGATAATTTTATTAATGCTAAAGACATCATCAACAAAATTAAGGGGCATACATATATACTATCAGAAATCAAACTTAGCAAATTTTTGAAGTTTTCGAAGCATTCAAGACGTGATCGGCAAGTACACATATAAATAATGTCGGCACATCGGTTACAAAAGAGCTGTGAGTTTAAGTTACAAAAATTCCTAGCAAACTATTACAATCGGTTCAGCGGGAAAGGAAGTTGGTGATAGCCGATATCGCCTTACGACGAATCTCGTCTATCTCTTCGATGGCTTTGGCATCGGCTGCATCACTTCCAGTCACCGGCTTCACCGCCTTGGTTAAGTCGGACAAGTATGACACGACCGCCTTGATTTTCACCCGCTGGTCTTCAATTTCCTTCGGCAGGCCGGCCACGCGTTGTTCCTTGACCTGGATCTCGGCTTCGACCTTGGCGAGCTCGGCCGCCAGTTCATCCCGACGCTTGCGAAGCTGCTTGAGCTCGGCAAGCGGTTCGGTTTTTAGAGCATCGAATCTCTCTTTTTCCGCCTTGATCTCCTGCTGGTTAGCTTTGATGGTGGCCGCCAATGTCTGGTTCTCTCGGTGATCGGCTATCCGTTCCTTTGCCCTTTCATACTTATGCCGATGCGCCTCCAGAAAAGTGGCTGGTGCAATGATGTCAACCAGCTGGTTTGGGAGCCGGGCCTGGATTTCTTCGAACCGACTACGGATGGAACCGCAATCGGCCACCAGCGCGTCCAAGGAACTCTCCAGCCGATTGGCAATATCGGCCAGTGTGGTCCTCAGGTCCTCATCCACAAGCACCATGGCTTTATCAGCATCTTCGTCCGGATCAATGAACTCTGACAAGTCAAATCCCAAAAGATTGGCTACGCTCTGAAAAGCAGGAAAATGTTAGAAGATTAATTGAAGCCAATGAGCCGATATGTGAAGGTGAGCGAACTTACATGGACGGCTCGGACTGAAGTAACTTCATCATCGGCGTCGCCACCACTTGCAACCGATGGCGTGTGTTCACTTAATACCTGGGAGGCAGCTGTTGGGGCACGAGGAGGCTAAAAAGGGTGCAAGTTCCAAAAATCGGCTGATTAAGAAAGAAAAAATGCAATGATAGAAGCTTACTGAATGAAGGGGAGCCGCTTTCCTCTTGGTGGTCAACTTCTTCTTCTCGCCGATACAAAAGCTACAATGAGGGAAGGATATATAAGACAACATTAAAAAATTGGGTAGTGAAAGTGGCTTATCGACGTGGGACGAATAGAGCACTTCAGAGGGCTCGGAGTCTTTTTAACGGATGCCTCATCGGCTGATGGAGTCTGAGCATACTTGTCAGAGGAGCTTGATTCGGTTGTGGCATCATCAATAGCTCTCTCCATTTCTTCGTCCTGGACTTCTTCATCAAGCACAACGTCGACTTCTCGGTCAATCAGGAATAGATCATCGACTGGGCTTAGCTTTTGCTTCTTCGCAGGTTTCTTCTTCGCTACAGCCGGTGCAGCGACAGCCGATGGCTTGTCCCTTTTCTGCCGACGAACTGGCTCACAGGTTTGGCCACGAAGGATAGTTGATACCTTCGGTGCGTTGAAGCCGATGATTGATGGGGCCAGCCCGCAACCGTTCGACAGCACCCCTCTAGCGTAGCTCACGGCTACTCCAGTGTTGCTGATCCGAGGAGGAGTGGCGTCGATCGTCTGCAAGGACAAAGATATGAGTAATGATGCATGCGTATGAATAGCCGATGAAGTGACAAAGTTAAGGAGTAAGTACTTACTGATGGGACCATGTCAGGATCAACGGTAGTTAGATGCATGGAAGCCGATTGGTGAAATAAATGCAATTTCCATTCCCTCCACCATCGGCTAAAGACAGTTGTCCTGGTGATTGCCAATTTGATATCCCCGAAGCTGCCGAGAGGAGGACCTGGGATATTGAGCAGCCGATGCATCATTATTGTGCCATCAATCTTGCCTCTAGCTTGGATCATGTCAGAATAATACAAGCCGATTGACAGTTGACCCATCCCCAGTTGTCTTGCAGCAACCATCGGATGATAAAACTCGTAAGTTTTTTGAACATTCCTCCCTTGGTGGATGCCAACCGGTAGAATGCAAGGGGAGATGGCAGTTACAAAAATTTCTCTCGGCTTCTCATATTTTGGAGAATTGATTTAGTCTAGCCGAAGATCGTTTGGCATTTCAAATTTGTTGAACTTGTCATAGGCAAAACAGATAGTGGAATCGGCTGGCAAGCCGTTGTAGAAGTTGTTGAACCAGTTCTTAAAATATTCAGCCGAAAGATTGGATCGAGAGTAAGAGGAGGCTGCCTCTCCGAATGACATATATCGGCGAGTGGTCACTTCATCATCTTTGTATCTCGGCTCAGCTAAAGGAAAATCGGCTTCAAGAAGACTTGGCCACTGAGCAACTTTGTGGGTGTGGAGGTTGAGCCATAACTGTAGTAGCCACCAAGGGCCTCCTGTGTGGATGGCTTGCTTAGAGGCCAGCCTAGCCTATACGTTGCTCGGCGCTTGGTACAGATAGCCGAGCAAGTACTTTCCTAAGGGGATTTTCCTTTTCTCCACTAGGGCTTCGGCTACATGTTGCCAGTTGGTGGTCGGCCCGCAACTTGATCCGCAGAAAACATACTTCTCCAACCACATCATCAGGAAAGTTGTGTGTTCCCTGTTGGAGATTGGGTCGTCCTTCATGTTCATTGAGATAAAACCACTCCAACCTCCTATGCTCTTGGTCTTGAAATTGTGATGGCACTTAATGTCGAGATCAGAGGGGTCAACTGCCGAGGTTATGTCTAGCCCGGGGATCATCACTAAGTCCAAAAGGGTTGGCGTCATCGGCCCTTGTCTAAAAAGAAATGCGTTTAGCGTGTCTGACCGTAAATAGCTCGCAGCCGACAGCAGGGGCTCATCTTTGGGCATATCGGCTAAGGTGACGGCTAGGCACTGGCTGATCCCTATTTCGTTCCAGAAAGCCTGTTTGCTAACCGATACCCTAGAATACAAGGATGGCCAAGTTTTGTCCATTGATGGCGAAGATTTGAAGACCCCTAACCAGTATGCTAAATCTAGGTTAGAAAATCATAAGGGGATCCGATTGGTCTCAGCATTGATGAAGTTGCTAGGGTCTAAGTTGCCAGTTGGCCCTAACAGGAGTTGGTCAGGGTGAAGGAGGTTGGGAATCGCAATTTGGTGAGCAAGGTGCTACATATTGAAGAAAAGAAAAGCGAAATTACAAAAGGGTAAAAAAAACCAGATTGCGGTGAATGGAGAGCTAGAGCTGACGAAAATGTACCTCGGGGTATTCTAGGGGGGCCGCATCAGAAGGGTTGCTTCAAGACACCATTGGTGTGGGGGGATTGCTGCTGCAGGGGAGTTTGCCGGTGAGATGTGCTTCGGTTCCGACGAAGTCACTGAGGGAGCAGAAAGGTTTCGAGGCTAGGGCTTGAAGGTGAAAATTGACAGCGTGACTCCTTTAGGCGTAAGGCGGGCATTATTTAAAGATTTTTTTGTAACAACTGAAACGGACTGGGACGGATGTCACGCGGGAATTTGGAAAGTGCAAATCCGCGATACTATCCTATCACGGACTTGGGGGGCATTTGTTAACGACAAAATTTGGTAACCAAATCCCCGAGTTCGGAGCTGAGATTGGAGCGGAATCGGATCAGGAATGCAGTCTGTGGAGAAACAGAGGCCGCATCGGCTAAAATCGAATCGACCGGGAGACAAGTCGGTGAGGTCGAATCGGACAAGGATGGCCGATAGCCGATTCCGATTGGGAGATGGAGATTGAACCGATCCCGAAAAGGAGCATAAAGATAAATATTGGGTTCGGTACCCAAGTGTTCGTTGAAGATATTGCCATCTATGGATAGAGTCCTGTAACGGCAATTGTATCTATAAATTAGGAAATTGTATAGATATTCCTTTTGTAATGCGGCATGAGACTGCATCCGGAGATATTGTCGTATTGTAAATAGTAGATAAGGTAGAAACCGTATCCTACACGGATATCACTGTGCCTGGGTATAAATAAGACCCGACGGCTCTTTGTAAATATGAACCAACACACAATCAATAAATTTCGGCACATCCCCACCCTATTTATTTTCGAGGAGTTCTTGCTCTTGCTCGGGCTGCATCGGCTCTGATCTCCGAAAAAGGTAATTATTTGTCATTAGTTGTTTGTATCAAAAGGACTAGTGCTTCCATCGTCAAGGTACTCTAGTTTCGGTGTTATGAACTGCGCAATTTATCATATGCGGCTTATAAGCTAGAGCAATCTTTAGATCTATCGTACAATCGGCTAGTTTCTCTCTGAAGATAGCAGCCGATAAGGCTAGATCTAGGGGTTGAATTAGGTTATATGTCGTGTCTACCGTCTCGAGTGATTCACATTGACTCATACATATCTGATATTTCTTTTTGTACTTAATGCTTCATCTAATCGACCGATTAAGTCGCTCTTAGAACTGTTAAGATCTGTTTAGTTAAATGTTTATCATTAGAGACAGTCGCTGGAGTTTTAGCCAGCCTTATCTATTTTAGTTATCTTTTAGTTTTAATTGCTATTAGATATATTAAAACCGTCTTTTATATTAAGATCTTAATTTGTTTAAATGCTCTAAGTCAGTATCAATATGTCAAACTATACTGACAGCCGACTGATCTAGGTTTAGCACATTTAGATTAGATTAATATCTTTTTATAAAATGTATCGGAGTATTAGCCGATTCACATTAGATCTGCAGTATCGGCTAGGTTATCAGTGCACATAATTATTATTCTAATGTGCCTTTAGCTCAGATGATTTATGTTGTCTCGGCATTGCCGATCTATCCCAATCACTTAGTATAAATGTGCTTTGGAATAACAAGTATATGTTTATTGATGTCTTCAGCCGATCCGGTAGGATCTAATTTTAACTTAATGCCTATTTCTTGTTTCTTGTTGGTTACAGGATCAAACCAACTGGCACGCCCTTAATTCACCAGAGGCGACCAATTTGGACCTGCACTAGAGTAAAGCAAATCTCTTAGGCCAGTGCGTGGGAATCGAATTTCTCATCAACAGAACCCTCGGGCGGTAGTCTCGCGCGCAACTTCAAACTTCACTGCTTCATGGCAGTGACTTTGACGACTCGAGTGTGGGCTCCCGAGCTAGCCCACGGGCGAGGTCGAGACTGCTCAGCGCCTTCAGGCCTGTAGATCCAAATACCTCGCCAGCCACCACTACTCTTGGGCAGTGGTTTTCCCGACTCAAGGGCTGGCGGCTAGGCCGTCCTCCTCTTGATCGAAGCAGGAGCTACCTAATGCCTCCGGGCAGTAGACCTGTTGATCTCGATATCCCCTTTTGACCTTTAGCATCGCTTAGATCGTCGGGTGATCCAAAGAACACTATGGATGATTTGACCCTAGGATGGGATGTGCCATTCGACCCTAGGCTCAGGGGCTACACCTGCCAGGTGCACCTAGGCGGTGCACCTGCAAAATCTCGAACTGCGAACACACCTGCTAGGAACAAACACCCTGGAAGAAGAACTTGACCCTAAGGCCAAATGTACCATTTGCTCTTAGGCTCGGGGGCTATACCTGGCAGGTGCACCTAGGTGATGCACCTTCCAAATCCTTGGCTCGAAGCTTTGAGGATCCTGCAGAGACTCTGACGAAGAAGAACTCTGATCCTAAGGATGGATGTTCCATTCCTCCTTAGGCTCGGGGCTACTGTGTGGGGTGTCACCCCGGGGTATCCCAAAGACCATAATCAAATCCAGACCAAAGTCAAGTCGAGAGTCCTTGGGATGTGGTCGAGGACCCGAAGCCCATGGCGGGGTCGACCGTTCCGACCTTTCCCTGAGTCCAATCTCAACTGCTTTCTCGACCTCGACTCGTCGCCCGACCTCAAGCTTCCTCGGGACAAGACTTGGCACACAAGGAGGAAGTGGGAGGAGACAACCCGGCAGAGCCTGACACCACCTGACAGCACAGAAGGAGGATCCCAAGGCTAGAGAGATCACGAGATGCCCACGGTGTATAGGACCTACGAGACCGTCATGCACCAGATCACGAGATGACGGCGCCAAGTGCCAAAAGGAAGACCACCCCAAGGACGACGTCTTCCAGGAGCCGAACCATGTCTTTGTCTCATCGATGGGGGGAGCGACATCAATGTCCTCTTTCGAGGAACCCTGCATGACCTCGGTCTCTCCGTCGACACCTTGGAGCCCACAGACTCACCCTTCTACGGGATCGTCCCTGTCGGAGACGTCCGGACCCTTCGTTCTATTTGCACTATGAGTTGAAATGGTTCAGCCCATGTGGCAAGTATAATGAAACATCCGAATCCCCGAGAGAGGGATAAGTGAGACATCGCTGGGCCTTTAGCCTGCCAGTCAAGTTCAGCCTGAAGTGTGTCCGTCAAACCACTCGAAGGTTGCGACCAGATGTGTTACACACTCATGAGACTTGACAAAATGGACAAAGATCTATGACTCCTCAATTATTCCTAACTCATACTCATGTGAATCTAACTCCCAGGATATGCGCTAGATTCACACTTTCATCTCAAGCATGAATTTACATAGCGAATACTTTTGAATCGAACAACACTTAAAGATTACATCACTTATATAAATACATAGGCCAACTGACCAAATAAATATATCAGAGAGCAGCGAACAGCAGTGGCTTACTACCCATTCCACAAGCACACTGACTAGGGGTTCATCCTGTTAAGTTCAGTCCTAGAAGAACAAGTCGATCACCCGCATCTCTCAAAATTAGAACTAAGTCCTCCAACAAAATGGATATTCCAGTAGCAAGTGTCAGTACATTATTAGAAATTATGTACTGGCAAGCGTACAATCAAACCTAAGTACATGCTTGCTCTAAATCAAAGGGAAAGGCTAATAGTGGTTTAAATTTTAGCATAAGGCTAGTTGGTTCGCAAGTATTTTACAGCGTGGTTTTTAACAAAACAATTTCAGCAAACACCAAACTTTATTAGACATGGCATGGCTTTATCAAGAATATATATATATACATATACTTAAATAAATTTCGTCATCTTACCCACATCGGGAGTAAGGAAATTACGAATCATGAAACTACATAACATATTACGTTTCTTTTTCAAGTCCATTTAGTGAAAACACAAAATCACAAAACTATACCCATAGCATTTCATCATGTCGCTCATGATCATGAGCACGGCTAATCGATTAGTTTTTATTAGCTCTGCAGAGTTTGTACAGTTTTACCCACATGATATGAACACTCTAGTTTGTTTTGTGCTCGCGACGCACTACCACACTCTTCATGGTGAATGTGGTCTAGAGGTCATAATGAAGCCTTTACACTACTTAGTCCCTAGCCTTGCACCAGCATGATACGTATTTCTCCCATCCTGGTCATACTAGAAATATAACCCAGAACCGTTAAGTGGCGGGCCCACGCCTTAACTTAATGCCGTGGTGGTGGACATGACAGGGAACCCACCCACGTGCACGATACCGTTGTATTGGACAGACTTAATCGCCTAAACTACCACGACGGGGTAAATAGGAAGTTGCTCTGGGTTATTCCAAACCCATACAGTTCGGCCTACCATAATGCAAGGCTAGGTGCTAAATAGATTACTCGGTTAAGGCTATCCCATACTAGCACATGTGGATGTACGGTATACACAATGAATGACATGTAGCTCAGTCCTTAATCGACTCGGGCAAACACTCCCCCTATCGGTATGCGAATACATCAATCGCATACCACTTGCCGCCCAAGTCTATAAATCAAGTTTTGACTTTTGTTTCGCAAATAGTTGGGGTTTCTCCCCATTTATTTCAGACCACACAAAAGTTCTCCCAAAGGGTTTAGAAAACAACCCATGCCTATTTCTTTCGAAAAGTACTAAGCAAGGCTAAGCATACCATTTTAGTAAAGCATAGCAAACTTTCACATAAGTACTTTAATTTATTTCCTAGGGTTCAAAACAGCAAGGGAGCATTTTCAAAAGGGTACATGCAAATTATTAGGATACATCTACCAATCTCAATGTAAAACGACAATACAGTAAAACACGCATGCACATTTACAAACAAAATACTTTGCCCAAAAACATAGGAGCAATGTGTTCAAAGTTTTAGTGATATGCCCTAGAGGCAACATAGAGATGTTGGATATCATGGTCAATTTTTATGTATAAATGAATAAAGTGTTATTCAGTTCAATGAAATAGACATCTTGTATTGATCAATAAGTACGTGACTTATTTACGAGACTCTTTATGTATGAATCTATTTCTAAACGATCCCTGATCATATATCATATTATTGGAACTAATATGATTCTGAAATCGATTGATTGATTGATCATGTCTCATAGATCATGGTATGGAGATACCAAATCAATAAATATGGACACATGTTAGAGAACATGTTGTTGGATAGACCCACCATGAGACACTACAGAAATTAATGTGCCATTAGTTGGTCTCAGGTAGTGTTGGTACAAAGTCCTTAGACCTGAGATCATCATGGATTCCAACATGTGTAGTAGCCTACTTTGGGATACCAAACGCTTTTCCGTAACTGGGTAGTTATAAAAGTAGTCTTCGGGTTTTCTATGAAACATGTAGTGGGATGTGAATGATCAAGATGGAATTTGCTCCTCCTGTGGGAGAGATATCTCTGGGCCCCTCGAGGTAATGGATTATAGAAATGTATCGCATTGCTGAGTTGATTGAGGAGTCAATCAACAGACAGATAATCCAATACGGTTCGAGTGAATGGTTAAGCTATTGAAGGGATGACACACGTTTTGCCTATAGCTTAATTGGTATCGTGAGGCAAAGGGATTTGTGTACACATTACAGGTTCAGAGCCGATATTATATTCTTGTATACTATGCTGTCAATATGTGCTGCTAGGCACCGCTATTGATAGTCGGCTGAGTTAGACTCGAGCCGAAACCGAGTATACCTGAACCTACAGTCACACGCTTAAGGGGATAAGAACAGGCATTTGAGTTGGACTCTGATACGGCTCCGAATAGGGATCCGATCGGATAGAGTCCTATGGGCTTACAAAGTCTGGCCGACCAACTCTATGAGATTCGGATGGGATACGATTCAAAATAGAGTCCCGATCGGCCACTAGACCCAGTCGGCCAACTCTATATAGAGGGCCGAGGGGTTGAGAGTTGGTAGATTACTTTGAACCAAATCAATCTGATTTGGCGCAATAGAAGTCGGCGAGTTCAAGATCTCCACGGAAACCCTCCCCACTCCCGAGCCAAACCCTAGCCTTCCATCTTGTGCTAGCACACGGGTGTTAGGCGTTCTGTCCCTGGACGTGTGGATACCGGTAGAGGCACTGCTACATTGCGGTGTTGTTCGTCGACTACGAATCGACTGCGACGCATCAGAGCAAATCGGCTGCGGCAGATCGACTGTGGAATAGGCGCATCGGCTGCGTCGGATTGGCTGTCGACTCGGGGAATTGGCTGTCAGGGAATCGGCTGTGATCGGCTGGCACTGTTCCGGATCGGATAGCTCCTGATTGGCTATTTCCGCTGCACTCTACTCCAATTGGTAACAATCTATTGACCCTTACTTGCAAGTGTTCCTGGTTTGCACGGTAGAAAAGTTTTGTTTTTAGCTAGCGTAGCCTCCGCGTAACCCTTCAGTGGTATCAGAGCTAATCTTGCTTAGTTCGGGTTTTAGATTGGATCTGGAACAAGTTTTACACACGGGTTGATTAGATCAATTGGTTTTATGGGATCTGTTGAGGAGAGTAGATGATAATTGCATTCCTTGATAGTGTATCGGAACGGCGTAATGTGACTACGTCGAACCAATTTCCATAGAACTCAGTTTGAGTCGGATTCGAGATGGTGTTCCTTGATAGTGTATCGGAACGGTATAATGTGATTATACCGAAGTTGTCTCGTAGTCCGACCTTGATTGCTTCCTCGCGCCTACGCAAATCATCTCCCTTGATAGTGTATCGGGACGGCATAATATGATTATGCCGATATGGTTTCCGTAATTGATTTCATAGATTAGATCTATGAATTTCGTGTGGTGTTCCGGGCACTGCCCGGAAGCCCGCGAGGGACCGCCGTGTGCGTACCCCCTTATAGGTCGTCTCGATGCCGTATCTCTGCGATAGGTAGAAAACGTTCTACACCTAACTTATTTTTGCAGAGAATGCTTTGAGATGGTATGGCCCTATTGTATGTATGAGATGCATGTGATGCATGTAATATTCTTTCATATGTGCAATCCCTGTAATATTCTTTCTTACGTGCAATGCTTGTAATATTTTTTTACGACCTACGAGTCGATGTAATCTTCAATTATAGCTTCTATAGTAGTAGCTTATTTTGAAAAAATCAAGCATTCGACACTTGGAAGAACGGTGATGAAGATGGAGATCCTCTACACCGGCATGGAGATGGAGATGACCATGTGAAGGGGGCCATACTAATTTATTATATGCTATTCTACCTGTTTTCATATATTGATATGTTTGTTTGATAGGATAGTATCCCTCGCAAAATTAAGTGGTAATGATGCCCTTCCAAATGTTGCACCCATCACCGTTATGACTGTCAATGGTGGGTCTGCCAGAGCAGAGTGCCATTCTCTATCATAACACGAGGGGGTATATCTCGGACATATACAGCATGAGCATTTAGTTAATTTAACAAGGCTATCAAAACAGTTTTGGGCCTTGGGGCATAGGTTGGCGCCGGGGCATGGAGATGCCACACCAAAAACAAGAGTCACATAGAGATCTGATTAGCAAGGTGTTGCTTACCCATGTTACTAATATTCTAGCAGTGATGCCAAGGCTCACTAGAAATTAACTAACATGTTGATCTTGACCCAATACGTAACCTAGAGGGAAGGTGTAAAATACGTAATGGGAGTCTTATGTTAAATTGTTTAACAATAGACATAGCATAAACATTGTTCTAAACTTTGCATTTTCTATTGTAGAATAATGGCAGCTAATACTATGCCCAGTACCTTTAATTTGCGATCTATTCTCAAGAAAGAAAAATTGAATGGAACAAACCTTATGGATTGGTATCGCAACTTGAGAATTGTTCTCAAGCAAGAGCGCAAGGAGTACGTTCTTGAAGTACCCTATCCTGATGATTTGCCTAATAATGCTACTGCAACTGCACGGAGGGCCTATGAGAAGCACACTAATGATGCCCTAGACATAAGCTGTCTCATGTTTGCCACAAAGTCCTATGAGCTTCAGAAGCAATACGAGAGCAGCGATGCTCATACTATTATTCAGGGACTGCGTGGCATGTTTGAGAACCAAGCTAGGGCCAAGAGGTTTAACACCTCAAAGTCCCTGTTTGCGTGCAGGCTTGTTGAGGGGAGTCCCGTCAGTCCGCATGTGATAAAAATGATTGGCTACATTGAGAGTCTGGAAAAACTAGGTTTTCCCCTTAGCCAAGAGTTGGCTACTGATGTGATTCTCCAATCGCTCCCTCCGAGCTTCGAGCCATTCATATTGAATTATCACATGAACAGTATGGATAAAACCATGGCCGAATTGCATCGGATGATAAAGACAGCTGAGGAGAGTATCTAGAAAAACGGTCATCATGTGATGATAATGCAGAAGGCCAAGTGCAAACCACCTGTCAAGAAACTTTGCACCAAGAGGAAGTTATCTCCGGATGAGATCGCGAGTACCTCTAATGCGAAGAAGTGAAAAAAGGGGTCGGCTACATAAGATGTCGTTTGCTTCTATTGCAAGGAGACAGGCCACTGGAAAAGGAACTGCAAGAAGTACATGGAGGATCTCAAAAAGAAGCAAAGTACGACTTCTACTTCAGGTATTAATGTTATAGACATTAATCTTGCTACTTCACCTACTGACTCTTGGGTATTTGATACTGGATCAGTAGCTCATATTTGCAAATCGTTGCAGGCAATGAGAAGAAGTAGAGGCTTGAGAAGGGGCAAGGTGAACCTGCGCGTTGGCAATGGAGCAAGTGTTCCTATAGTTGTTGTCGGCACTGTTCCACTTCATCTACCTTCAGTATTAGTTTTGAAATTAAATAATTGTTATTTGTTCCAACTCTATGTCAAAACGTTATTTCCGCTTCATGTTTGCAAGTCAAAGGATATGATTTCAGATCAATGGACAATGGTTGTTCAGTTTATCTCGTAGATATGTTCTATTTTCATACTCCATTGGTGAATGGATTATACGTTTTGAATCTTGAAGCGTCTCCCATCTATAACATTAATACAGAGAGGCAACTCCCAAATGATACAAACCCCACGTTTATTTGGCATTGTCGCTTAGGCCATATAAATCAGAAACGCATGGAGAAGCTCCAAAAGGATGGATTGCTTCACTCTTTTGATTTTGAATCATTTGAGACATGCGAGTCCTGTTTACTTGGTAAGATGACAAAGGCACCTTTCACAGTCACAAGTGAGAGAGCAAGTGACTTGTTGGCACTCGTACATACCGATGTATGTGGACCAATGAGCTCAACGGCCGAGGCGATTATCGCACTTCATTACCTTTAGCGATGAATTTAGCAGATATGGTTATATCTACTTAATGAGGCATAAGTCCGTATCCTTTGAAAAGTTCAAAGAATTCCAGAATGAATTACATAATCATTTAGAGAAAACAATCAAGTTTCTACGATCGGATCGTGGAGGGGAATACTTTAGCCAAGAGTTCGGTAATCATCGAAAGATTGTGGAATTGTTCCACAGTTGACTCTGCCAGGAACTCCACAATGGAATGGGGTGTCCGAACAAAGAAATCACACCTTGTTGGGCATGGTGCGGTCCATGATGAGCCAAAGTGATCTTCCGTTATGCTTCTGGGGATATGCTCTTGAAACAGCTATGTTCACACTAAATAGAGTTCCATCTAAGTCAGTTGAAAAGACACCATATGAGATATGGACAGGGCAACCCCCTAGTCTGTCTTTTCTCAAAATTTAGGGATGTGAAGCTTATGTAAAACGTTTACAATCAGACAAGCTGACACACAAATCTGACAAGTGCTTCTTTGTGGGATATCCTAAGAAAACTAAGGGATATTACTTTTATAATCGGGAACAAGGCAAAGTGTTTGTCGCCCGACACGGTGTCTTCTTGGAGAAAGAGTTTCTTTCAAGAAGGGTTAGTGGGAGCAGGGTGCATTTTGAAAAGTTCAAGAAACACCGTAAAATGTTTCACTACCTCGAACCACAACAGAGGAACAAGATGTTGTGCCACCGTTGTAGATACATCAACTCCATGAAGGTCTGAAAGATCACGTCGTGCGCCTGACAGGTACACAGGTGCGAAACAACGTGATATATTATTGTTAGACAACGATGAGCCTAAGACCTTGAGGAAGCGATGGTGGGACTCGATTCCAACAAGTGGCTTGGAGCCATGAAATCCAAAATAGAATCCATGTATGATAATCAAGTTTGGAACTTGGTTGATCCACCTGATTGTGTCAAAACCATTGAGTGTAAATGGGTTTTTAAGAAAAAGGCCGACATGGATGGAAATGTTCACATCTATAAGGCGCGATTGGTGGAGAAAGGTTTTAAACAGATTCAAGGTGTTGATTATGATGAAACCTTCTCGCCCGTCGCAATGCTTAAGTCTATTCGGATTATTCTAGCGATTGCTGCATATTTCAATTATGAGATATGACAGATGGATGTCAAAACGGCTTTCCTAAATGAAAACCTAAGAGAGGATGTATACATGATACAACCTGAGGGTTTTGTCGATCCACAGTCGCCTGGAAAGATATGCAAGCTACAGAAATCCATTTATTGATTGAAGCAAGCATCTCGGAGTTTGAATATTCGTTTTGATGAAGTAATCAAAGGGTTTGGTTTCATCAAAAATGAAGAGGAGGCATGTTTTTACAAAAAGGTCAGTGAGAGCGCAATTGTATTTCTAATCTTATATGTGGATGACATATTACTGATTGGAAATGATATCCCTATGCTAGAATCGGTCAAGTCTTCATTGAAAAATAGTTTTTTCATGAAATACTTAGGGGAGGCAGCATACATATTTGGCATTCGGATCTATAGAGATAGATCCAAGAGGCTAATTGGATTAAGCCAAAGTACATATATTGACAAGGTGTTGAAAAGGTTCAACATACACGATTTCAAGAAAGGTTTCTTGCCCATGTCACATGGCATTAATCTTAGCAAGAATTAGTGTCCTCAGACACGTGATGAGCATAATAAGATGGGTATGTTCCATATGATTCGGCAATTGGATCCATCATGTATGTCATGCTTTGTACACATCCAGATGTCTCGTACGCTTTGAGTGCTACGAGCAGATACCAGTCAGATCCAGATGAAGGTCACTGGACTGCCGTAAAGAATATCCTTAAGTACTTGAGAAGAACTAAGGATATGTTCCTAGTCTATGGCAGTGAAGAAGAGCTCGTATGTGTACCCTGGCTAGTCCTGGACAGGGATTTTAATACACATATAGCTTCGGAAATTCTAGTCTGAATTTCTGGGTGTCACAAGTTGGTATCAGAGCCAATTCCAGACCATAGGAAAAGCCAAATGAAAAAAACCCTAGGAGCCCTCTGAACTGTTTCATATGCATAAGTCCTAGCATTTGGAGTTGTTTCGGGAAAATGGGTCTCTGTTTCCTCGGGGTTGGGGAGAATCTTGAGCATTTTCCAAAACAGAAAATTTTGAAAACCAGGTCAGTCTAAGTGATAGGACTTTGAAGCTAAATTTTAAAAAAACCATTTGCAATCTTATTCGACCGTCAGTCGGGATTTCTCTCAGGGAGCAAAGTCCTAAGTCAATATAGGAGAGAATGACCGCTGATTTTATACTTATTATAACTAAGCATCTATTTTAAGCATTACCACATCAGCTAGGGGATGTCGTTAGAAGCTTTACTTTGGCCCTGTTTCTTTACACCACCTTTTGGCTTTTTAGCCTACGTAGAAAAAAGTGAAAGAAATAGCTAGCTTCTATGTTTAGCTTCTCAAAAGCCATTTGGCTTTTCTTAACTATAAAAGCTAGAAGCTAGAAGCTCATCAGGGTGAGCTTTTTTGGCTTCTGAGGAGAAAAATTACCCACCTGCCGCTGTAATGCACCAGCTTGTCTGGCTTCCACCGCCGGATATTTTGAACTCCGTTTTTGGATATTTTGAACTCCGTTTGGTCCAAAAGCTAATCCTGAAAAAAGTTGTGAAACAGGCTTAGCTTTTGTACTTCCAGCTTCTGGAGGTAATAGTAACTAGAAGCCAGAAGCCAGAAGCTTGATTCTACAGAAGCAGAAGCTGAAAGAAACATGGCCTTAGCCTCATGAAAATGTTTCTCAAAAACCCTTCTTTTCTCATTTACTTCACTTGAGTCCTTTACCGTTTGTCTAACTTGGGTTTGAGCATGCATTGATCCAACTACCTTGTCTTCTCTAGATGGCAGGCCGTCCCGTCACCCACAACGGTCAGGGTCTGAAGGGTTTCATCGCTGAACTGGCTAGGATGGCTTTGGCAGTAGGCTATCCTGGTGCACCCGAGTACACCGTCGTCTCACCTTTCGGCAGCGAGTTGCCCCATCAGGTCCATTTGGAAATGCACGGTTTCGTCGGCACCAACATCCCGAACATGGTGGTCACTGCTTCGGGAGGAACGGATGAGCATGCCTGCCAAGAGGCTGCTTACCTGATGCTGGCCCGGATGAGGGAAATACATGACTACCATCTCCACCACTCTGCCTACCGTTTCCATCCTCGGTGCGGAAGCTCGTCGATGATCAACTCCTTTCAATCCGCCGAAGGGGAGAATGACACCATCTTCTCTCACATGAGGATGTGATTGAAGGGTTGGACAAGATGCATTCAGATCTTCATATGGTAGCCAAAGCCCTGAATGACCAAAAGATTCTGAGGATCAAGAGCCTGAATGATGAGGTGGATCGCCTCAAGAAAGAAATCGCCATCCTGAAAGGGCTTCCAACCCCCAACATCCTTCGGATCAGGATCACGCCTCGGAAGACCACCAAGGCCCCGGTGCGGATGCAGCTGGCGCCCAGGATTCCCCTTCCTGCTCCGCCACCTTCCCCATCTCCTGCACCAGTGCCAGTTCCTACTCCTGTCCTGGTCCCTGCTCCAACCCTAAGCGAGGAGGAGGATGGATCTCTCGTCCAAGAAGAATACGAGGCGTGAGCCGTGGCGCTCCAAGATCCCAGTGCGAAAAGAGGAGTTAGCAAGCTCTCGAAGCCGCTCAAAGGAAAACGAAGACGGGAAGTCCCAAGGGAGTGGTTTCGACTCCACCAATCACGGAAGCCGCTCCGATCCCTAGAGTGTCGCCACCCTTAGTTTACAGTTTTCCTAGTTTTCCTGCCTGTTTAGTTGTTGTGTGCTAAGAGTGTTGTGTGTGGGGTAGCGGTCAACCTGTATCAAGTGTGGGTATGGGTTACCCAGTTAAGGATGTTGATTGTGTTTTAAGTGTTTTAATAAAGAACAAATCAAAATAAGTGATGAAGTTTAGCTTCTCAGCCCAATCTGTTTTACTCCTTCTCTCGCCTTATTCGGTCCGCTCCTTCAGATGGTGAACACCAGGAACGGCAGCACCAACACCAACACTGAGTCAGCAGAGAACAACACCAGGGCTAATGGCAACACCCCACCTCCTCCACCCGACAACATCACCTTGGCTCAAGTCTTAGCCAACCAAACCCAAATGATGGTTGCAATGATGCAGCAAATGCAACAGCAACATCAACAAATGCAGTTGCAAACGATGCAACAGTTTCAACAGCAGAACCAGAACCATAATGACCAGTTCGCACCGCCACCTCCCCCTCAAAACAAGTTGTCAGAATTCCTCCATGTCCGACCCCCCTACTTTCTCTAGCACCACCAATCATATGGAAGCCAACGATTGGCTCAATGCCATAGAAAAGAAGATGGACCTACTACAGTGCACGGACCAAGAAAGGGTGTCTTTTGCAACCACTACGTAGTTTTCACCCTCTAGCAACCAAAGTTTTGTCAACGTCATATAATTAGTTGCAATAGGCTGTTCTATTGCAACGAGTTCGTGAAATTGTTGCAATATGGGGGGGCTTTTACAACAATTTTGGTGGTATTGTGAAAGTTTTTTTTGTGTTGCAATAGACATGTATAATCGCAACACTTAATCGTATGATTGCGATAGAGATATTATGGCAACACGTTTATGTTGTTGCAATAGAGAAGTTATGGCAACACGTTCAAATGGTTGCGATAGAGATATTATTGCTACATGATTTTGTTGTTGCAATAGAGAGGTTATGGCAACACGTCCAAATGGTTGCCATAAAGATATTATGGCAACACGTTTAGGTTGTTGCAATAGATAGGTTGTGGCAACACGTTCAAACGGTTGTAATAGAGATATTATGGCAACACGTTTAGTTTGTTGCTATAGATAGATTGTGGCAACACGTTCAAATGGTTGCGATAGAGATATTATGGCAACTCTTTTATATTGTTGTGATAAGTTATGACACCACAAAAAAATAAGTAAAAAAATTTTGCCGCAGCATGGAATCGAACCCACGACGCCTAAAGTAGGACTCATCACCACTACCGCTGCACTAGGCTAGGTGGAGTGTTAGGTTTCATCGCTTTTGTATGTATCTCATCTTCCCGGTAGTAGGATGAGCATCTTCCTCTCGCAACACGTTAATTTAGTTGCAATAAGTTATAATATGACAACACAATTTACTTTGTTGCAATAAGTGATAATATGACAACACATTTATGTTGTTGCAATAAGATATGTTATGGCAACACTTTTATTTGGTTGCAAAACTCTAAGAAAAGGCAAAAAAAATTGTCGTAGCGTGATGTTTATTTGGTTGTAAAAATAGCACAAAATAACTCTACAAAAAATAGCACAAAATAAAAATACAATATTTTATTTGGTTGTAAAGTTATGATTTTATAAATATAAACATATATAAAAAATCTCAAGAAGGAAGATTGTTTGTTGAGATTACATATTACTTGTTAAATCATTGGATCTGTCGTGACCTAAAAGAACAGAAAATGCTTCTTTTACTTAGCTCATGCTACAATAAACCCGAAAGCCCTATTGCTGTAAAATATCAACAGCCAGCATACATGCCGAATGATATTGATGTCGTCAGAGATTCAAAACCTTACATTTTTTTCCACAAAGGCTTACCAAATTTCATTACCAAGTTCATAATGTTTGCGGTGAAACCAAAAGCACAACTGCTAGTCATGTCCTAGAGTGCACAGGGCTCCAATCGACGTGCAGCACCAAGTTCTAAAGAAGAAACAATAAAAACCAAATTCCAGAGCCCCACATAGCTAAAGATAGACAACACAAAGAAACCGTGCCGGGGACATCACCCCTCAAAGCCAACAGACCGACATTAGGACAGACACTAGACGTTTCCGCATACGTGATCATATGTAAGTCCCTTCATCGGAGCACCATCTTCCCGTGATAGTAGAGTGCGTTGCTCTTGATCACTTCGCCCCTTCTTAAGCTGCTCTTGCACTCCACCATTTGAGAGACGCTAGAACATAAACAAATACCTTGGCTTAATGCCTTGGGCAAAAAAATAGCATACAAAGAAATCGACCAAAACAAAACTCGGGCAAAAAATAGTAGCATACAAAGATTGAAAGTGCACGCCCACTTAAAACTCAAAAAACAGAACCATTTCACTATGGAAAATTCAGTTCACTAAAAAAGGTATGTGAAAATAGGAACCATTTCACTAGTGTATAACATTATTACTTGTGTTTTCAACTAAAAAAAGCAACCATTTCATCATGGAAACTTCAGTTCAAGCAACCATTTCATCATGAAAATAGGTACCCAAAAACTGGAACCATTACATTACTTGTTTAAAAAGATGCTTAAATGTTTACCTAGTCAGTGCTCCTGGACTGCTATTGTATAGGTGAATTGGGCTTGATGGAAAAATTAAACAAAAAATTCATCATCCGGATCTTGCCCCACAAAATTAAGCGGTGCAACATAGCCATCACCAACATATGTGTCGTCAGTGTCATCTTCATCCTCGTGCAACCGAGATTCAATTGGTTCATCTCCGAGGCCGCAATCAACCCGTCAATCACGATGCATCTACATTAACCCCTTCCATGTCATTCCTCCTCCACTGCTAACTCTTCATGTTCCTGCGGTACATTCATATATTCCACTCCCACGACCGGTGAATCCAGATCAATTTCACACTCATCTCCAATATTTTTTACTTCAGGCATGGAAAATAGATTCCTAGGTTTCATTCTAAGAACACTGCACCAATTAGGTTTCTTGACACCTTTAACATAAACGACTTGCTCGGCTTGTGTCCCTATAATATAAGGATCACCGTATCGAAATCGTGTTGTATCAATATCAATAATCCCATATTGATCTTGACGTAACCTCTCCCTTTATTTTTGCCACTGCAGAACGTCATACCGTCGCACCGAAATAGTACAACTTCCTTTTCACCAGAGAATTCAAGTGACAATATTTCCTGAATCACACCGTACCAGTTCATATTTCCGGTACTATCATCTCCTTTCACGACAACCCCGCTATTCTGTGTACTAAGATTCTTGTCAGCAGATGTTGTTCGAAACAAGAATCCGTTTATGGAGCATCTATTAAAAAACGAGCCCGGTTGTCGGGACCACGCGAAAGTGCATACAACATTTCGCTTGCATTCCCTTGTTCGTACAATTTCCTTATCTGCATGAAGTTAAAAAATATGTTAGCAATTACAAAGCAGCATTAGTTTGCCACCATTACAACACATGAAAACATTAACTCACTTCACGCTCAAACCAACCTACAAAATGGGCCTTGTGCCGCACTTCAACATTTCGTGTACCCAATTTGGTTAGCTCGTCCAAATGCTTTCTACGCTTAAAACAAAATGTTTTAGTTTGCTTAATAAAGTACATAGCACAAAAGGGTAGAAACAAAATCAAATTTAAATGTCAATCTTACTTAATCCATGGCGCTGCCTCATCACAATTTGTAAGTATATAGTGCCTCACTGATGCATCTTACCGGAGGTATTAACGCAATAGTACCTCCCTTCTTAGTGTAGTTAATACTCCCAAAAATGCTTATTCCGTATGGTGGTTCATCCACTGCAGCACCTTGATTACGCTCCGGACGATTAAGCTTTGTGTCGACGTCTTCCAAGAAGCGAGAACAAAATGTCATGCACTCCTCGAAATATACCCCTCGCTATTGAACCTTCAGTGGTACGCTTTATTCCTCACATATCCTTTAAGTGTACGCAGATATCTCTCAATTGGATACATCCATCTATAACACACAGGACCACCTTGTTTAGCCTCATCCGCTAGGTGAACGGCAAGTGTACCATTATATCAAAAAATGCAGGTGGGAATATCATCTCTAGCCGACAAAGTGTCTCCTTAATAGATATGCTTAGGCGGTCAAGTTCTACAGTGTCTAGTTCCTTGGAACATATAGCATTGAAAAACATACTAAGCTCAATCAAGGGGACTATAACATCTTTAGGCAATATGCCTCGTACCACCAAGGGTAAAAGTTTCGAAAAATAACATGGTAGTCATGGGTTTTCGGTGCGAAAGCTTACACCCATCGACGTTGACGGATTTCTTAATATTGGAGGCATATCCATCAGGCATCTTCACGCCTTCTAGAAACTTTAAAAAATATTCTTTTTCTTGTTTACCCAAACTGTACAATGCTGGAGGCATGGTGTACCTATTATTCTTGACCACAGGGTGTTGATCCTGCCTTATCCCTAAATGTTGCAGGTCAAGGCGAGCCTTCTCGGTGTCCTTAGTTTTCCCTTCTATGTCCAGCGGTGTCCCCAAAATACTCTCACATATGTTCTTCTCAATGTGCATGACATCCAAATTATGCCTTATAAGTAATGATGCCCAGTAAGGAAGTTCAAAAAAATGCTCTTCTTCCTCCAATTGTGCCATCTATTATCTTCATCCCGCTGCTTCCTCTTCCTTGCCGTCTTCCCAAATTCTAGTTGCTCGAAACTCGAAATTGTTGCAACACCTGCTCTCCCATCAATGGCACTTGGAGATTCCGGTTTCAACCATGTTGTTGAAGCTGATTTTGTTCTTTCTCCACTTGTGGTTCTTGGGCAAAAACGGCGATGTCCCATGTAGCAATGCTTGAACCCATATTTCAGCCATAAATAATCTGTATCTTTGTGGCGTACGGACATGCAAACTTGCCTTTTGTGCTCCAACCGAAAGCATGGCATATGCGGGAAATCATTGATGGTCCGAGTAAAACAGCCCGCATGGTGAAGTTCTTCTTCTCTTTTGCATCCCAAGTCTCGACACCCCTTTCCCAAAGTTCTTTTAGCTCATCAATCAATGGCTGCAGATATACATCAATGCTCATTCCCGGAGATTTTGGTCCGGTACCAACATTGACATCATCCAATACGGTTGCTTTAGACACAACCATGGAGGCAAGTTATATGGGATAATGATCACCGGCCATGTTGTGTAGGTCACATTGAACATCCCAAATGGATTGAAGCCATCAGATGCAAGGCCAAGCCTAATGTTTCGAGGATCAGATGCAAAATCCTTGTACTTGTCATCCACGTGCTTCCAAGCTGGGAGTCTGTTGGATGACGCATTTTCCCATCGCGTACTAATCCTTCTTTATGCCACCGCATGTATGATGATGTTGTCTCTCTCATGTATAGTCTTTGCAGACGGGGAATAAGTGGGAAATAACGCAGCACTTTGCGTGGATACCGCTTCTTTCCTTTACCACTAGCAACAGCTGCAGGGTCAACATCAAATGTCTTCCACCTTTGTTCTCCACATGTTGGACAGGTATCCATGTCAGCATAATCTCCTCTAAATAAAACACAGTCATTAACACAGGCGTCAATCTTCTGGTAGTCAAGGCCAAGATCTCGAACTACCTTTTGCACTTTATCCAAGGTGTTAGGAACACAATGCCCTTCAGGGAGCACAAGCGAGAATAGCTGAAGTATAGCTGCCAATGCATTGTTACTAATACCAAACATACATTTAATCTGAAAGAGTCTGACAATGAATGATACTTTAGTTGCCTCCTTGCAGCCTGGATATAGTTCCTTTTGGGCCTCTTTTAGTAGATTAAAAAAAGCCCTTGCATCCGCATTTGGCTCCTCATCACCAATGATGTCTCCATGTATAGCACCCTTGATTAGTGACGAAACCAAATCCTTCATACAATCCCCATCACGTTCTCTCTTCTAAGCAGTCTCCTTCATCAGTGTTTTCAATTACATATAAATCATCGCCTTTACTGAAACTCTCATCAAAACCAAAAAGAAGCAAGTGCCTTTCAACCTGATATTTTGTTATGTATGCTTGGCAGCGACACTTTGCACAAGGACAGGGTGCAGTTTGGCCAGCAAAGGTGCCTCGAATAATGATTCAAGGTAATCAAGTAATCCTTTTGCCACTCGGTGATGAATTGTCTAACCGCATCCAACTCCCGTCGATTGTGACATGCTTGCAAATCGATAGTTTCAATCAGAGCACGCACGATCCGAGCCCAAATTGAAAACTGCCTCTGCATATATGACCAACAGTAAAGCAAAGTTTTAGAAACAGGAACAGTAAAGCAAATAAAACAAAAGTTAGGGTTTACTGTTTAGGGTTTTGGCATCCAAAAATTAAAATAAAATCCACCTTGGCCGGGAACCACGGGGGCGCGGGGAGGAACGAGGCGGGAGGAGCGCCTGCGCGTGGGGAGGAGCCGCTGCCGCTACCGCGTGGGGAGGAGCCGCTGCGCTGCCGCGTGGGGAGGAGCCGCGCGCCGCGTGGGGAGGAGCCGCTGCCGCGTGGGGAGCCGCTGCCGCGTGGGGAGGAGCCGCTGCCGCGTGGGGAGCCGCGCCGCGTGGGAGGAGCCGCTGCGCGTGGGGAGGAGCTGCTGCGTGGGGAGCCACCGCCGCGTGGGGAGGAGCGCTGCCGCGTGGGGAGACGAGAGTGGAGGAGACGAGCCGGCGCCAAAAGAAGTCAACGCGGCGCCGCGTCAGGCGCCGCGTCAGGAGAGGATAGTCACGGCTAGGAGGGGAGCTGTCGCACCGGGACTAGGATTAGCCTAAACCCTAAACCCTAGAAACTTGACGCCGCCAACAGGGAGGAGTGGCGCACGGGGCACGCCAAATCGGGCACGGGAAGGGAGGAGCAGGAAATTTGGATTTTTTTTTTGCTTGTTTGCTGGGCTTTTTTGCTTGTTGGGCTGGCCAGTTGCAGTTCGCGACACGTTCTGAGGAAACCACGTGCGATGGAAATAGAGATGTTGCAGCGGTTGATATGGACCGTTGGATCTGTATGGGGCGCCGCCAATCGCCGATCACAAGGTCGCTAGGGTTCGCCGCCGCGATCGCGTTTGGGTGGACTGGGAGGACGGGGGAGTTAGCTAGGGCGATATAAAAAAACCATCCAAAGTTATCCAAATTCGATATTTGCGCTTTCAAAGTTATCCAAATTCGATATAAAAACTATTAGCCGTCCAAAATCGATATAACAATTAGTTGAGGTGATTACAAACTTTTAAACAAGCTGTCATATCTATGGTTTACTTTGACAACTTATGTGAAACAAAGAAAATGTCAAACTTGTTGGATCGGTGGAGAAGACGGGATATATATACCCCTCGATCTTGTAGGGTCAAATTAAATTCATTAAATATAAATAATCCATTAAATAGGGCCAAATTAAATTTATTAAATATAGGTTTAAAATAATAATATTAAAATTTAATCAAACGTAGATAATCCTAGACATTAATATGCTCCTTTAGATACTATTCCTCTTTTGCCCCTCTCTTTACTTTATTTTCATCTGATGTTGAGCAAGAGAGAAAAATTTTCATTTTTTCTTTTTATTTTTTTCATATTTTTTATGGACTTAGGAGCACACGAGAGGTAACCATATAAAATTTGAGCGTAAACAAGCAAAAGACGTGGCCTGTGAAAAATTCGGAAGACACGCTCAAAATCGGAAAAAAGCTTTCGGGCTCGAAAAGGCAACCTTCTGAGGTTTTTTGGGGAAAATAAAATCGCCGAACGTGGCAAAGCGGCAAACAAACGCATCCAAAATTTTTTTCTGATTGATTTTCATATATGGAACGTCTCGATCGGAGTCCGTATGCGAAAGTTATGGTCGTTTTAAAAACCGACTCCGAGTTAGAGGACGAAACGGGAACAATGCGCACAATACACAGTCTTTTTAGGTTACTTTTAGATGTTTAAATTCAAAGTACCTCTAACTTTTCAAGCTGTTGGCCTCAGAGTTTTTAAGTGTAAAAATTAAACCCACACTCTGACAAAGTCTCGCCTGGTCGTAGCTTCATTGCGACATCCGGATAGGTAGGCAGCAATTGGATTGCCATTTTGTTTCCCTCAATCAAGCGCATATAATCCGCCCTTTCCTTTCAATTTCCTGCGCACAGCCCAAGTTCCACGTCTCCTCCATCACGGTGATCGGCACCACGCCGCTGCCCTCGAAACTGCACGATCAAACGCTGATCCTACCCAACGCCGCAGCACGATCGATCGCCGATCCTACCCACGCGCCGCACGATCGCCGCCGATCCTACCCAACGCCGCCGCCCTCGGAGGTGCGCGATCAGCAGCACGGTGAGTCACCTGCGACGTCTCTGCACCCAACGCCGCGCCCCATATCGGTGCTGCCCGTGGACTTGAGGTCCAAGCAAACCAGATCGATGATGGCTGCGGTGGCGATCAGCAGCACGCAGAAGCGACACTGGCCCTTCACCACTTGTGCACGCCATTAATTTCTTTGAACCTAGAAGTTCTCATTCACTTTTGAATATTTATTTTTCCCTCGATCCTAAAGATGTCGAAATCGGACAAGCTAGACAACACCGGCGGTGGTACAAGCACCACCAAGACCTGCGAAAGGGTGTAATTCGTGCAATCGCGCTTCCGGATGGTGTCGACGCCGATGAAGCAGAGAACAATCGGTATGAGGTTTTAATACAATAGAGTTCAATATTACTTTGTGCCATAATATTTAGGTATTTAGGGTTTTAATAATGATCAAGGATTGTATTTGGGGTTTTAATAATGATTTGTATTACATTTCATAATCAATGAATAAAATTATCTAGCTCACAGAATACATAGCAGCCCTAGCTTTTTCTATAACTGAACATATACTTTGCCATCTTCTAATCCCTTTATGTTACCGTACCGTTCCCATGTTATAGGCCCAAGTAGCTCGTTGTTCCAGTTCATAAGACAGCAGGAATAAATGACATATAGAGAATAATATTTCATTAGTTTTTAGCTAAGGACATATCAATGACGAGTCAAATTTGTCTCTTCTTCAAAACGACTAAGGCTAACAACTTTATTTCTCCTTATGTTGTGCGGATTGTCAAACTCAATGAATATTTATGATATCCTAACTGTTGTATTTACCTTTCCATAACATAGTAAAATGTAGTTTTACAACAACTTTTCTAGTTAGAAGCATGTTTGGTTTGCTAAATTTTTTCTCTTGGCAGTGACAAAGCTAACAGATGGCCGCTAAAAGTCCACGCAAGGGGAAGATCGAGAACAAGAATTATACCACATCTCAATTGAACGAGATGACATCACTTTTGTTTCATTGCTACAACTAAAAGAAAGAGTGGGTTACACTGTGAGAGACTACATGTACTACAAGAAACGATGTAGCGATGCACTAGCAAGTCTTAAACCGATTGATTTTAGTCGTGATGTCCAGTCAATGATAGAAGATAATGAGGAAGAGAAGACAATTGGAATAGTATTGTCAACGAATGAAGAGTCTCGACCAACCAAGTAAGCATAACACCATCAAACGACCTCCGGTTGACGTACGTAGTGCTTGAAGATGGCGGATGATTTACTTGATGCATACAAGGAGTGGCTTGCAGACCTCCAAAACCATGACAATGATATGGGTAAGTCTGCTCCATTTACACATCACTTTCCATGCATACAGGATTCAAAATTTCCATGTGCATATATTCATGACCCTGCAGATTTGAAGGATGACTTTAGGGAGGAAACAATCGAACTTACACGAAACCGCCGTCTTCCTGATATTTGTAATATTTTTGGAAGAGCCCATTATCATTTAACCGATCAAATACACAACACGCTAATGTTAAATATAATATGAATGCAGTGTCATATTTAGATGATCAAACCAGAGATGAGTGTGTATCAAAAGGAAAACGACTGTGTCATGCTCGAAAGCAGAGGCACCAAGGAGAAGGTATTGGTACCTACCTCATATCTTTGATATATGTGCCCTTTCCGATAGATGTTTGATAAACTCCCTTTGACATGCTTTTTGGAAGGACCATCGGAACCGATTAAAAAAGTAGGACGCGGATGCCTCAAAGGTTTTAGTACAGCCAAGCAGCGAATGAAGGCTAACAAACAAAAACTACCAATACAATTTTCTGCAAAAATTGGAGGTCCCGTCGGACCAAACGAACGCCATTTTGTGGATGAGGTGGTACTGTTTATGCGGAAAAGAGCGCCAATTATTGGAGTGAAGGTGTGGAAAGATATTGAGGAACATGTCAAAGATACTATTGCTAACGACATTCTGGTATGGTGAATTTTTTTCCAATGCATGTTCATAATATACGACGTTAACCTTATCATTGTTTTATGCGCGAACGAACAGAGTAGGTGGGACTTTCAGGACATTGAGAATCCCATCGAAAAGATAAAAGTTGTAGCAAACGAACGGTACAAAGGATGGCGCGCAACATTTAGTGCTACCTACGGGCGTACGATACCTATGAGGAGAGAATGAAATATAAGCCTGAAGATCTAGACATTGTTGAGTGGCACTACTTGTTGCTATATTTTGGAACTGCAGCTTTCAAGGTACCGTATGCACAAATTTCTTATAGAATGAAACATCCTTCCTGTAATATGACATTCATGCCCTTCTACAATATTTTTGAGAGACGCGCACCAAGAATTCTGAAAATCGCAAGAAACAGAAGACCAAGCATTTGATGGGATCAAAACCATTCTCACAAGTGTAGCTATGAGCTGGTAATTGATAACTAAACTTATCCAACAACCATTTGTTCTTGAAATTTAAATTGTTAACATTGTCTTATGGCGAGAGGCCCGAAAATGGTGAAGAGCCAACGATTTGAAACTATGGAGGCATACTCACATGAAGGGTGAAGAATGGTCGACCCTCGCATCTAGGGAAGTTTATGTGAGTGAAATGAAACATTATCTTGGTTTATAAGGCGCCACGGTAACGTTACCTTGTACTCTTTTTTCCATCGGGAGCATGCATGTTTCAAAATCGCTAAGGCAAAAACACTTTCGATGAACATGTCTTCCCTAGAGAAGATGAAGACCGAGTGTTCCAAAAATGTTACAATGATACCATCAAAATGTGTCATACGAGTCCATGGCCATGGTTACTTAGCAAAATACCCATCCCGCACCCAACTACGAGCGAGAGACTAGAAGAACAAGCTAATGCCTCCTCTGCACCAAACAAAGAAATATTGAGCTGCAAGGTGAGGTTGAGAAGTTAAAGGCACAACTTGAAGAACAAGGCTGCGAGCGGGAAAGGGACAAGGAAGAAACTAGGAGACAAATGCAAGAAGACAGAAATGCAATGGAGGAACTGAAGAGAGAGTTTCTATCTTTGGTTGCACAACGAGAGAGAAGGAAGAATGGAACAGGTAATATATTTTAAAAAATATGTAACCATGATTATTTTGTATATCAATATGCATTGATGTTGTATGTGACTACCGATTCACGAGACTACCCCAATGACCACAAAAAGCATTGAAATTGCCCAAGCTGAAACTCAACCAACGTGAATGAGACTATTGATGTGAGTACCACTATTAATGATTCATGTTCGATTTATTGTGAGTACCCCTGATCTGATCTTTGTATGTGAGTACCCCTTCGTTCTCCCATCAAGTTTTGTTGTAGTGTAATTATAACCAATAACGTAAAAGCCGAGCACCCCGTTCATTGTATAATTTTCAAGCTGTATCACAAAATATGTGGCCATGATTATTTTGTATATCAATATGCACCGATGTTATCGTGCTCGCCGATTCACAGATTACCACCCGCAGCCACAAAAAACATAGGATTTGCCCAAGCTGAAACTCAACCAACGTGAATGAGGCTATTGATGTGAGTACCACTATTAATGATTCCTATTCGATTAAAGTTGCTACCTTGAACTATTGAAGTTACTCCGTATGAAGTTGCTACTAGTATGAAGTTGCTATTAGTATCACTACCGTATGAAGTTGCTCCTATTTTCTCCAAGTGCTACTAGTATTAAATTTTTTTATGATATAACTAGTGATAGCCTGTTCGATGCAATAAATGTGGTGAATGCTTTAAGAAGCCCATGTATTCACAGTCCTCTGTAGCCTTGATAATTTTGGAAACCAGATCTATAGCTTCTTTATCATTTTGTTGTTTGCTCTATTGAGCACTGCCCAAGCGCTTGTAACTCAGTAGCTCACAATCTTGCACCTATGGGACCAAATTATTGGACGGCGAGCGCCGAACATATTTCGTAATGGTGTCCGGGAGTTACCTTGACCTAGTGTTTCATGCAATTTTATTTCTAGCTCAAAAAAACATTTCGTAGATGGTTTTCCTAATCTTTTCCATTCCCTCTTCGTTGTGTGTGAGTACCCCTGAGCTTAATTTAGTTGCTTATGTCTATATACACAGAACACGTCTTCTGCCACTGAAGTTGTTACAGGGCCAACACCTGTTCAATCTATGCATGACAAGACACTATCAAAGGAGGTAACAAATGTTCATTCATGCATGACAAACCTATTACTTGTATAGTGATACAAATCAAGTTTATTCTTTGTTGTGTTGTTTATAGGATGGTCCACAAAGTGTCTTGACCACTCGGAAAGTAGATCATCGGTTGTGAACAAGAATCAAGCTGCGATAGTTAGCAAAATTTTGTTTCAAAAGAATGTTGCTAATTCTGCACCAAGTTTTATTTCTACACATCAACTCATGTAAAATGATGTCAAAACTCGTTCATGAAAAAAGAAAGACATGGTAAGCTATACTATTTGCAAATTAAACATGTGGAAGTCATAAATATTGTCTTATTTCATTAATTAACCGACGGGTAATTAATGATTTTCATGCAAATTTTTACACAGATGACAAGATTTGAGTGAGCGAGATTTGACCAACTTGCACCCCTCACCGCGCCAACATACCCAGCGAAGACAAACCCAATTGCGAGTTATTTTTGGAGTGTTCCATACTATTTGAGTTCCATATTTTAGTACCTTGTCTCGGATTCTATATATTAGTACATTGTAATAAACTTTTGGATCATCATTTGTATCACAATGCAATAACTATTTGAGTTATGGTGAAATCTATTGTGTGTTGAATGTTTTAAAATTTGCATTGCCATCGGTATTAAATTTGTAATAAAAAATGTTTTTAGGCCAATCATAAAGCCGTTGCAAATCCTATGATTATTTGCGTGGCAAAAAGCTATTATTGCAACATTGATCATACCGTGGCGATAGATAGAGGGAGACTATTGCAACGGGACATGTTGCATTGCAACACCTCATCTGCCCACATCATATCTATGTTGCGGTTTTTAACTATTGGCAACAGGAGCATAACGTGGCAATAGGGCACCCGAGCCTAATGCATCACTAAAGTTTACGTTGCAATAGATAGAGAATACTATTGCAACGAGACACTTTGTGTGGCAGTACCGCATCTCGTCACATCGTACTTGTGTTGCAGTATGCAATATTGCAACGATGTTTTTGTGGCGATTGATCCATTTGCAACATCCACATCGTGGCAATAGAACCTTTTTGCAATGCTAAAATCTGATGCGCTTACCATGTGTCACAACGCAAAACGATGTTGCAAAACCCATACTTATTGCAACTAAACTAAAAGAGTTGTCAGAACTTATTACAACGGACTTTATTACCACACCATGCAACGCTAGTCACTTCGTTGCGATATATTGTTATCGCAACTAAATTAGGCTTATTGCAACACTTTTTGACCGTTGGCACAGGGTGAAAACTATGTAGTGAACCCACCAACTCCAAGGACCCGCCTTGGCAAGGTGGGACAATCTCCTAGTCACTCATCGGGCAGACGCACCAACAGTCACTTGGGCAGAATTCTGCCAGCAATTTCGGAAAGCACACATTCCTGGAGGGATTGTGGCACAGAAGAAAAGGAAGTTCAGATCCCTCGAACAAGGCAACCGAATGGTCACAGAGTACTTGCACGAATTTAATCGCCTGGCACGTTATGCTCCGGAAGATGTGCTCACCGACGGCGAGCGTCAAGAAAAGTTCTTGGCCAGACTTGATGATGAGTTAACGAACAAGCTCATCTCAGGTGAATACACCGATTTTGAAAAACTGGTCGACAAAGCTATTCGTCAAGAAGATCAGCGCAACAAGATGCTTAAGAAACGGAAGGTTGTTCAGCTCAGACCATAGCCTCAACAAGGGAACCCAAACGACCACGTTTCACTCCCGGAGGTCAGGGCGAACCTACTACCATGATCGTTCGCCAGCATCGACCTTACCACCCTGGAAACTTCCAAACAGTGGAAGCCGCTTTGGGCCACAACAACGGAATCCTGCCCCGCGTCCTCCAACGGCACCATCACAACAACCGCCTAAACCCGCACAACCGAAGAAGGAACTTGGAATCAGGCCAGGCAACTGCTTCAACTGTGGAGAGCATGGACACTTCGCAGACAAATGTCCAAAGCCTAAGCGTGCACCTCGATTCATCGGCAGAGGAGGCCCAAGACGCACCAGAAGTAATACTGGGTATGTTCCATGTGAACTCTTTCACTGCGTCACTCTTGTTTGATTCCGGTGCAACCCATTCGTTCATATCAAAAGCATCGTTGGGACACATTGGATGTTTGCATTAAAACTTAAGACACCCATGCGGGTTCAAACCCCCGGAAAGCATTTGAACACCGCCCATTTTTGCCCTTCAGTGGCAATAGAAATCCAAGGGTCCCTATTTCTAGCCAACCTTATCCTTTTGGAATCAAAAGGGCTAGATGTCATCCTTGGGATGGACTGGTTGACCCATTATAAGGGCTTGATCGATTGCACGAGCCGCATGATCACCTTGACCAATAGTGAAGGGAAGGAAGTGATCTTCCACACCCCAAAACCACCGAGGTTAGAAGCAAGCTTGAATAGAATCACAGTCGAGGAGAAACTTGAAGGGGAAGGAAAAGACCCAAAGAAGATAGAGGAAATCCCCATGGTTTGCGAGTTTACGGATGTCTTCACGGAAGACTTAACCACGATGCCACCTGAAATAGAGATAAAGTTCCGGATTGACCTGATCCCTAGAACTGCTCTAATCCACAAGAGGCCTTATAGAATGGGAGCCAACGAGTTAGCAGAGGTCAAGAAGCAAGTGGACAAATAGTTACAGAAAGGCTATATTCGCCCGAGCACATCGCCTTGGGGTGCTCCAGTGATATTTGTGGAGAAAAAGGATAAGACTAAGAGGATGTGCGTCGACTATCGCGCACTCAACGAGGTCACCATTAAGAACAAGTATCCAATACCTCGGATCGACAACCTGTTTGATCAATTGAAGGGAGCAAAAGTGTTTTCTAAAATAGAACTGCAGTCAAGCTATCATCAGTTGAGGATTAGAGAGGAAGACATCCCCAAGACCACTTTTATCACTCGGTATGGTTTCTATGAGTGCACGGTCATGTCTTTTGGACTTACCGATGCACCCGCATTCTTCATGAACTTGATGAATAAGGTGTTCATGGAATTCCTAGATAAGTTTGTCATAGTGTTCATCGATGACATCCTGATCTATTCCCAGTCGGAAGAGGAACACGAGCACCATTTTCGGTTGGCACTTGAAAAGTTAAGAAACCACCAGCTCTATGCTAAGTAGAGTGACATAACACTGGACCCTCAGAATGGACACTATATTGAGGCTAGGTAAAACCAAACCTTCTAGAGATAGCCTCTTGCCACCTCCTGGAATCTCTAGACACCAATCATGTCAGGATCACCACCCATCTACGAGCCAAAGGTCTCTCAAGTTTAGAACAGCAAGTCTATTATACAACTTAAGGAAATTAGAGACCTACTGAATCCTGCATGCTTGAAGGATGACCCAAGGATTAAGAGCTGACGACATCATGTCATCTGAAACAAAGAATTGAAGTGGGCAACCCTTAGAAACTCACTGATAAATTCCTGCGTCACCCGGAGCAGCCAACCGATTCATCAACCTGCTGAGGAGGTGTCCTAATGGATTCATTCCGTATGTTTATACCGACCGACTCCCGATCGTGACTCGACCCAAATCTCGGGACGAGATTTATTGTTAGGGGGTAGGTTTGTAACGCCCTGAAAATTGGAGAATTTAAAACTGGGAATTAAAAAATCAGAACTTACAAAAACTTTTTGCTTGTTGCTTCTTGATCGTGCTTATTGCTTCTTATTTGCCGACTTGGTTGCATAAAATTTATTTTAGAAATGATTTAATTTGAAGTTGGAGAAAAACCAAGTGTTTTGAAATCCCATATGGGAGAAAAGGTTCAAAATATAGTTTGGAGGGAATAAATAATTAAGATTTGGGGATTTAGAAGAGTCACTTTGAAAAGTATATACTCTTGGTTTAAACTCTAATTTAATGATGGGAAAGTAAATATTATTTAAATATGGGTGGTAAAAATATTTTTGAAAAAAAATATTGAGTTAGAAAATTGATTTTAACCAAAGATCTTACTTTCTTGAATTTAAAAGAAAAGAAAATAAATTAGAAAGGAAAAATATTTTTTGAATAATAAAAGTGGGTAAAGGTTGAAAATATATTTTACAATTCATTTTTTTGGTTGTGTTATATTTTATTTTGAATTTTAGGGGCGAAAGGAAATAGAATTGGGAAAAGGAAGTTTAAATCGGGTAAATTAGGAAGCGTACTATTCATTCATCAGCAGGTGTTCGACCGGTACCCGCACGCACGCACCCGTGCGACACGCGTCGTCCGCCGTGCCACGCCGTACCAGGGGCCTCGTGCACGCACGTTCTCGTCGCGTCACCCTCCTGCGTGCACGGGGAGCCGCCGTACGTCGCCACGGTCGTCGCTGCCATGCCGCCCGTACAAGCACGCGAACACGCGCACGCCGTCGCCGCCGCCACGTCGCACACGTCACCCCGTACACCCGCACAATCCGTGCCCGTACACCCTCACCGTGCTCGCCATGCCGCCGTGCGTCCTTGTCGTACCCGCTGTGCGTCACCCACGTTCGCGCACGTCCGAGCCATGCCGCCGTTTGCCGTCGCGTCGTCCTCCCGTTGATCGGCTATAAGAAGCCTCCCCAAGCCGAGCTCCAAACACGCAAAATATTCACAACCCTCTCGTGAATTCCCCCACGTTTCCCCCAAATTATCTTTGCTGCATCACTAGAATTTCACAGAAAACCAAAGTTCGGCCGTTGAAGCTCACTGTCGAGCCGCCGAGGCCAATTTCCCGGAATTCGTCTCTTCCGGCCGAGCTCATGCGCAATTGAAGGTGAGAACACGCCCCTCTCATCTCGCTATAGTTTTTCCCCCACTTTTCCGAGCCCAACCATCACTGGAACCCGCCACCGGCGAGCCCCCGCCCCGTGCGTCCGTTCGGACCGCCACAACTCGCACGTCGCTAGCACAACACACTGCCTTCCCGGCCAGCACACCGTCCCCGTTAGTGTTGCTAGGTCTTGAAAGTACTCTGCGACCCCTCGCCGTGGCCGTTCCATCGCCGGAGCACGCCGACGATGAGAGACATCGCCGCCGCGAGTAGGTCGTCGTCGCCAACCCATTCCGCCACCCCGTAGCCCCGGCTAAACCTTGGGACGTGACCAACGTAGCTCATAGATGGTTTAGAACCGCCTAGCATCCCTAGACCGGCTGCCCTCACCGCCGCTCGCTATGTGCTTCGCTGGTGCCGCGCGGAAGAAGAACAGTGGAGAAAGGAATAAAAGAAAAAGGGAGGAAAGAAGGAAAGAAGGGCCGCGTGGCGCGAGGGAAAGGAACGAGAGAGAGAGAAGCAAGGTCGCGGGTTCGAACCCCCATCCCACGCAAATTTTTCCGTTTTATTTTATTTTATTTTATTTTCTTCCTTCCTTCCGTTGGCCCACACGACAGAGAGAGAAACCGAGAGCAGAGAGAGGAGGGAATAAAAGAAGATAAAAGGAAAAATAAGGAAGTAGTAAAAAGAAAGGGAAATAGAAATAGAAAGAACGGAATATATATATATATATATTATTTTGGAATAATTTTTATAAAGATGATAGAATAAATGGATTGCTTAGGAGATAAATTTAAGATCTATTGTTGTGCAAACTTTTCCAAAACTCTAAAATTATTTACTTAAATTATTTTAGCTACAATAAAATATAATTATCCAACCAATAATATTTTGTCAACCATGGTGATAAATATGGTTTCAAGTAAATTGTTTTAGGAATAAACATAAGATTATTGTTTTATAATTGATCTTTTTCAAGCTCTAGGTTATCTTACCAATATTATTTTAGTTAAATAACTAATATAATTGGTCACCTAATATGGCGAATATAGTTTCAAAATATTAGGATACTACAATTAAAAACTAAATACTTGAGATCTATTTATCTTAGGATATCTCAAAACCCAAATTTAAACTACATTTAACCATCAGAATAATTCACCTATAGTAATTGAGCTCAGCTACCTTAGAAATGTTGCAATGCCTTGATATTTAACTACCAAGGTCTAAGTAACCAATGAAGTTCCAATGCGAAGGATATAACTACTAAACAATGACTTCATCCTATGGTTTTTAAAGTCTAAATTATTTAATACGATGTCAAGCTTTAGGGTTCATTATTTTCAAATATTACTTTGAACCTAGGACCTATCGACCCAATAAAACTTAGATAAATATTAGAAATAACCATTCCTTTTTACCATCATACCTTGATCTCACCAATCATGATATTCTCAAGATCAAGATATATTAAAATAACATTACATCATATTAGACTAAATCGGGTCCGATACCAACTTCAAAACATTATAACCTTTTGTTCTAACTTCATCTTTTGCCAAATAACGAACCTAAGCTATCGAAAAATCATAGCCTAGAATTAGGAGCCGCTTTTGCTATTTACTTGGGTTTTATTGGATCTTATTGGATTTTATTTGAATTCTAATCGAATTCAAATTTGATTTCTCGCACGTACGATAGAGTCCGAAGGAGCCGTTGAGAACATTGAAGACTCAACCCAACCAGGTTGCGAGCAAGGCAAGTCATCACTCCCTTTGAATATATTGGTCCTATTTGCGAACTTGTGTTGATTCTAAAACTAAAATGTGCATGCTCTACATAAAAGAATACCTATTCTTGTTATGCCATGCCTCGATATTGAATTACCTTTAGTTATATTCTTTGTAACCCTCGACATGATGTAACCGAAGGAAATCTTCGGTAAAATGCTTAGCCATGCTATTATTAGATTCATGCATACTCACGTTTTTGCAAAAGAGCTATATGCTTGGGCAACTACCTCTGGAAAAGGTAGTTGAGATATGGCATGTGGAGACATGAGCGCCACATTGCCATGCGAATGATCAAATGAGTTTTGATGAAAACTAAAAATACCAAACAAACGTTTTAGACTGGGGCAGCTGGATGATTTGGGTGGATTCTGAAAAAGGCAAGTGCCGACCCCGGTCGATTAAGGACCGAGCCATGAGATAGCCGGGAAACGAGCCAGTACAACCGTACTTCTCGAATGGGTATGACCTAGCGGAGTCAATAGCCGAGCGGAGGTGGTACCCCTGCATAGTGGTTCTTATGTATGAGATGAGACTGAGAATGGATGATTGAAAATCGAAATTAATTAAATTTCAAGAATGAAGTTTTCCCTTACCCCGGGAGTGCCAGAACTCCTCACACTGCTAGCAAAGGACGGCTAGAGTGCAAGAGGATTTAAGTTCATGGAGCGGGTACTGCCAAAGTGAGGTTATCGAAAGGCTTTGCCGTGACCGTCCCATATAAAGGGATGTAGGCTCATTCAATGGGCAGTCGCGAAGTACGGGTAAAGTGTACATCCACTGCAGTGTGAATGAATCAATCTATTCGAATAGCCGTGCTCGCGGATATAGAGCATCGTGACAAGACTTTCGCTTGGCTAGACTCATAAATTTTAAAATGATGGGATGGGTTTGCATGATGATTTTTATGTACTGGTGGACTAACTTCTCAAAATACGAGAAGGGTAGACTCCCCAGAAAACCATGACGATCCAGTGGCGAGAAGCTATCCTTGGAATCACAATGGATGGTGGACAGAACCGTCGCCGACTCAATGAACTATGGTAATAAAACTTGACCTGGCTAGACATTAGGTTTGTGAAATGATTTACGAACATTGGCTTTATGCAAAGAAACCACCGCCATCCTTTGAATGACCCTATCATGTGCATCCTTCCATGTTGGCTTGCTGAGTACATTCTGTACTCACCCTTGCTATACGCACAAAAATTCAGATGGAGGAAACGAAGGACTGGAGGACCCCTATGCTTACTACCAGGATGAATGAAGACATTGGAGCGCAATAGGTCTTAGTCCCCGGTCGTTGCCTGTGGCAATCGACATGCCGCTGCCTTCCGTCTGCTATCTTGTCTAATCTCTGATTTTGGTTGTATCCGGACCTGTAGGTCATGCATGTAATGATATTTCCTTCGGGCCTATGATTGTAATACTTTTGGTGTAAGACTATTCGTGCACTTTGCACCTGATAATTCAGTACTGTATTCGTGGGTACCAAACTACTTGATCCAGGAAAATGGTACTACGAACACGAATGATTCCCGTCCTAAAAAACGGGGGTCCACATGCTTCAGCTCCACTCCACAGGCAAACTCAACTGGGGTCTGAGCCTTGGTCCTCAAACACCGTCTTCAACTCAGAAGCACTACACTTCTGAAGGGGAAGAACTTGCAAGGTTGAGTACAAGCAACGTACTCAACAAGCCACACCAAGGAATATAGAAATGCGAGGGAAGGGAAGGAGAGGCTTGGGGCTACATTGCGAAAAGGCGGTTGCAAAACACTTTATTTCAAAAACTGGGAAAACTGTTGAGTAGTTAGGTCAATATTAATCCTCCACTGAACAACGTTATTCCCACATTGAACAGGCCCAACCATTTCCACCAGATCTAATCCAGATTATTAAGCCAAATTATTAAGGATGGGACTAATCATGGTGAAGCTGGTCGATCGCCCATAACCATGGGCATGACTTTTTGAATAGTTTTACTCTGATCAGAGGTGCGCTGCTTTACCCACAAGACATGATTCCACACATGTTGCCATACCCCCGAAGTATCACCACGATACTGGAAAGGGGGGAAATCATGACAATACCTATAGCATAACTCCCCCTAACCAAGCGAACCTGTGGACCCCCGTTTTTGGAACGGGAATCTTTCGTGTTCTTAGTACCATTTCCCTGGATCGAGTAGTTGGTACCCACGAATACAATACTGAATAATCAGGTGCGCATGCACGAATAGTCTTACAGCGACAATATTACAACCATAGGCCCGAAGGCAATGTTCAATACACAGGACCTCATGGTCCGAATACAACACAAAAGCGAAATTAGATACGGCGGCGGAATAGAGGCGGCATGTCAATTGCCACAGCAACGACCGAGCTAAGACCTAGTAAGCGCTATCGGTTCCTTCACCCTCCGGTAGAAAGCGTAAGGATCCTCCAATTCTTCATTCCCACCATCTGAAGGTTTGTGCATATAGCAAGGGTGAGTACCAACCGTACTCAGCAAGCCAACACGGAATTGATGCATATGATAGGGTTATTCAAGGAATGGCTGGAGCTCTTTTGCATAAAGCCAATTTTCACAAATCTTTTCACAGGGCCTAACAACTAGTCAAATCAAGTTTTAGTTCCATAGTTTATTAATTCGGTGACGGTTCTATCTATCAACCATCGTGATTCCAAGGATGGCTTCCCGCCTCCGATACGTCATGGTTTTCTGGGGAATCCACCCCTTCTCGCATCTCGAGAAGTTGATCCACCAAAATGAAATCATCATGCAAAAACCCATCCCAGCAGTTTTAAGTTTAAAGTCTAGCCAAGCGAAAGTCTTGTCACGATGCTCGATATCCGCGAGCACGACTATTCGAATAGATTGATTCACTCACACCGCAAGTGGATGTACACTTTACCCGTACTCGCGACACCCAACGAATGAGCCTACGTCTCAACACATGAGACGGTCACGGTAAAGCCTTTCGATAACCTCACTTTGGCGCACCCGCTCCATGAACTTAAGCCCTCATGCACTTTAGCCGTCATTTTCTAGCAGTGAGAGGAGTTCTGGCGCACCCGGGGTAAGAGAAAACTTCCTCAATCTTTAAGCTCAATTAATATCGATTTAATTCCACCATTCACAGCAAAGGCCGCAGCCTCATCCCCATCACATAAACCACATCATAGAGAACCATCTATGCAAGGATACTGCCTCCGCTCGGCTATCTAGTCAGCTAGGTCTATACCCATTCGAGAAGTACGGTTGTGCAGGCTCGTTTCCGGCTATCTCATGGCTCGGTCCTTAATTGACCAGGGTCGGCACTTGCCTTTTCCGGAATCCACCCAAATCATCCGGCCTCCCGATCTAAAACATTTGTATAGCATTTTCAATTTTCATCAAACTTAGTTCATCATTCTCATGGCCATGTGGTGCTCATGTCTCCACAAGCCGTATTTCAACTACCTTCCCTAAGGTAGTTGCCCGAGCACAAAGCTTTCTTGTAAAATCATGAGTTTGCCGGGATCTAGTATAAGCAGGGCTAAGCATTTTTACCGAAGTTAGCCTCTGGTCATATCACATCGAAGGTTACAAAGAATAATTCTAATGGTGATCAACATCAATGCAGGGTATATCAAGCATAGGTACTCATTTGTGTATAGCATGCAATTTGTAATTTGAAATCAACATCATTTCACAAAGTAGGATCAATATGTTCAAAGAGTGTGATGACTTGCCTTGCTCGCACGCTTGAGGGGTGGTGTCTTCAATGGGGTCGATGCCGGTCTCTTCAGGTGCTACTCGTACGTGCGAAAAATCAATCGATTCCGATTAGAATCCCATAGAACACCAAAAGGTCGAAAAGATTCGAAAAAGTCTCAGAAACGATTCCAAGCGCTAAGCCCAACTTCCTACTTAAGTTTGTACTACGATCGCCCCGGAAAACTCCAAGTTACGTCATCGGGTCGACGACTTAGGGTTTTCGCAAAACGACGATCGCGATTTGCTCAAGAAAACGGATTTGAAAATATCCGCGGAGGGATTGGTGCTAGAGGTTTTGAAGGTCCGAGCACAAAATAGGAGCATTTTTAAATGGTGAGAAAGATTTAAACGAAATTCGGATTCAAAAACGTCGCAAAACGGTAGTTTGGAAAAGTCCGTATTTGATTTCCAAATTTCTCACCGAGAAATCATGCAAGAAAATAATTTATTTTTCCCAAAATTTTACTTAGGTCCTCAAAAATATTTTTCCAAATTTCCCAAAATTTTCCCAATTTTTCCCTATTTTATTTTATTTTTCTTTTTCCTGCGCTTTGTTCATTGCCCGCCATCCGTTCGACCGAGTCCACGCAAAAGGTGGCGGCGGCGCTAGCGCATGGGGAAAAGGGCGGCGACGAGGGGCTTACCGGCGGTGGTGGGGCACCGGGGGAGGCTTGGCGCACGGCGGCGGCGGCGTTGGCGCTCGGGAAATGGAGGAGAGAGGGCGGCGGTGGTGCGGCAAAGGGCGGGCGCCGCCTTTTATAGGCGTGGCCGGGAGGGCGCGGCGCGGCGCGGGGTGGAGAAGGGAGGGACCGGCGTGGCGCGGGCGGTGGCGACACGCGGCGAGGCGCGGGGACGGGCCGGGTACGGGCGGGAGCGACACGACGGGCGGAGTGCGTGGCACGAGCGGGGTCCGCGCGCGCGCGCGCGCGGCGTGGGGGTCCGGCGCGGCGGCGCGTGGCGCGAGGTGCGGGCGCGGGCGCGGGGGGCGGCGGCGTGCGCGTGGCGCGGGCGCGTGGGGCGCGGGCGGGCCGGGCGCGCGGGGTCCAGCCGCGGGCGAGGTCGCGCGCTCGCGCGGCACGTGGCGCGTGCGTGCGGGCAGGCGGTGCGCGCGTACGGCGTCGAACACCGGCGCGCTATGAACAGTGCACTTTCATATTTTCCCGATTTTCCGATTTCAATTTCCTATTTCTATTTTCCTCTCTTCTAAAAATTCCAAAATAAATTCCTATATTTCAAAAATAATTTTTAATATAATATTTTCAACTTTTCTCCACTTTTATTTTCCCACATTATTTTTCATATTTATTTATTTAAATCCCTTTTTCCTAATTTCATAATTCACCCCTTTATTTTCCAAAATTTCCGGATTTCAGTACGGCTCCCAAATATTTTATTATTTATTTTGTGTCCTAATTTATCCTCCCCAACCACAATTACTATTCTATTTCTCCCAACTCGTATTTTCATAAATCCGCACCTCTCCGATTTCTTTTTAAAAATCCCTAATACGGACTTTCGCATTTTTATTCGACAAACTCCGGATCATCCAAAAACACCAAAAGGGAATTGATCATGACCAAATTTATGCAACGAGTGGCAAATAAGAAGCAACAAACCCGAGGAAGAAGCAACAAACCCGAGGAAGAAGCATACATCACATACGGCTACGTATTCGGCTACATCTCTCTTCATATTGGGCCACCAGTATTCTCCCTTCAAATCCTGATACATTTTCGTGCTTCCTGGATGTAACGAATATGCCGATTCATGTGCTTCTTTTAAGATCAACCCTCTCAAACCACCTTGTTCAGGCACGCAGATTCTTTTCTTGTACCACAGGATTCCCTTGTTGTCTATCGAAAATTCCTTAGCGCGTCCAGCGGCCATGCGTTCTTTGATTTCCTGGGTTTCCTCATTTCCCTTTTGGGCTTCTTCTATTTGAGTCCTCAGAAGGGGTTGGATTTCCAGTGAGTTTGCCTCTCCGTGAGGAATCAGGTGCAGATTAAGTCGAGCCATTTCTTCTTGGAGCTCACTGGCCATACCTTCCAATCCCATGTGGTTGCATTAAGCTTTGCGGCTTAACGCGTCGGCCACTACATTTGCCTTGCCGAGATGGTAATGGATTCCTAGATCGTAATCTTTGATCAATTCCAACCATCGTCTCTGTCGTAGGTTTAGATCGGGCTGAGTAAAGAAGTATTTCAAGCTCTTGTGATCGGTATACACATCACAGTGGTTTCCGATAAGGTAGTGTCTCCAGATCTTCAATGTGTGAACAACCGCGGCTAGTTCCAGGTCGTGTGTGGGATAATTCTCCTCGTGGGGTCGTAACTATCGCGAGGCATATGCTACGACCTTCCCATCCTGCATTAACATGCCTCCTAGTCCTTGCCGAGACGCATCACAGTACATCACGAAATCCTTCCGGTTGTCAGGTAAAGTTAAGATTGGGGCGGTGGTTAACTTTTCTTTTAGTTGGTCAAAGGCTTCCTGACACTTCTCGTTCTATTCAAACTTCTTTTCCTTCTTCAGAAGTTGAGTCATAGGTCGGGCTACGGTGGAAAACCCTTCGATGAACCTTCGGTAATACCCGGCCAAACCCAAGAAACTCCGAACTTCCGTCACTGACTTGGGTACCTTCCATTCCGTGACGGCTTGGCGGGGTCTACCGCTACTCCTCCGGCTGAAACCACGTGGCCAAGAAATGCGACTTCCTTGAGCCAGAACTCGCATTTGCTAAATTTTGCATACAGCTGGTGCTCTCGTAGTTTTTCGAGTGCCAGTCGTAGATGATCCGCATGCTCCTCATCGTTCTTGGAGTAGATAAGTATATCGTCGATAAATACCACTACGAATTTGTCCAGGTATTCCATGAATACCTTGTTCATCAGATTCATAAAATATGTCGGGGCATTGGTCAATCCAAAGGACATTACTGTGAACTCGTATAAGCCGTAACGTGTAGAGAACGCCGTTTTAGGAATATCTCCAGCTCTAATCTTCAACTGATGATATCCCGACCGAAGATCAATCTTTGAGAACACTTGCGCACCCTTAAGTTGATCGAATAGGTCATCGATTCGAGGTAGTGGGTACTTGTTTTTGATAGTCACTTCATTCAACGATCGATAGTCCACACACATCCTCATACTCCCATCCTTCTTCTTGACGAAGAATACGGAGCTTCCGGGGAGAAGAAGCTGGGCGTACAAATCCTTTCTCTTGTAGTTCTCGGATTTGCTTCTTGAGTTCTTCTAACTCGTTGGCCGGCATCCGGTAAGGTCTCTTGGATATGGGGGCAGTACCGGGCATTAAGTCGATGATAAACTCTATGTCGCGATCCGGGGGCATTCCGGGCAATTCCTCGAGGAACACGTCTGGGTATTCTTGTACTACTGGCATCCCACCTAGAGGTAGCATGGTGAATACTCCCGCAGCTTGCTCGCATAGCTTCGGGTTTTGGTCCATAGTTATGCTCATTGGTGATCCCCATGGGGTGGATACCGTGACTTCCCTTCTGCTGCAGTCTATGATCCCATTATTCTTGGTCAACCAATCCATCCCGAGTATGACATCAATGGTTTGGGGTGATAGCACCATAAGGTTTGAAAGGAACACCACGTCCCTAATCCGTATGGGCACATTGATGCAAGCATGGGGTACGGTTATGTTTCCCCCAGGTGAGTGTACCAACATAGGTCTCTTAAGTTCTACTTGGTGTAGGTGATGTTGTTTGCTTACTTGGGAAGATATGAATGAATGTGAGGCTCCAGAATCAAATAAGACTTTAACTGAGGTAGAGTCGATAGAGAACATACCCATCGGCACGCTCGGTCCTCCCGAGCTTTTCGGCTTGCACATGATTCACCTGACCACGTTGAAACCCGGTGGCAGCCTCGTTGGGTAGCGGGGTCCTGAACAGACTGCGTCCCGCAGCAGGGGTGGGGGTTCCTCGGACGGCCGTTGCATTGGCACCGGTGTGCACAGGAGTGTTGCGTGGTTTGGGGCAGCTGTTGGAGTAGTGCCCGAATTCTCCACAATTGAAGCAGTTCACATTCCTTCTTCCTGGAGCGGCTAGGGTTGGCGTCGGTGTACGGCCGAGGTGTAGGCGGCTGCGACATGGTCGGGAGCGGGAGAACGACCGGGCCGCCGAAACGTTTGGCTTCCATCCGGACGGGGTGGCTCCCTTGGGACGTTGTGGCGCTCCCGAAATGGGCGGGCCATAGCGAGCCTCCTTTTGCGGTTATTTTCTACCATCTTTTGGTCGTGTTCAAGCCGTACGACCTTGTTGATGAGGCTTTGGAACCTGGTGTTGTCTGTCCGATCATCGGTCCTCTCACTCATCGTTTAGTCCCTCGATAAATTTATCCATCTTCTCTTCCTCGTCGCGGTCACTTGTGGCGTAGCGGGCAAGCTGGGTAAACTTGTTCGGGTACTCTTGTACGAGGTGTTTCCTTGGCGCGCTGCGGAACTCATATTTCTTCATCCTCATAACTGCAGTGATACAGAAATTTTCACGGAACGCAGCCGTGAATTCTTGCCATGTCGGTTCTCCAGGCATCTTCAGCTCGCGTTTCCTTGTAGGTGTCCCACCAGTCACTTGCGGGACCCTCTAGGCGGCTAGTGGCGAAGATAACTCTATCTGCTTCTCAAACTCGGACGAGAGTTATCTTTTTCTCGATCACCCTCAACCAATCCTCAGCATCCATGGGTTCTTCGGCCGTGGAGAAGGTTGGTGGCTTAGCTCGCATGAACTCTCCTAAACGTGATCCTCCTCGACTTCCCTGGTTGTTGGCAATTGCTTGGAGCAGTTGGGTTTGTAAAGCCATAACCTCCGCCAGAGTGGAGGGGTTGGGCTCCGGTGGGTTCTCGTTGGTGGCTGCGGCTCTGCGACGATGCGCCATCTGAAGAAGATAGATGGATTAAGAGATCGGACCTGTTAAGGTCATGGTTCCTAGGTGATTTTTCTTCAAGTCGTTTTTAAATGATCTTCAACCAACAAGCATGGTAAAATAATAAGCTCATTAATTAGGATACCACAAAGCGATACTTAGGTCCATCATACTACATCAAAGGGGTACACGGACTGTACATGCACAGTCCCTCATGCCATGATACAACAACTACATCGTCCTACTGCATTAACTATTAAGGGGGATAGAGTGTGGTCCTTGCTGCCGAACCGTTCGGAGCGAGATCAAGGCCGGGGTGGTCCTCCCGCCTAATCGTCCAACCATCCGCAGGAGCCAGGTGCAGGAAGGGGGTGATCCTCTGCTGAAGCAAATCGGAGTCCCCATGGCTCGGAGGTGGTGGCCTCGGAGTCATGCCAAATCTTCCTGCTCGGTGGCCGTGTACTCTTGTGAGCGGTCTTGCGGGTGAGGGGACCTCCGGTGTGAGTCAGGCGACGGGTGGGAGCTTCCTCCTCCATTGGATCGGTGTCGCTCGACTCCATTTGACCTCCATAGGTTCCGCCTCAGACTCCAAGTCGGTGTGGATCTGGATTGGGTTCTCCTCTCCCAATCCAGGCTCGGATGGCACTGCTACGGAGTTCGAGGTGGGTCCCATGGACGTGGCAGCAGTGGGGTCTATCAGGTACGGCGCTGGCTCTGTGCTCAACATAAAAGCTTGCTCCATCATGGCTTGAAAGGTATCCAAGCATGCTGGAGTCATAAGGTAATAGTGGTCGGGCACAGGAGCAGAAGGTGTTGGTACAACCCCGGTGGAAGTACACAACATGGACGAGGTGGATTGCAGTTGCATTCTGCTGGTGTCGACTTCTTGCTTGCTCTTCTGAGCTGCTCCTCCAGTTCTACCGGGCTTCCCCACGGGCCATGTAGCGGTCAGAGCTGCTCATATTGGGCACCGTTGGCTTGCAGCTGAGTCTGCAGCATGTTGATTCGATCCCCACAGCCCTGGTGGCTCTCGACCAGATCATTGAGGCGTTGCTGCTGGTCGTTGATTTCAAGCAAGGCTTCTTCTAGCAGTCATCCGCCGTCTCCGCCCAGCGTGATAGACGTGTGACCATAGGGTTGTAGCAGCAGGGGGTGGCTTCCACGGTGCAAACTGGGTTGCCTTCCTCGCGATAGGGATGGTGCACGAACTCTGTCACTGTAAGTTCAGCACGATGTATCGCATTAAGGCAAAGAAATGCTTCGCGGGCCACATCTTGAATGGATGCTTCCGCCAAATCTCGGTGATAGCGGGTTTGAAAGCAGAAAGGTGTTTCACTTCCCATGCGGGCTTCCACGGAAACTGCCGCTTCCCAGGCTGGATATCCTTCGGAGCCATGCCTCTTGATTTGGTAGGTGGGTGGTTTCGGATATCTTAAACACCACAGCAAGGACTGAAACTGTGCCACAAATCCCTCGTCTTGTGGGATGGTGATCTCCTAGGCCCCGTCATGGTTCGACATCTGCTTTTGAAGGCAACTTAGGGTTAGAGGGAGAGAGCTATCATCAAAACCATTTGGTAAAGAAAAGGAAATACAGATGTAGAAAAGGTATATTTGTATTTTTAGAAATAATAGTTTGGAGATGGCCCTACGTAGGGATACTTCCCTTTAGCCGACTAGTCAGGGGTAGGGCGCCATTTGGTCTTATCCTACGGTCGCATGGCTCTGATACCAGCTCTGTGGACCCCGTTTTTGGAACGGGAATCTTTCGTGTTCTTAGTACCATTTCCCTGGATCGAGTAGTTGGTACCCACGAATACAGTACTGAATAATCAGGTGCACATGCACGAATAGTCTTACAACGACATTATTACAACCATAGGCCCGAAGGCAATGTTCAACACACAGGACCTCATGGTCCGAATACAACACAAAAGCGAAAATTAGATACGGCGGCGGAATAGAGGCGGCGGCATGTCAATTGCCACGAGCAACGGCCCGGAGCTAAGACCTAGTAAGCACTATCAGTTCCTTCACCCTCCTGGTAGTAAGCGTAAGGATCCTCCAATTCTTCATTCCCACCATCTGAAGGTTTGTGCGTATAGCAAGGGTGAGTACCAACCGTACTCAGCAAGCCAACACGGAATTGATGCATATAATAGGGTTATTCAAGGAATGGCTGGAGCTCTTTTGCATAAAGCCAATTTTCACAAATCTTTTCATAGGCCTAACAACTAGCCAAGTAAAGTTTTAGTTCCATAGTGTATTAATTCGGTGACGGTTCTGTCTACCATCCATCGTGATTCCAAGGATGGCTTCCCGCCTCCGATACGTCATGGTTTTCTGGGGAATCCACCCCTTCTCGCATCTCGAGAAGTTGATCCACCAGCAAATGAAATCATCATGCAAAAACCCATCCCAGCAGTTTTAAGTTTAAAGTCTAGCCAAGCAAAAGTCTTGTCACGATGCTCGATATCCGCGAGCACGGCTATTCGAATAGATTGATTCACTCACACTGCAGTGGATGTACACTTTACCCGTACTCCGCGACAGCCCAACGAATGAGCCTACGTCTCAACACATGAGACGGTCACGGCAAAGCCTTTCGATAACCTCACTTTGGCAGTACCCGCTCCATGAACTTAAGCCCTCATGCACTTTAGACGTCATTTTCTAGCAGTGAGAGGAGTTCTGGCGCACCCGGGGTAAGAGAAAACTTCCTCAATCTTTAAGCTCAATTAATATCGATTTAATTCCACCATTCACAGCAAAGGCCGCAGCCTCATCCCCATCACATAAACCACATCATAGAGAACCATCTATGCAAGGATACTGCCTCCGCTCGGCTATCTAGTCCGCTAGGTCTATACCCATTCGAGAAGTACGGTTGTACTGGCTCGTTTCCCGGCTATCTCATGGCTCGGTTCTTAATTGACCAGGGTCGGCACTTGCCTTTTCCGGAATCCACCCAAATCATCCGGCCGCCCCAGTCTATAACATTTGTATAGCATTTTCAATTTCCATCAAACTTAGTTCATCATTCTCATGGCCATGTGGTGCTCATGTCTCCACAGGCCGTATTTCAACTACCTTCCCTAAGGTAGTTGCCCGAGCACAAAGCTTTCTTGTAAAATCATGAGTTTGCAGGGATCTAGTATAAGCAGGGCTAAGCATTTTTACCGAAGTTAGCCTCCGGTCATATCACATCGAAGGTTACAAAGAATAATTCTAATGGTGATCAACATCAATGCAGGGTATATCAAGCATAGGTACTCATTTGTGTATAGCATGCAATTTGTAATTTGAAATCAACATCATTTCACAAAGTAGGATCAATATGTTCAAAGAGTGTGATGACTTGCCTTGCTCGCATGCTTGAGGGGTGGTGTCTTCAACGGGGTCGATGCCGGTCTCTTCAGGTGCTACTCGTACGTGCGAAAAATCAATCGATTCCGATTAGAATCCCATATAACACCAAAAGGTCGAAAAGATTCGAAAAAGTCTCAGAAACGATTCCAAGCGCTAAGCCCAACTTCCTACTTAAGTTTGTACTACGATCGCCCCGGAAAACTCCAAGTTACGTCATCGGGTCGACGACTTAGGGTTTTCGCAAAACGACGATCGCGATTTGCTCAAGAAAACGGATTTGAAAATATCCGCGGAGGGATTGGTGCTAGAGGTTTTGAAGGTCCGAGCACAAAATAGGAGCATTTTTAAATGGCGAGAAAGATTTAAACGAAATTCGGATTCAAAAACGTCGCAAAACGGTATTTTGGAAAAGACCGGATTTGATTTCCAAATTTCTCACCGAGAAATCATGCAAGAAAATAATTTATTTTTTCCCAAAATTTTACTCAAGTCCTCAAAAATATTTTCCAAATTTCCCAAAATTTTTCCCTATTTTATTTTTTTCTTTTTCCTGCTGCATTTTCATTGCCCGCCATCATTCGGCCAGGAGTCCGGGCAAAACAGGTGGCGGCGGTGCTAGCGCATGGGGAAAAGGGCGGCGACGGGGCTTACCGGCGACGGCGGACCTCGGGGAGATGTGGTGGGGCACGGGGGGCTTGGCGCACGGCGCGCGGCGTTGGCGCTCGGGAAATGGAGGAGAGAGGGCGGCGGTGGTGCGGCAAAGGGCGGGGCGCCGGCCTTTTATAGGCGCGGCCGAGAGGGCGTGGCGTGGGCGCGGGGTGGAGAAGGGAGGGACCGGCGTGGCGCGGGCGGTGGCGACACGTGGCGAGCGCGGGGACGGGCCGGGTGCGGGCGGGCGCAACGCGGCGGGCGGAGTGCGTGGCGCGGGCGGGGTCGGCGCGCGCGCGCGCGGCGTGGGGAGGGTCCGGGCGCGGGCGCGTGGCGCGAGGGCGCGGCGCGGGCGCGGGCGTGCGGCGGCGTGCGCGTGGTGCGGCGGGCGAGGCGCGCGCGGGTCGCGCGCGGCGCGTGTGCTCGCGCGGCGCGTGCGCGCGCGCGGGTGGGCGTGCGGCGCGTACGGCGTCAAAAACCGGCGCGATATGAACAGTGCACTTTCATATTTTCCCGATTTTCCAATTTCAATTTCCTATTTCTATTTTCCTCTCTTCTAAAAATTCCAAAATAAATTCCTATATTTCAAAAATAATTTTTAATATAATATTTTCAACTTTTCTCCACTTTTATTTTCCCACATTATTTTTCATATTTATTTATTTAAATCCCTTTTTCCTAATTTCATAATTCACCCCTTTATTTTCCAAAATTTCCGAATTTCGAGTACGGCTCCCAAATATTTTATTATTTATTTTGTGTCCTAATTTATCCTGCCCCAACCACAATTACTATTCTATTTCTCCCAACTCGTATTTTTATAAATCCGCACCTCTTCGATTTCTTTTTTAAAAATCCCTAATACGAACTTTCGTATTTTTCATTCCGACAAACTCCAGATCATCCAAAAACACCGAAAGGGAATTGATCATGACAAAATTTATGCAACTGAGCTGGCAAATAAGAAGCAACAAACCCGAGGAAGAAGCAACACGCGAAGGTTTTTTAAAGTTCCGATTTTTACGTTCCGATTTTAGTTCCTTCGATTTTCAGGATGTTACAGAACCACACCAAGGTTTCGGCCCCACTCCTCTTTCTGGGCAATGGGCAGCCCCCTGAGTGCCTCGGTGAATTCGGCAGCCCAGCAACCCTTATACCGGGGCCAACTGCGACTCCATTACGCTCACCCTTGCCTAGGATCGTTGGCTATGGAAAAGCTATACTACGGATCCAGCAGTTGCCCATTCTTGCTTGTGGTAAGCACTGTAAGTCTTCAAGGGGTTTCCCATGAACTGGTCCTTAATTGCCATGGGTGCGACAAGCCAAAACCATGCACCCACAGCCTACCATTTAGTCATATTTTAGTTGGGATATTACAACCAACAAAACATGGCCAGGTGTTTCGAGCTTGCAGCTCATCTGAACTAATTGTAGGTAGTGTGATTATCCCATTTAGTGAGATAGTGATAATTAAGCATGCTAAGCACATAATTCTAGCAAAAGTCACATAAGTGACTAAAGCTAGTCAATTTATCACCCAAGGTTAACAAAGGACGGATATCAAGAGGTAAGGCACAAGCAAGTAGATAGGTAATCTCATCATTTCATGTAATTAGCAAACATGCAATTTTATTCGCAAACAGTAAAATATTTGTAAAATAGGTTCAATATGCTACAAGGGAAGTGTGACTTGCCTTGCTTTTTCCCACAAACTTCTGAACTCTTTGCGAGCGCGGACCTACGAAAAGATGGAAACTACACATTGACACACAAAACGATGGAAAAACCCTAATAAAAACCAAATAACAGTACATCAAAAGTAAACCAGCATGTAGAGCTCAAATTTAGATGAATTTTGCAACTTGAATGGCCTAATTTGGTGTTCGTATGAATTAGATATGAATTTTAGAATTTTTGGACCATTTAAATGAATTCTAGGAATTAATTAGATTTATTTTGCAATTTTTAATTATTTTTCAAAGAAAAAAGGGCTAGGGCTGACGTCGGCGTGGCGCCGGCGTCGTGCCAAGAGCCGACGTCGGCGGCGGCGGCGCGGTCCATGGGCTGGTCCACCGTGGACCAGGTCCATGGCGGTCCACGAGCGGGCGCGCCACGTTGTGCACACATGGCGCCGACGAGGCAGCCACGAGGCGGCCACTCGGTAGCAATGCGGGCGGCCGGATGGACGGCCACGATTTGCCACGAGGCAGATCGGGTGGCAAAGGGCGGCGGCGCCGACGGCGGCCGTGACCGCGTGGCGGTGGCCATCGGCGTGGCGGCAAGTGGCGGAAAGGTGGAGAGGGAGGCGGCTCACCGAGCGGGGTAGGAAAGGTGGCACTATCAAACGACAGTGAGCGGGGGCGGAGGCCGACGCTCGGGATATCGGCACGAACGGCGTCTGGCCATGATTGTTGACGGCGAAGGGGATGCCGAGGCTCGGAGGGGCGCGGTGGAACCGATTGTCACGCCCAGAAATTCACACCAGAATTTCCGCAGCTAATTTGTGCATTACATCCTCGTCCAGACATCAGCTGAGGTACACAAATCGACATTATTGATAATACAGAAACCTCATCTTAGAAACAATATAAAAGAGTTACACAAATGCAGTGGAAAGGAAAAAAAGACTGACTTAAGCTAAACTTGACTCGAGCGAAGCGAAACACCAACACCACAGCTAACCCTTGACGATGAACAAGCCTACACCTCTTCGGAGACCTCAACCTCAACCTCTCGCACTGAAGGGGGAAAAAGAAGCAAGACTGAGTACAACCACCGTACTCAACAAGTCACACCGGAAGGGGAGACATGATGCAGGATAAACATCAAGGAAGAGGATAATAGGATCAATTTGCATAAACAACATTGCAGAAATAATAGTAATAGTTGAAAACAGTAAAACAGTAGTAATGATTAAGCAATATTAAATAAACACTGTCCAATATTAAAACCACGTTGCAACAGGCCCATCCATCCATCTGTACTAATCAAATCCCAACAGTTCATTCATGTGAATAAGTGAGACTAATCAAGGTGAATCTGGTCGATCGCCCGTAACCGTGGACACGGCTATTCGAATAGTTTTACTCTGATCATAGGTGTACAACTGTACCCACAAGACACAATCCCACGACACGTCACCGTGCGCCGGTGCACCACCACGGTACCCCGAAAAGGAATTGTGACAGGACCCTTCACATAACCCCCACTAACCAATCGTACCACACCAAGGTTTTGCCCCAACTCCCATCGGGGCAATGGGAAACCCCCTCTCGTGCCGCGGTGAATCCGGAAGCCGATCAACCCTTAAAACCGGGGCCGACCCAACTCCATCACACCCACTCTCACTGGGATACGTCGGCTAGAGACAGCTACGCTACAGACCCAGCCATTACCCATGCTGGCTTGTGGTATGCACGGTATTTCTTCCAGGGTTTCCCGAGAACCGGTCCTTAATTGTCATGAACACGCAAACCAAAGACCAACCATATGCTCATGACCCATCATTATCATAATTCAATGTTATTAGAGTAGAGTCACAAACTTGATATCATCTGAGAGTTAGCCTCTAATATAATAATTGATTAATATGATCCCCTTTAAGTGAGCTAGTTGAGCTAAGCATAACTAAGCAAGCCTTAAACTAACATCTACTCATATTGAACCCAAGTTACCAATGGTATAAGGTAAACTATCCTATGGTTGAGTACAGTAGGTATGATCATCCCATGAAATGACATTCTAAAACATATGCAATATTTAAGAGAAAAGAGATATTTAAATAAAATAGATACAATATGATCAATGTAAGGTATGACTTGCCTTGCTCTGGAGACTGAGGGACCTCGGTGACTACTTCGAGGATAATGGGCTCGTCGGAAAGCTCGGGATCTACACGACAAACAAAGCACTCAACAAAACACCTAAAAGGTCTACTGAAATAGCACAGAAAAGTATTTTTAATGAATTCTTGACATTTTTTTGGATTTAATGAAATTTGAATGGACTAAAACGGAGCTCGGATTAAGAAGATATGAATTTTAGAAGTTTAATTGCGATTTTTAAACTAAACAGAAAAAGACTAAATTATTTATTGCGCAATTAAGTCCCTGGTGACGTCGTCAATGCGCGGCTCGGGAAAAAGGCTGACATCAGCATTACGTCATTGGCTGGCGTCAGCCCTAGGGCTGACGTCAGCACGCTGACGCAAGCGGAGGCGGGCGAACGGGTGGCGACGTGGCGCGCGGCGATTGGCGGGATGGAGGCCAAATGAGCGCGGGTGGAGGGCGGGAGACGAGGGGGCACGGGACGCGTGGCGTCCGCCGATCGGCTAGGGCAATGGCATGGTGGATCACGGCCACGTCGCGTGATCCGAGCGGCCAGGGCATCCACGATCGGATGGCTTAGCAGCGACGACGGCTAGGGTTCGCGGGCGCGGCGGCGACGAGGGTTTCGCCCTCGGCCTGGGTGGCGCGGCGGCCGAAGCGGAGCACGGCGGCGGGATCTCTGGCGAGTGGCGGCATGCGAGCGAACGCGAACGAAAGGAACAACGAAAAAAATAAAACGAAGCGAGGAACGGCGGCGAGCTCACCGGTGGAACCGAAAAAGGACGTTGATGGCGGTGATTTGGGGCTAAAAACGATGGCGAGCAAAGGAGGAAACACGGCGGAGCTCGAGGAGGTTTTAAAGGGGGAGAAAAGAGGTTGAAACCGGCATGGATATGGCGGGGATAAGGTCATCGCCGGTTTCGGACTCGGAGAGAGAGACAGAGAGAGAGAGATCTCCGACGGCCGTTTCGGGCGACGGCGGCCGTTTCGGCGTGCGGGAAAGCGGCGGCGGGTGCGGGGCACGGGCGGTGCTCGGCGGGGGCCACGTGGCCGGGCGCACGGAACGGGCCGGAAAAGGCGGGCGACGAGCGGCGCATGGCGGCGACGGCGGCTGGGCCGACCGGGCGCGAGGAGGAGGCCCGACAGTGGGGCCCACTGTCGGTGCCCGCGGGCGGGAGGGAGGTCCGGCGGACTTGCGCACACGGCCGGGCACTTGAGCCGCTTGGCCCAAGGCCGGAGGGAGATAGGAGGCCGCGGGGAGGTAGGCTGGGTAGGAAGGTGTCGGGCCGACGGCCGACACGGGAAAAGGCGGGAAACGTACGAGCCGTACGATAAAAAGGAAAAAGAAAAATAAAAGAGGAAAAGGGGATTTTGGGACATAATTAAATTGCGGGATTTTTATTTAATTGGTTAAATATACTTAGAGTGCTCTAAAAATTCCCGTAAAAATCATGTTAGTGAATTTTGACATGTAGAATTTAAGGAAAATCCTACCATTCCATTTCCATTTATTAATTGCATTTTAAAATTATTTGTTTGCTCTAGATTAATTCCAAAAACTCTGATTATTTCAGGTTAAATTATTTAAATGGTTTAGGGGCAAAACTCGTGGTGCGACAAACCTACCCGCCTTAAACGGAATCTCGAACCCGAGATTCGGAGGCACTGGCGAAATGGTGCGGGTGCTCGGCCTTTAGCTCATCTTCTCTTTCCCAAGTAGCTTCTTCCTCTGAGTGATGTGTCCACTGAACTTTGCAAAACCTGATAACCTTGTTTCGAGTCCTTCTCTTGCTGATCTCGAGAATACGAGCTGGTCTCTCCACGTAGGTCAAGTCCTCTTGAATTTCAATCTGGTCTGGACTCGCCTACTCTTCTGGTACCCTTAAACAGTTCTTTAACTGGTACACATGAAACACGTCGTGAATATCAGCCATGTTGGATGGGAGCTCAAGCTGATAGGCTACTTCTCATCGACGTTCCCGAATTCTGTATGGTCCCACAAAATGTGGTGCCAACTTGCCTTTGGTTTGGAAATGGTGTACTCCCCGGAACGGTGTAACACGAAGATACACAAAATCCCCTGCTTCAAAAGCGAGATCTCTTCGACGATTGTCTGCATAGCTCTTTTGCCAGGACTGCACAATCCTCAACCTCTCCCGAATCGTTCGGACTTTTGCTTCTGCTTCGCTTATTACTTCTGTGCCAAACAACTTACGTTCACCAGTCTGATCCCAGAAAAGGCGTGTGCGGCACTTCCGCCCATACAACGCTTCATATTGTGCCATTTGAATGCTTGCTTGATAACTGTTGTTATAGGAGAATTCGGCATAGGGCAAGCTCTTGTCCCACGCTGTACCAAATTCAAGCGCACATGCTCTCAACATGTCTTCCAAAATTTGATTCACTCTCTCAGTTTGACCATCTGTTTTGCCGATGATAGGTCGTACTGGAATTCAAACGGGTACCAAGCTCTTCTTGCAACTTCTTCCAGAACTTGAAAGTAAACTGACTTCCTCGGTCAGACACGATCTTTTTAGGCACACATGTAAACACATGATTCTCACGAGATAAAGCTCTGCTAGCTTCTTTCCTGAGTAGGTAGTATGCACTAGTATGAAATGGGCCACCTTGGTGAGTTGGTCCACAATGACCCAAATTGAATCATATCCTGACGATGTGCGGGGTAAACCCGTGATAAAATCCATTCAAATTTCTTCCCATTTCCACTCTGGAATTTGGAGGGGTTGCAACAGTCCTGCGGGCCGTTGATGTTCTGCCTTAACCCACTGACAAACATCACAAAGTGCAACAAACTCAGCTATTTCTCTCCTCATACTGACCCACCAAAACTTCTCTTTAAGTTCTTTATACATCTTTGTACTCCCTGGATGAATTGAATATTGAGTTTGGTGAGCTTCCGTAAGGATCAACTTTTTCAAATCCTTATCTTCTGGCACACACAATCTCTTTCCCATCCAGATTGTGCCATGCTCGACTTCTATAAAGTCACGAGTTTTTCCGACCCTCATGTTCTTCTTGAGTTCAGCCATCTCGGGATCTGATGCCTGAGCAGCCCGAATTTGATCAATGAGAGTGGGTTGGGCTTCCAGAGCAGCCACAAAAACAAAATCCACAACCTATAGATTTAGGTGCTCGAATTCTTGCTGCAACTGGTTGCGCATTTATTCGATGTTGATGGTGTTGCAGTAACTCTTTCGGCTCAGAGCATCTGCTACCACATTAGCTTTGCCAGGATGGTAATGTATCCCCAAATCATAATCTTTGATCAGTTCCAACCATCTTCGTTGATGAAGGTTCAAGTCCGGTTGGGTGAAGATATACTTGAGACTTTTATGATTCGTATATACTTCACAATGATTGCCAATTAGGTAATGTTGCCAGATCTTTAGGGCATGAACCACTGCGGCTAATTCTAGATCATGAGTTGGATAGTTGTTCATGCGGACGCAACTGATGAGAAGCATATGCGACCACTTTGCCTTCTTACATCAACACACTTCCCAACCCTTGGCGAGATGCATCACAATAAACTTGGAAATCTTTTGCTGGATCTGGCAGTATCAATACTGGCGCAGACACCAACTTTCTCTTAAGCTCTTCAAAACTCTTGTTACATTCTGCTGACCACTTAAATTTCTCATCTTTCTTCAACAATTGAGTCATCGGCTTGGCGATTTTGGAGAAATTCTCAATGAAGCGGCGGTAATAACCCGCACGTCGAAGGAAACTTCGGATCTGTGTGACTGTTTTTGGCGGAGTCCACTTGGTAACTGATTCCACATTTGATGGATCCACGGCTACTCCTTGAGCATTCACAATGTGGCCGAGGAACTGCACTTCCTTTAACCAGAAAGCACATTTGCTAAACTTGGCATAGAGTTGATGATCCCTCAACTTCTCGAGTACTACCCGGAGATGTTGCTCATGTTCTTCCTCAGTCTTAGAGTAGACCAAAATATCATCAATGAACACCACAACAAATTTTTCCAAGAACTCCATAAACACCTTGTTCACCAGATTCATAAAGAAGGCCGGTGCATTGGTCAATCCAAAAGACATGACCGTACACTCATACAGACCGTACCGAATGATGAAAGCGGTCTTGGGAATGTTCTCTTCTCAAATTCTCAACTGATGATAGCCTGATCGTAGGCCTATCTTGGAAAACACCTTTGCCCCCTTGAGTTGATCAAACAAATCATCAATCCGTGGTAGAGGATACTTGTTCTTAATAGTGACCTCATTGAGTGCACGATAACTGACACACATTCTCTTGGTCTTGTCTTTCTTCTCCACGAATATCACCGGAGCACCCCAAGGCGACGTGCTCGGGCGGATATACCCTTTCTGCAACTGTTCATCCACTTGCTTCTTTACTTCGGCCAACTTGTTGGCTCCCATTCTATACGACCTCTTGTGAATTGGGGCGGTCCCGGGTACTAAATCAATCTGGAATTCAATTTCTCTTTCTGGTGGCATCTGAGTTAAGTCTTCAGGAAAAACTTTAGGGTATTCTCTGACAATGGGTATATCTTCTAATTTCATAGGGGTCTTGGCTACTACTTCAGACGGTCCACCGGCAGAAACATGATTCAAACTTGCCACTGTCTCGGCTTGCAGGGGAGAACAAAAAACAATTTCTTCTCCTTTCACATTGATTAAGGTAATTGTGCCACTAGCACAGTCAATTACTCCTTTATGTCTGGACAACCAATCCATCCCAAGAATGACATCTAGGCCTTTGGACTGAAGGAGGATAAGGTTGGCTAGAAATTGAGATCCTTGGATTTCTATTGCCACCGAGGGACAATACTGAGCCTTGTCCAAATGATTACCAGGGGTTTGAACCCGCATAGGTACCTTAAGTTCCACTACTGATAACCCATGTGCCCCAACAAACTGCTTTGAAATAAATGAATGTGTAGCGCCAAAATCAAATAATACTGTAGCAGGAGTGAGATTTATAGGAAACATACCTAGTATAACTTCAGGAGCGGCCTGTGCTTTCTCTGCGGATGGATGATTGACACGGGCCTGGATGAACCTTGGCCCAGCGCGTCTTGGCTTTGGACACTTGTTTGCAAAATGCCCAGGGTCACCATAGTTGAAGCAGACTCCTGGCTTCCCTCCGGAGTCCTTCCTTGGAGGTGGTGGCTTGGAGGCTGCCGCCGGGGTGGCGCGTTGACGACGCGGGGCTGGAGTGCGTTGTTGTTGTCCACGCCCTCTTGCCCGACTTGAAAATTCCACACGGTGATAAGGCCGATGCTGACGAACAATCATGGTGGTAGGTCCGCTCTGACTTCCAGACATGAAACGAGGCCTCTGCTGATTTCGCTGTTGTTGAGGAGGTCTGAACTGGACTGCCTTTCTCTTCTTGATCATCTTGTTGCGCTAATCTTCTTGCCGAATGGCCTTGTCAACCAACTTCTCAAAGTTAGCATATTCTCCTGAGATTAGCTTGCCTGTGAGTTCATCATCCAAACCAGCCAAGAACTTTTCTTGCCTTTCTGCATCGGTGCGCACATCTTCTGGGGCGTAACGTGCAAGATGGTTGAACTCGTGCAGATACTCAGTAACTGACCTGTTACCCTGCTCAAGAGAACGAAACTCGCGCTTCTTCTGTGCAACTATCCCCGCAGGAATATGTGCGGTCCTGAAACTGCGACAGAACTCTTCCCATGTAACCGTTGCTCCCGCTGGGCGAGTGACCAAGTAGTTGTCCCACCAAGCCAAAGCAGGGCCTTGCAACTGATGAGTAGCGAACGAGACTTTCTCCTGGTCCGTGCACTGCAGAAGATCTAACTTCTTCTCTATGGCATGAAGCCAGTCATTGGCCTCCATAGGATTAGTGGTACTGGAGAAGGTCGGCGGTTAGACACGAAGAAACTCGGCAACTTAGGCGGGGGCGGTGGAGCGCAAGCGGTTATTCATTCTCTGCTTTCTTCTTGCATTTGTTGGAACATCTGTTGTTGCATCTGCGATGTTGTTGTTGCATCTCTTTGCATCATCGCAGCAATCATCTGAGTCTGCAAAGCAAGTACTTGAGCAATGGTGGGATTCTCAGGTGGCGGCGGAGGAGCATTGCCGTTGACGTCATGAGCCTCGTTGTTGTTGGCACCTGACTGCCCATTGTTGCTGTTCGCTCCGCTGGTCCTGGTGTTCACCATCTGGAGAGACGACCGAACCAAAGAGAGAAGAGAAGAAAAACAGACGGACTTAGAAACTAAACTTTATTAGTGGAATTCAAATGCATTGTTCTGATCTTGATTAAAACAAGGAAAAACACGAAACATCCTTAATTGGTCAGCCATATCACATTTGATATCGATGCCGCTATCCCACACACGCACCTAACACACAAGCAACTACCAAGAAGACAAACTAAGCAAAACGATAAAACTAAGAAGGGCGACTAGAACAATTCGCGAGGCGAGGAGTCAAAACTGCTTCCTTCAGAAGATCCCCATTCTTCAGAACGGCTCCTAGAGTCCTCTAGCTTCACCTCGGACCTCGACTCTTCTCAATCGGTTGTCATAGCCCAACCAATCCTGCCTCTTCCCTATGAGGAACTCCGAGTCTCTTCTGAATCCATGTCTTCAGTTGAATCCTCCGAGCTTGAGTCACTGGAGATGGAGATCCACCCGTTGCTGCCATCTCTGCCTTGGTACGCCGAAGCTGGAGCAAAGGCGAGAGCAGAACCTGTAGTAGGAAGAACTGGGACAAGCGCTGGAACAAGAGCTGGTGGAGACGGTGGAGGAATCCGGGGCGCCAGCTGAATACGGACAGGTGCAGTGGTGGTCTTCCGAGGCGTAATACGAATCGTGACACCACCTGGTGTTGGGAGTCCCTTCAACTCAGCAACTTCCTTCTTAAGACGAACCACTTCGTCCTGCAGTCGCACAATCCTCAGCATCTTCTTGTCGTTCAGCTCCTTGGTTGCCTTGTGCAGGTCGGAGTGCATCTTGTCCAGACCCCTGATCACTGTGCACATACGGCCAAAAGTGGAGTCGTTCTCATCCGAAAGTGTACCTCCGAACGGACACGGTAGGGCAACTCGCCGCTGAGAGGCGCAACTGTTGTGTACTCCGGCGCTTCAGGATACCCGACTGCAAGGGCCATGCGTGCCAGCTCCGCAACAAAGCCCACCATCCCTTTTCCACAGTGCGTCGCTGGGGAACATTCCATCTATAGAAACATAGGGGCGGGAATCAAAGCATGCTCAAAAATCCACGACCAACAACACAGTTTCACAATCTCTAACACCCTAGACTGACTTTACTTTTCAAAACACCCCCCTTTTTTAACACATGCAAATGAAAAGATTAGAGGACTCTTAAGGTTTCCAGTTGGCTCGTCCTACAGTCAAAGGATGGCTCTGATATCAACTTGTCATGTCCAGAAATTCACACCAGAATTTCGGCAGCTAATTTGTGCATTACATCCTCGTCCAGGCATCAGCCGAGGTACACAAATCGACATTATTGATAATACAGAAACCTCGTCTTAGAAACAATATAAAAGAGTTAAACAAATGCAGCGGAAAGGAAAAAAGACTGACTTAAGCTAAACTTGACTCGAGCGAAGCGAAACACCAACACCACAGCTAACCCTTGACGACGAACAAGCCTACACCTCTTCGGGGACCTCGACCTCAACCTCTGGCACTGAAGGGGGAAAAAGAAGCAAGACTGAGTACAACCACCATACTCAACAAGTCACACATGAAGGGGAGACATGATGCAGGATAAATATCAAGGAAGAGGATAATAGGCTCAATTTGCATAAACAGCATTGCAGAAATAATAGTAATAGTTGAAAATAGTAAAACAGTAGTAATGGTTAAGCAATATTAAATAAACACTGTCCAACGTTAAAACCACGTTGCAACAGGCCCATCCATCCATCTGTACTAATCAAATCCCAACAGTTCATTCATGTGAATAAGTGAGACTAATCAAGGTGAATCTGGTCGATCGCCCGTAACCGTGGGCACGGCTATTCGAATAGTTTTACTCTGATCAGAGGTGTACAACTGTACCCACAAGACACAATCCCACGACACGTCACCGTGCGCCGGTGCACCACCACGGTATCCCGGAAAGGAATTGTGACAGGACCCTTCACATAACCCCCTCTAACCAATCGTAGCACACCAAGGCTTCGCCCCCACTCCTATCAGGGTAATGGGTAGCCCCCTCTCGTGCCGCGGTGAATCCGGAAGCCGATCAACCCTTAAAATCGGGGCCGACCCAACTCCATCACACCCACCCTCACTGGGATACGTCGGCTAGAGACAGCTACGGTACAGACCCAGCCATTACCCATGCTGGCTTGTGGTATCCATGGTATTTCTTCTAGGGTTTCCCGAGAACCAGTCCTTAATTTTCATGCACACGCTAACCAAAGACCAACCATATGCTCACGACCCACCATTATCATAATTCAATGTTATTAGAGTAGAGTCACAAACTTGACATCATCTGAGAGTTAGCCTCTAATATAATAATTGATTGATATGATCCCCTTTAAGTGAGCTAGTTGAGCTAAACATAACTAAGCAAGCCTTAAACTAACATCTAGTCATACTGAACCCAAGTTATCAATGGTATAAGGTAAACAATCCTATGGTTGAGTACAGTAGGTATGATCATCCCATGAAATGACATTCCAAAACATATGCAATATTTAAGAGAAAAGAGATATTTAAATAAAATAGGTACAATATGATCAATGTAAGGTATGACTTGCCTTGCTGTGGGGACTGAGGGACCTCAGCGACTACTTCGAGGAGAATGGACTCGCCGGAAAGCTCGGGATCTACACGACAAACAAACAACTCAATAAAACACCCTAAAAGGTCTACTAAAACAGCACAGAAAAGTATTTTTAATGGATTCTTGACATTTTTCTGGATTTAATGAAATTTGAATAGACTAAAACGGAGCTCGGATTAAGAAGATATGAATTTTAGAAGTTCAATTACGATTTTTAAACTAAACAGAAAAATACTAAATTATTTATTGCGCAATTAAGTCCCAGATGACGTCGTCAACGCGCGGCTCGAGAAAAGGATGACGTCATCGGCTGGCTTTAGCCCTAGGGCTGACGTCAGCACGCTGACGCAAGCGGCGGCGGGCGAACGGGTGGCGACCTGGCGCGCGGCGATTGGCGGGGCGGCGGCCAAATGAGCGGGGCCGGAGTGCGGGAGGCGAGGGGGCACGGGACGTGTGGCGTCCGCTGATCGGGCTGGGTGACGGCGCGGCGGATCACGGCCACGTGGCATGATCCGAGCGGCCGAGGCGTCCACGATCGGACGGCTGAGCGGCGACGACGATTAGGGTTCGCGGGCGCGGGCGGCGATGAGGGTTTCGCCCCCGGCCTGGGTGGCGCGGTGGCCGAAGCGGCTCGTCGGCGGCAAGCACGCACGGTGGAGCACGTGGCGGGATCTCCGGCGAGCGGAGGCACGCGAGCAAATGCGAATGAAAGGAACAACAAAAAAATAAAACGAAGCGCCTCGAACCGTATTGGATTATCTATCTATTTATTGACTCCTCAATCAACTTAGCATGGCCATGCATTTCCATAATCCATTACCTCAAGGGGCCCAGAGATATCTCTCCAAAGAAGGGGCAAATTCCATCTTGATCACTCACATCGCACTCCATGTTTCATAGCAAACCCGAAAACTACTTTTATAACTACCCAGTTACAGAATAGCATTTGGTAGTCCCAAAGTAGGCTACTTCACATGTTGGAATCCATGATGATCTCAGATCTAAGGACTTTGCACCAACACTACTTGAGACCAACTAATGGCACATTAATTCCTGTAGTGTCTCATGGTGGGTCTATCCAACAATGTGTTCTCTAACACATGCATCCATGTTTATTGATTTGGTATCTCCATACCCATGTTCTATGAGACATGATCATCAATCAATAAACATGTCGATCTTAGAGTCATATTTGTTCCAATAATATGACATGTGATCAGGGATCATTTATAAATAGATTCATACATATAGAGTCTCATAAATAAGTCACGTACTTATTGATCAATACAAAATGTCTATTTCATGGAACTGAATAAGACTTTATTCATTTGTACATAAACATTGACCATGATATCCAACATCTCCATGTTGCCTCTACGGCATATCACTAATAATTGGATAACAAATAATGCCTCAACTTCGTACATGAAAAATATAGTCATAAACACAACTTCTCCATAGGAGAGTACATTGTTTCTGCATCCAAAAGTCTTCTGCTAAGATATAAAATCGCTTTCTCCTTTCCTTCAACCTCCTGAATCAAAACTGAGCCGATAGACTTCTCATCGGCTGATAGATATAGCTTGAACGATACTCCCTTTTGCAGAGGAATTAATACTGGAGGAGAGCTCAGATAGCCCTTGATGTTGTCCAAAGCCTTTTGCTGCTCTGCCCTCCAAGTAAACTCTTGATCGGCTTTCAGCTGCAGTAAGGGTGTGAACGGCTCCATCTTCTCGGATAAATTGGCTATGAAGTGCCTGATGAAGTTAACTTTGCTGATCAGAGATTGCAACTGCTTCTTGTCCTGAGGAGGTTGAATACTTTCTATCGCGTTGATGCTCCTTTGTGTCACCTCAATCCCCCTTTCGTGAAAAAGAAAACCCAGGAATTGGCCAGCCGATACGCCAAATGCACACTTTGTGGGATTCATCTTCAGACCGTATTTTCTGGTTCTCTCCAAGTCTTTCCTTAAATCGGCTATGTGATCTTCCACTTCCTTGGATTTGACAATGACGTCATCAATGTAAATTTCAACCAAGAAGCCGATTAGGTTGTGAAAAATATAGTTCATGGCCCTTTGATATGTAGCCCCAACATTCTTCAACCCAAAAGTCATAACAACCCATTCATATAAGCCGAGGGCCCCTGGACATCTGAAAGTTGTCTTATGAATGTCTTCCTCGGCCATAAAGATCTGATTATATCCAGCGTTGCCATCCATGAAACTTATGATTTTGTGGCCGGAGGCTACATCCACTAACAAGTCGGCTATAGCATGGGGTATTCGTCTTTGGGGTAGCCTTATTCAAGTCTCTGAAGTCAATGTACACCCTAAGCTTGCCATTTTTCTTGATTACCAGGACTATATTAGAAACCAACTCTGCATATCAGCAAGGCCGAATGAAACCAGCATCATATAGCCGAGTGATTTCGGCTTTAATTGCATCATACATATCGGCTTTAAACCTCTGGAGAGGCTGTTTGTATTGCCGATATCAAGGTTTGATGGGGAGCCGATGTTCCACAATCGATCGGCTAAAACCAGGCATCTCAAAATATTCCCAGCAAAACAATCTTTATATTCCTTTAATAAATCAATAAGCTTGGTTCTAAAATGAGAAGGAAGATTTTTACTCATATATATTGACCTAGGCCTATCTCCTGGACTTATATCAACTTCTTCGAGCTCGTCGGCCGACATAAAACCCTGCCCCAGCTTGCCATCGAGATCGTCCATGGTGTCCTTAGTGTAGACGCTTGAGCCCTCTACGACGCGCTCAAAATAATAATTGAGGCTCTTCGTCTCCAATTGGTTGTCAGCTGGCACGATCTCTATCTTGTCGCCTTCCCACTGGATTAAGCTTTGATGCATTGTAGAAGGGATGCTGCAGTTGGCGTGGATCCAATCCCTTCCAAGCAGCAGGCTGTAAGATTCCTTTCCGTCGATGACAAAGAATGTTGTGGTTACAGTTTTGTTTCCGACGGTTATTTCAACATTGAGAACTCCCTTGGCCTCCGATGGGTTCCCGCCAAAATCCTTGAGCACCATGTTTGTCTTGATCAAGTCATCGGCTCCTTTTGCCTAGCTTCCTGAAGGTAGTATAAGGCATGAGATTGACGGCACCTCCCCCATCGACCAACATCTTTGACATCGACTTCCCATCCACAAACCCTTTAACGTATAGGGGCTTCAGGTGCCGATTCTCAGTCCCCTCAGGTTTCTCAAATATTGCTTGTTCTGGGGACAACACTAGCATAGCCAAGGTTTCTTCAACCGTGTCCACATCGGCCTCAGCGACCTCAAATTCGGCTGGCGATATGAACACCGTATTGACCGATGCAGAAGCTATTTCTTTACCTTTTGTCGCCCTTTTTGCCTTGTCGGCTGGGCTCTCATCGGCTGGGGCAATGTTTCTCTTTACGCGTCACTTTTTCTTACCTGTTGCAGCCGATGATTGATCCTCTCTTGGACTTCCTCCTCGTTCGTTGCTTTTCATTCTCTAAAGATTTATTTTTTGGCTCTTTGTGAACACTCCAGAGGGGCACCATTGGGGGTTGGCAGACTGTTCTTCTTCGTCTTCTTCTTTGTCCTCGCCTTGGAAGAAGTCTGGGTGAATTGGGTCGAGCCGTTCGTGGACAGAGAGTTTCCTTTGGTTGAGCTGAACGGCTTGGGGATGAATCGGCTATGGCTCACAATTGGCTCTTCCTTGTACTCATCTTCCCTGAATACGCTATAGGCTGGGCAATTTTCCAAGGTGGGCAGCCGCATGCCTTGCTCCCAACAAAACCTGAAGAATTCACATCGCCAATGAGGGTCGCAACCGTCATGGCGACAAATGTAAGCCGTTCCCAGTCGATCAGGTGTTCTCTGATAAGGTTTGCCACGCCGGGCTGCTTCCTCCTCTTGAACCCTCCGTTGAAACCGGAGTCGGCTGTCCATGTGCCTGGGCTGACGATCGGCTGCGCTGCCACTGGTGTATGCCATGTTGATGGGAGCCGGGTCGGCTTCAATCGGCCTTTGAGGGCTTCTTGGTAGTCCACCGCTAGTCTTGTTTTCTCGCTCGGATCTGACTAAGCTATGCATCATTCTGGGCTACCGATCAGTTTGCCTTAAGCCGACATGGACTACGTTGACGGGAAAGGGGTTGCAATCGACCTTCATCGGCTTTGCCGAATCTTCACACTTGATCTTTCCCTCCTCTATGGCCGACTGGATTTCTTGGCGGAACACCTTGCAATCATTCGTGCTGTGGGAGGTGGTGTTGTGCCACTTGCAATACTTCTTTTTCTTCAGCTCTTCGGCCAATGGGATGACGTGATTGGCCGGAAGCTGTATTTGCTTCCCCCGAAGTAGAAGATCAAAAATCCTATCGGCTTTAGTGATGTTGAAATCGTATTTTTCTTCTTTAGCCAATTTCTTCAGCCAATGACATGTTATGGCCTTCTTGTTTCTGGTCCACTCGGCCGCTGCCACCTCCGCGTCGCTGTCACTTGAGTATGAGTTGGATGTATAGGCGACGTGGCTGACTTTCTTGAAGACCTTCTTGGATTCTGGGAAGCGCTGCTCGTGGGCTGTGACTTTTTGGGCCAGATGGGCCAAGCTCTCAAAATTTTGAGCCGAAAACCTTTCCCTGATATGTACCAAGAGGCCATGGAAGGCTAAATCGACTAGCTGTGAATTTAATAACACCAGGCTATAGCATGTCCCTGAAGCGCTGAATGTAGTCTTGAACCGATTCCTCATGCTTCTGCCTAATACTGGTGAGGTCTGACCCCTTCATTTCATGCATGCCGGAGTAGAAGTAACTGTGAAATTGCTTTTCAAGATTGGCCCAGCTTTGTACAGAGTTGTAGGGCAGCGATGAAAACCAAGTGAAGGTCGATCCCGAGAGAGATAATGGAAACAATCGTACTCTGAGCACATCTATACGCGATACTTCTCCGCACTGGGCCAAAAATAGGCTGACGTGTTCGTAAGTTGACACATTATCTTGCCCATGTGGCATGGGGGCTTGCTGATACTGCATATCCGGTGAATGAGGCAGGTAGTACTGCTCGAAGTTACCTCCTAGGAACTGATGTTGGATTTGATTAATGGCAGGAAGCGGCTGAGACGCCATCGGAGGTTGCTGCTGCTACTCATGGGGAAGCCGAACGCCTCTAGAGTTGTGGGACGGATCTGGTGTATAATTACCAATCGACACCTTGTGTATGAGGGTTTGCCGATTGGTGTTGAACATGTTGTCTACCTGCTCCTGAGTCAATACCGGAGCACCGTGGCCCTGGTGTTGAGGTTGCTGCCTGGTCAGGAGCGTGGGTGCTGGCTTCGTAGCCGACGACAACACATTCGGCCGAACAGGGGCTCCTCCCAGGGGAATCGGTTGCCCCAATGGAGGAATTGGTAGTGCGTGCGTTGACAGAGTCCAGTAGGGGGGAATCGGCCATCAGGGAAGTAGGTCGAACCCCTCGGCAGTTGCTCGGCTATCTTTGAATCAATCACGGTGCTGATCATGTTGTTCACCAGAATCTCAGACTGGTTGACGAGTGCGTGGTGGACAGTCGAGTCAATCCGATCCTGCAGTGTATGGAACTCCGAGTCATCTTGCTCCTGTTTGATCTCCTCCATCTTCTGCTTCCCCTTGTCCTTGCTGGAAGCGGCTCCAGAGTCAAAGTCTTCAGGGATCTCAACCTTGTACTTCTGAATGACTGATCCAGACCAGGTTTGGGTAAAGGACTGCAAATAGTGTGCTTGCAATCGTTCTACCATCTGCCGGTACTCGGCTTGCTAATCGGCAGTGAGCCTGTCCATCATGACGGGTATGATGTTTTCTTGATGCACGTCGGTAGACTTGACTTCAACCATTATATTGGACTCAAAAGTTGCGGGTATCCCACTGGGCATGCCAAAAGTGTGTTAATGAGAAAAGTTTCCCATGCACTGGCCTTAGAGATCTGCTTAACTCTAGTGCAAGTCCAAGTTGAATCGCCTTTGGTGACTTGTAGGGTGTGCCAGTTGGTTTGATCCTGTAACCAACAAGAAACATCGAACAGATGATTAAATTGTAATTAGATCCTACTCGATCAGCTATAGATATCCATAATACATAATTATCATTCCAAAGTGGATTTAGACTAAGTGATTGGGATAGATCGATAGTATACCGAGACAGTATAAATCACTTGTATCTAAAAATACACCAGAATACTAATTACATATATTTATAGCTTAGGCGATGTCGAAGATCTAATGTAAATCGGCTAATACTCCGATATGTTTTATATAAAGATATTAATATGAACTAAATACACTAAACCTAATATCAATCGGTTGTTAATATGACTGATCAAATTAATACCAGGCTTAGCATGTTTAGATAGATTAAGATCTTAATATAAAAGGCGACTTTAACACATCTAACAGTAATAAAAATTATAAGATAGCTAAAACAGGTAAGATTGGCTGAAACCCCGATACTATCTCTAATAGTAGTCATTGAGCCGAATAGATCTATATGATTCTAAGAGCGACTTAATAGATCAAACTTTTGCAGCATTAAGTATTAAAAGAAGCATGAGATCTATATAAGCTAATGAAAAACCTTCGAGATGGTGGAAACGCCATATAAACTAAATCAACCTCTGGATCTATCTCTAACGGCTGCTATCTTCAGGAAGAAATTAGCCGATTGAGAGATAGATCTAAACATTGACCTAGATTATATATCGGATATGATAAATTAAACAATTTGTAACATCAAGATCAGAGTGTCATGGTGATGGAAGCACTAACCCCGATAACACAAACTGCTTGTAACAAGAGATTACCTTATCTGGAGATCGAAACCCGATGGAGCCCGAGAATGAGGCAAGAACTTGTCGAGAAAGTAAAAACGAAAAGGGTGGCGATGCGCCCAAGTTGTATTGAGTTGATATGATTGTTTATTACAACAAGCCCTCGGCTCTTATTTATACCCGGTTACAACAACGTTCACGTAGATCACAGATTCTATCTTATCTACTGTTTGTAGTATGATAATATCCCGGGACGGAATCCCATGTTGTGTGACAAAAGGAAGTTATACAAAATATCCTATTCTATGGATAGAATTGTCATTTTAGGACTTTATCCGTAGATGGCAATGTCTTTGAAACACTTTGGAAACCGAATCCAATAATTATCTCTAAGGTTTCCTTCCAGGATTGGTTCCACCTTCTGCTCCTGATCAGAATCGGCTATCGGCTATCCCAGTCCGACTTGGACTCAGCCGACTAGCTCCATAGCTGATTCGGACTTAGCCGATGTGGCCTCTGTTTCCTAGGATCACGCATTTCCTCTGATTCCGCTTCAATCTCTGCTTCAAACTCGAGGATTTGCTTACCAAATTTGGTCATTAACAAAGTCGAACGAACTTGGCATATCAATGTAGCGGTAGGGGTTATAACTAACCTTTTCCATGAGTGTTAGTAAATTAATGTATGCAGGTGACTCTTGTATCAAATTGAAGTGAAAGGCGTGCTTTCATGATGATGAACATAACTTCAACCAATCGACAATTGACGTCAGCTTCCGGTTGATTGGAGAGCCCATAAGTAAGATGAAACAGACTTAGTTTGGCACCAAACGCCTGGGAACCGCCATAAGGACCCGCCTGGAAGAGATAGGAGAAAGTCGGTTGTGAGGGGGGCTGACCAGGAGCCTGGTTCGGCCGAACTAGAGTCGCCACCCCTCAACTCCATCCTCCACATGGCGCCCCTACAAGCATTCCCAATGACGGTTAGGTGGGTATGGCGGTTTCTAACCGCCATACCAAGCTATAAAAGGTGAGCTCATCACTCACTTCAACACACCTCCAAGAAGATCAAGGCTTCAATTCCAAAGGTTTTAGTACTTGCTTTCTAGTACTTAGAAGATAGGTTAGAGAGTGAGGGGAAGCTCCGAAAAGAGTGCCCAAATGTTGGAGATTTCTCCGAGGGGTAGTTTGGAGGAGTGCCAGGAGTCCCGGTGCCGACCTTTGGCCTTGTACCTCGATGAATGCTTTCTTCAATAAAGTAAGTGTTCGTGTTTACTTTGGTTGTTAAGCATTTACATTGAGTACTTTACTTTAATTTTGCTTGCGGGATCACCGTCCTAATTTGGTGCTCTAGTCTAAGACCCCTGATAAAGACGGTGTTCTTAACCGAGACTAGAGTAGTATTCAATAGTTTAGACGTGGTGTCTAGGCTAGAGATTACCTTTGTTTGCCTCGTACTCCACTGGTGAGATGTAGATGGCAGATGGTGACAGCCCTGTCCGTCCTTAGTATTCCTCCATGTTCGGGTACGGCGTAGAGCTGTAGGCCAGAGTCACTCGGCAGACCGAGTGTAAGCCGGTGCCCGAAGCAAGCAAGAGAAAAGCTAGAGTAATTTACATGCTTGTTAGAGCCACAACCATAGTAATCTTCTCTATACTATCGCCTACCTAATCTTGGATGTCCTTGGATGATCCTTTCTCTTAGATAGTCCCTACTGTTCCTTAGATTCGATATCCCTTGGAATACTCCCTTGGGTGAAGTCCTACAACGGTATTCTGTGCACTTGCGGATTATTCTGTGGTCGTAAGAAATAGCAACAAGCATTTCTGGCGCCATTGTCGGGTAACGGTTGCTGATTTATCCAAGAGCTTAGGTCATCCTCGTATCTTTTTATTTTCCTTTTTATCCCCTAGATTATGGAGCAATCTATCCAGAGTTTATCCGCTCCGAAGGGCGAGTTCTTTGAGCCACCACCATCTTCTGAGCCAATTTTGTCAACTGGCTTTGAACTCTGCTCAGGCTTTATAGCCATGGTTTGAGAGCAATCCTTCTCTAGGCAAGACCATGAGAATCCATACCATCTTCTGTGAGAGTTTGAACAATTGTGATCATGAATGACAATTCCAGGCATGACGCAAAGAACTTTGAAGTCGAAGTTGTTTCCATTTTCGCTTACCGAAAGGGCGAAGCAATGGTACACACTTACCGTAGTGAAAACAGATAGTTTGTGGGAAAAACTCAGAGACAAGTTCTATCTCGCGTTCTTCCCGCTAACCCGTACTACATCTCTGCGCGTAGAAGTTCTCACCTTTCAGCAGACTGAGAAGGAAACTAGAGGTGCAGCTTGGGCCAGGTTTTCAACGCTCGTTCATTCCGGCCCCGACCCGTCTTTACCCGACCATGTGCTATTGCAGCATTTTTGGTCCGATCTTGGCAAAGAATCTGCCCTATACCTTGATATCGCATCCGGTGGTTCATTTTCACATCAGACTCCGGCGGAAGGAAGGGAAATCCTAACTCATATCTTAGAGAACACCTCCTTCATCGAAGATTATCGTGAATCACTACCAACAATCAAGGAAAGCGATGAGGATCACCCTCCAGCCAAGTCCAATGCCTTAATTTGCATATCTCAAGACGCGACTGTAGAAACCTCACTCAAACCAGAAACACTGAAGGATGAAGCAATTCAAACTTCAGAGTTTCCTTTTAATTTCGAGGATGATCTTTTTGCAGATTATGGAAATACCTCGAATTTCTTCTGCAAAAAGAGACCACCCGTTCCAATTCCCCCTCCTGTGCCTCTCGAGGATAATTTCCTTAGAGAGACTGTGAAGGGATTAACGTCCATTATGAGCCATGAGTGCTTGAAAGAGTGTGAATTATCCTCTGAAGTAATTCGGATTTGTTCACCTTCGTTAACCATTCATTGCAACATAAGGGGAACAACGGTCAAGGTCATTTACAATCCCATTGTCGGGACAAATATTGTTTCTGATTCCCTTGTGTTCGCACTTCTCGATGATGAATCTTTGACCCCGACTCTTAAAACTCACAAGAATCCTCATGGAGATATTACAGAAAGTTATGGGATTTTGCAGAATGTGACTTTAAGTGACAAAAAGCTTGAGGCAATCCTAGACTTTCATGTGTTTGAAGTCTTAGACTTTGACATTCTAGTTGGGCATTCGCTTGAAAAACTCTTCTTAGATGCACCAACTCTAAGAGTCCTCAATATCAAACTCGGGAGGGATTCGTTCTCAATTCCTATATCTAGAGCTATGAATTCCATAGCTGAACGCTCATCTGAGTATGAGCCTATCGAGGAAGTATTGGAGGTTTCTCCTTTTGAATCCCCAGAGTCCGTCCTTGATAAAGAAGCTCACCTTTTTTACTCAAGAACCAGACGACTCTGGAGAGACAATTGAGCTACCCATGTCAGAACCGCCATCACGACCTCCAAATAGAGCTCAAACCTCTACCTTCTGGCCTTCGACACACTTCTCTTCATGGAGATGTGGAATCGCCTATCATCATCAGTGACAAGATTTCCAAGATTGAATGTTCCAAACTCATCTCTATTTTAGAAAAGCATCAATCCGTTCTAGGCTACCCACTCTAAGACCTCAAGGGAATCAGTCCCACTCTCTGCACACATCGTATCCCTACTGATCCAAGTCTTACACCTTCTAGGGAGCCTCAAAGGAGGTTAAACAATGCGATGAGAGAGGTGGTGAAAAAGGAAGTCTTAAAGCTCCTTCATGTCGGGATAATTTATCCTGTTCCCTATAGTGAGTGGGTTAGCCCAGTGCAGGTAGTGCCAAAGAAGGAAGGAATGATGGTTGTTGCCAATTCCCAAAATGAGTTAATTCCGCAACGCACTATCACGGGATGGAGGATGTGCATATATTATCGGAATCTTAACAAGGCAACAAAGAAAGATCACTTTTCGCTTCCTTTCATCGATGAGGTATTGGAACGGTTAGTGAATCATTCTTTCTTCTGTTTCCTTGATGGGTATTCCGAATATCATCAAATTCCTATCCATCCTGATGATCAAAGTAAGACCACATTCACATGCCCCTATGGAACGTATGTCTATCACATGATGTCTTTCGGGTTGTGTAACGCACCCGCATCATTCAAAAGGTGTATGATGTCTATCTTCTCAGACATGATCGAGCAAATCATGAAAAGTTTTCATGGACAACTTCACTGTCTATGGAAAAACTGAAGGGTTACGCGAAAGCTACGCTAGCCAAAAACAAAAATTTTCTACCGTGCAAACCAGGAACACTTGCAAGTAAGGGCCGATAGATCGTTACCGATTGGAGTGTGCAGCGGAAACAGCCAATCAGGGCTATCCGATCCGGAACAGTGTAGCCGATTCTCGCAAGCCGACAGCCGATACCCGGGGACAGCTGATTCGCCAATCAGCCGATTCGCAGATGTCGTAGCCGATCCGAAGCCGATCAAGAGCGCGCAACGTAGCAGCGCCTCTACCGGTATCCACACGTTCGGGGACAAAACGCCGTACACCCGTGTGCTAGCACGCGATGCAAGGCTAGGGTTTGGCTCGAAAGTGGGGAGGGTTTCCGTGGAGATTGATCTCGGCGACTTCGTTGCACGCGATGCAATTGACGTGCCACGGCTCCCACCCCTCCCTCCTTTATGTAGAGTTGGCCGACTGGGACTAGTGGCCGATCAGGACTCTATTTTGAATCGGATCCTATCCGAATCTCACAGAGTTGGCTGCCCATACGTCGTAAGCCCATAGGACTCTATCCGATCGGATCCCTATCCGATCGAGCCGTATCCGAGTCCAACTCGAATGCCTGTTCTTATCCCCTTAAGCGTGCGACCACGTAGGTTCGGTATACTCGGTTTCGGTTATAGTCTAACTTAGCCGACCGTCGGCTCGAGTCCAACTCAGCCACACACCACGGCGCCTAGCAGCACATATTGACACCATAGTATACAAGAATATAATATCGGCTCTGAACCTGCAATGTGTACACAAATCCCTTTGCCTCACGATACCAGTTAAGCTATAGAGAAGATGTGTGTCATCCCTTCAATAGCTTAACCATTCACTCGAACCGTATTGGATTATCTGTCTGTTGATTGACTCCTCAATCAACTTAGCATGACCATGCATTTCCATAATCCATTACCTCGAGGGGCCCAGAGATATCTCTCCAAAGGAGGGGCAAATTCCATCTTGATCACTCACATCCCACTCCATGTTTCATAGCAAACCCGAAAACTACCTTTATAACTACCCATTTACGAATAGCGTTTGGTAGTCCCAAAGTAGGCTACTACACATGTTGGAATCCATGGTGATCTCGGTCTAAGGACTTTGTACCAACACTACCGAGACCAACTAATGGCACATTAATTCCTGTAGTGTCTCATGGTGGGTCTATCCAACAATGTGTTCTCCAATACATATATCCATGTTTATTGATTTGGTATCTTCATACCCATGATCTATGAGACATGATCATCAATCAATAAACATGCCGATCTTAGAATCATATTTGTTCCAACAATATGACATATGATCAGGGATCGTTTAGAAATAGATTCATACATAAAGAGTCTCATAAATAAGTCACGTACTTATTGATCAATACAAGATGTCTATTTCATGGAACTGAATAACACTTTATTCATAAATACATAAACATTGATGTGATATCCAACATCTCCATGTTGCCTCTAGGGCATATCACTAACAAAAACCTTTGATCATTGTCTTGAGAATCTAGACAAGGTCTTACCAAGATGCCATGAAAAGGACCTGGCACTTAATTGGGAAAAGTGTCATTTCATGGTCCGTGAAGGCATCGTTCTTGGGCACCTTGTGTCCGAGAGAGGGATAGAGGTGGACAAAGCTAAGATTGATGTCATAGAAAAGCTTCCACCTCCTATCAATGTCAAGGGAATCCTAGCTTCCTGGGTCATGCGGGGTTCTATCGTAGGTTCATTAAGGACTTCTCTCAGCTCGCTAGACCCCTCACAAACCTGTTAGCCAAAGATGCTCCCTTTGACTTCGATGATGAGTGTTTGCATTCCTTTAACATCCTTAAAGAAGCACTCATCTCTGCTCCTATAATTCAACCACCAGATTGGTCGTTGCCATATGAAATAATGTGAGATGCTAGCGACTATGCTGTAGGAGCAGTCCTTGACCAGACCAAGGAGAAAAAGCACAATGCAATAGCCTATGCTAGCAAAACTTTAACTGGAGCACAACTTAATTATTCTACCACTGAAAAAGAGCTCCTAGCTGTGTTTTTTGCTATTCGCAAGTTTAGATCCTACTTAGTTGGAGCTAAGGTAATAATATACACTGATCATGCTGCCTTAAAATACCTGCTCACTAAGAAAGATGCTAAACCAAGGCTAATAAGATGAATTCTCTTGCTCCAAGAATTTGATATTGAAATTAAAGATAAAAAGGGAGTAGAGAATTCAGTAGCAGACCATCTGTATCGTATGTATTTACTAACATGCAGGAATTGCCCATCAATGATTTTCTACAAGATGATATGCTACTAAAAGTGACAGACTCTAGTCCTTGGTATGCGGACATAGTGAACTTTATAGTCCTTGGATATGTCCCGCCAGGGGAGAACAAAAGAAAACTCATCTATGAGAGTCGACGTCACTTGTGGGAGGAATCATACCTTTACAGAGTGTGCTCTGATGGATTGTTAAGAAGATGCATCCCGACTGTCGAAGCCTCCCAAATCTTAGAAAAGTGTCATGCGTCCCCTTATGGAGGGCACTACGGTGTATCCCGGACGTAAGCCAAAATTTTGCAAAGTGGGTTTTTCTGGCCAACCATGTATGAAGACACCAAGGAGCTCATTCAGAGGTGTCACAAATTCCAGAAATACGACGGGATCACTGCTCAAGATGCAATGCCTCTTACATACAATCTTCAATTGGAACTTTTTGATGTATGGGGTATTGACTTCATGGGACCTTTCCCAAGGTCCTATGATTGCGAGTATATCCTGGTGGTCGTCGACTACGTGTCCAAATGGGTAGAAGCAATGCCTTGCCGAGCTGCTGATTCCAAGCATGCCAGAAAGATGTTTCATGAGATCATCTTCCCTCGGTACGGAACGCCGACGATGGTGATAAGTGACGAAGGGTCTCATTTCATCAATAAGACTTTCCGAAACTTTTTGAAGGAGCTTGGAGCCCAGAACAACATAGCAGCTCCATATGACCTTCAGACCATCGGTCAAGGAGAAACATCTAACAAGTAGATCAAGAACATTCTGCTGAAGACCGTGCATGAGATGGGGACATCATGGAAGTTGAAGCTACCCGATGCACTCTAGGCATATCAGACTGCGTATAAGATGCCCCTCGGCATGTCACGCTATCAACTCGTTTATGGAATAACATGTCATCTACCGGTCGAGTTGGAACATAGGGCATACTGGGCGATCCGGAAATGGAATATGGACTTTTATCAAGTCGGAGCCCGTAGAAAGATGCAACTTTCAGAGTTAGAAGAATGGAGAGACAAGGCTTATCATAGTCCCATGATTTATAAGGAAAGCACAAAGCGAGGCACAATAAGAGAATCAAGCCAAAGGAGTTCAAGCCTGGGGACAAGGTACTACTCTTCAATTCTAGGGTCAAGCTATTCGGGCATGGAAAGCTTCGAAGCAAGTGGGAAGGACCTTTCACCATCATCAACTCATCATCGCATGGGGCAATCACACTCCAAAATGACGAAGGAAACATTTTTAAGGTAAATGGTCATCGCTTAAAAATTTTTCTTGATCCCGTCGATAATTTAAAGTCTGAGGTAGACGAGATAGACTTGATTGATCTTGAAGCTTTGCATGAGTGCTCTAGTTTATCTGTAGCTTGACCTACCTTTTCCTTATCCCAATAGGATCGAATTTCACACTGCAAAAATTGGAACGAAACGGGCACGACAAGGGTTCGGCCAAACCGTTTTGGAGCCATGATTCATCCCAATTTTTTCTTATCTCCTTATAACTCCAGTCCCCACACGTTAGGCTTGGTCCGACATCGTTTGGGCTTCGGGACCTGTGACTTCCCCTATAAATTCCCAGCCGATATCGCCACTTTCCATATCGAAAACTCCAGAAACTTTCCATCTAGCCAAAATCTTGAAAATTCCTCCCATGGCTGGCAAAGGCAAGGGAATCACACCGTCATCTTCAACTTTTGATCTTGAAGGAGAGCCGTCGCCCGCCAACCGGATGGACGCCGACAAATACCTGTTAGAAGATGCCTGTCTTGTCGATGTCGAGCCCCTAGCCATGTTGCCGCCCACGAATGGAGGACACGGCGACGATCCAGCTGGACCGTCGGTTCGGCCGAGTCATAGCCGTCAGCCCCGTCATCCCGTTTGGTTCTGCGTACTCCATCACCAAGAGGACAATCCTGCTCCACTCCCTATGATCGTCCTACTACTCCATCAGCCCTAGGACCAAAACAGTCATCGAAAGCTCGTCTTTTCCAAGACGAGGAATCAGGTTAGTCTGCCAAACCTTCCAACCCAGCATCTTTTTCATTGGAGTGTCCGCTGCCGTAGCCTCTGTATCAAGTTGTTGGAGCGCAAACCCCCAGAGGCTATGGAAAAGCTTTGAAGAAACTCTCCATCCCAGAGCAGAAACTGCCGGTCCCGTCAGCTGAGTCCTCACCCACTACTAATAAGATCAGGCGACGCACTTCGCTGCCACCTATCCGTAGGGCGCCTAGGATGTATGAGAGTGATGAAGAGAAGCGCCTAGCCACTCCTACCCAGGGGCAGCCGCTTGCCATCATTAGAGAGCTCCAAGCTGAGAACCGCTCATTGTGTGATCAGAACGTGGAGAACACCCTTGAGATTCTTGATCTCAAGGGTAACATGGATATTCTCCGCTGCGGCCTAGGTGCTAAAATCAAGAGACTTTTCAAGGCCATAGGGAAGAAAGACCTCTATTACGCTGCTTCTCCATGAAGACCTTCCCGTGTATCATAGATTTTAGGACGTGGCGCTTTAATTAGGATTAAATTTTAGGATTAAATGCTTTGCTTTGCTTAAATGTTAGGATTAAATGTTCAATTTCCCTTTTCCTATAAGCGTCATCTTTTAATGGAATAAATTGTGGCGATCTATGTCGTTAGGATTATTTGTCAGTTTCCACTTGTGTTGTGTCTAATAAGTTGTATGTACAAAAATAAGTGTGGGGGAGTCCCTCGTTTCAACACGCACATCCCTCGGACTACTTCTACACTTTGCACACACTAGCACAATAGCGGCGCAATACATCTTCATCATGCTCTACCATTGCGTAGGTTTGTAACTTTATTTTTGCACCATGCATACTAATAAAATGTGCTAGTATATTAGCATGAACCTACATAATCTTGGAGACATGACACATGATTGGTTGGCTTACATACACTTTATTCCATGACTTGCACTCATACGATGTGAAATCAATTATTTAGGGATAGCATGTTATTCGGGATATTGATCTATGCGAGATAGTCTAGTAATGAGCAACTATGTTTCATGCCGCTTAAAATATTTGGGAATTTATTTTGCAAAATTCAAAACCATAACTTTAACTCATCGATGATGTTTTCTTCCTACCATGGCCATATTTCGAATTATATGACTCAAACTTTATACATATGCTAGTTGCCATCATTTTGAGTTTTGTCAAACATTTAGACCCTTGGTAGAATCATGTTCTCATTGATCAAAGTCTTGTGCATATCCACCATATAAAATTTTCTCTCCCTCGGCATTAGAGGTTTAGCCAAAAAAATATATTTCCACAACATCCACATCCTCATATATGCAGATTTCTACTCCGGGGATTTGCATCCAATATAGTCATCCACAAAATAAATGATATAATAAATTAGTGATCCTCCTACTCATGAGCTAAAAAAATAAAATAAAAGACTCATGATGCTCATGAAAAAAAGAAGAAAAATCTTCTCGAGCAGAATGACTATGCTAAAAAAAAGAAGAGAAAAAGAGAAAAATCAAAGCCATGTTCTCTAAAATAAAGTAGGAGGAGGATCATTCAAAAATAGGAGCTCCCAAAATAAATATTTTTTTCCACTTTTCATCCACATATTGCACTCCAATAATATGCACAAGCTTGGTCATGAGTACATGATTAGTTTTCTTTTTGGATCTTTTATTTGACTTTACAACATATTTGATGCAAGTATGCCACATGAATTTCCGTACCTTGAGCTCCACATAAACCTATTAGAAGTAGGAGAATTTTGGGTGAGCATTGCCCTGGTAAGGAATCAGACACCTCGAGTGATATGAGAGAATCATCAGAGGAGTAAAGTCATGATTTTCATCTTTTGAAAACTTTTCAAAACCCCAAGTTATTTAGTGCAGAAGAAACTATGGTAGCTTATACTTGGACTGTTCCATCTTTCAATACTTATAATTTCATGGTAGACACATACAGATTCATAGTTATGAGTATGTCTAGGAATAATTTGTATATTCGCATCATACCAATAATGTATCAAGCACCATAGGCTCGACCTTTACTCGAGGACGAGCAAAGGCTAAGTGTTGGGGAGTTTGTTGACGGTCGTTATCACCTTAAATCAGACCGTCAACCCCTGCATAAGTGGAACAAACTTGGCATATCAACATAGTGGTAGGGGTTATAAACTAACATTTTCCACGAGTGTTGGTAAATTAATGTATGCAGGTGACTCTTGTATACTATTGAAGTGAAAGGCATGCTTTCATGGCGATGAACATAACTTCAACCAATCGGTGATCGCTACGTCAGCTTCACGCGGATCGGAGGGCCGACAAGTTAGATGAAACCGACTTACTTTGGCACCAAACACCCGGGAACCACCATAAGGACCCGCCTGGAAGAGATAGGACAAAGTTGGTTATGAGGGGGGCTGACCAGGGTTCAGCCGAACCTTGGTTCGGCCGAACCAGAGTCGCGACCCCTCACCTCCATCCTCCACGTGGCGCCCCTACAAGCATTCCCAATGACGGTCAGGTGGGTATGGTGGTTTTTAACCGCCATACCAAGCTATAAAAGGGGAGCAAATCACTCACTTCAACACACATCCAAGAAGATCAAGGCTTCAATTCCAAAGGTTTTAGTACTACCTTTCTAGTACTTAAAAGATAGGTTAGAGAGTGAGGGGAAGCTCCAAAAGGAGTACCCCAAATGTCCGAGATTTCTCTGAGGGGTAGTTCGAAGGAGTGGTGGGAGTCCCATTGCTGACCTTCGGCCTTGTACCTCGACGAATGCTTTCTTCAATAAAGTAAGTGTTCGTGTTTACTTTGGTTGTTAAGCATTTACATTGAGTACATTACTTTACTTTAATTTTGCTTGCGGGATCACTCCCCAATTTGGGTGCTCTAGTCTAAGACCCCTGATAAAGACGGGTGTGCTTGGCCAAGACTAGAGTAGTATTCATAGTTTAGACGTGGTGTCTAGGCTAGAGATTACCTTTGTTTGCCTCGTACTCCACGGGTGAGATATAGATGGCAGATGGTGACAGCCTTGTCCATCCTTAGTATTTCTCCATGTTCAGGTACGATGTAGAGCTGTAGGTCAGAGTCACTCGGCAGACCGAGTGTAAGTCGGCGCCCGAAGCAAGCAAGAGAAAAGCTAGAGTAATTTATCTGCTTCTTCAAGCCGCAACCATAGTAATCCTCTTTATTCTGTCGCCTACCTAATCTTGGATGTCCTTGGATGATCCTTTCTCTTAGATAGTCCCAACCGTTCCTTGGATTCGATATCCCTTGGAATACTCACTTGGGTGAAGTCCTACAACGGTATTCTGTACGCTTGCGGATTATTCTGTGGTCGTAAGAAATACCAACAATATCTTAATAAATTCCATTCATGTCAAAATTCCACCTTGGTTTAGAGATGATGTTAGTTCTTGAATCTTGCCTTACTAAAAAAGAGAAAAAAAGTTTGAAATGCCTCATTTTGACATTAAACAAAGCCATGCTGGGAGGTACCCGAAGTTCACCATACATATACTCATATTTATCTTCGCGTGAATATAAAGGGAATAATAAGCACGAAGGAGAAGAAGTTCACAAACTTAAAGTCTCATGACTACCACGTACTGATGACACAACTGCTTCCTGTTATAATTCGCGGTATCCTTCCTGATAATGTCTGGGCAACAATAACAAAGCTATGTGCTTTTTTGAACGCAATTTCGTAGAAGATCATCGATCTAGACAGACTAGAAGCCTTTCAAAATGATGTGATGCAATGTATTGTTAGCTTTTAGATGATCTTTCCATCTTCCTTCTTCAATATCATGATGCATCTCTATGCCCCCTTGTCAAAGAGATTCATATCTTTGGTCCTGTATTCCTACACAACATGTTCCGCAGGATAATCAATATACTATGTGTCACATTTTATGCTATATTTATTTATTTTTGGCTATTAGGTTTGTTTATTTTATAATGTATTTATTAGAATTTAAAATACTTTTCAATAGGGCATATGTTAATTATATATGATTATTGGAATTTAAAATATTTTCAATAGGACTTATTATTGTTTTAAACCTATATTAATAAAATTAATTTGGCCCGGTTTAATGGACTATTTAATGTTTACTCTCGGTTGTCAACATCAACCGGGATAAAAAATATTTAATCTTTAGTCCCGGTTGTTAACACCAACCAAGACTAAAGATATCTTTAGTCCTGATTGATGGCACCAACCGGGACCAAACATCCAGGGGTATATATATATATCCTAGCACACATCGTCTTCTCCACCGAGATCCAAACACTTAGCCATTTTCGATCCTCTTCTTGAGTTGAACCCTAAACCGCCACCGCCGACGTCTTCTCGCGCCGTCACCATCGTCTCGTGCCACCGCCATCGTCTCCCGCCATCGCGCTGCCGTCGTCTCTCGTCGTCGCGCGACCATCGTCTCCCGTCATCGTTTCCGCATTACAAGGTAACCGCCGTGATTCTTCTTTGTTGATCAATATACTCCATGCTGTTCCTTCTTCTCGCCGTCGTCGTCGTCACCGCACCCCACACGCCACCGCACGTTGCCGCCGCACGCCACCGCCGCCGCGCAGTCGTCGTCGCCGTGGCTGTCTTCGTCGTTGCCGCTGGACGCCACACCGTCGTCACCGCCGCACGCCGCCGCCGCGCACTCACCGTCTCTCGGCCAACCAAACATATTGCTGTGTTAATTTCAATAACTATTGCTCTGTGAAAAACTGTGAAATATATGAATTTTGTTATTTTGAATGTGAACGGCTGTGAAATATATGAATTTTGTTATTTTGAATGTGAATCAAATTGGAAATATATGAATGGCTCTGAAGGATTGTTATTTTGACTGGAAATATATAAATGTGAAGGATTTTTATTTTGGCTGTTATAAAGACTCCAAATTATTAAGCCTAATTTTTCTGATATATATATATTTGCGATATATTGGCCACTACAAATTATTAACGTAATTTTTTATATATATATATTGGATATATTTGTGATATATTGACCACTACAAATTATTAACCCTAATTCTCGTGCCGCCGTCGTCTGTTTCCTTCTTCTTCTTCTCTTTGTTCCTCAGAGAATGAAAAAACTTACAGAAAAAACAAAATTTACTCCTAAACGATAGAACGATAACGATAGAACGACTTTTACAACCGAACGAATCTTGTTTTCACTCCTATGCATTGGGAATCAAAACAAAACTTTGTTTTCACTCCTATGTATAGGATTGAAGACAAAATTTGTTTTGGAGATGTTTTCACCCAATATACTGAGTCACTATCTCTCACATAACTGAATAATTTTTTCCTTGTCACTATCTCTCACTATCTATCAGACTTAGGAACATCATACATGTATTAACTAAATAATTTTTTTTCTTGTTAGAATTACTTGATCCAGTCGTCCAAGCAAAACGATCAAATGACAGATTGGTCAGACGAACAGATCCTCTTTGACCATATCACAGAGGGGAGAGGCCAGTACTTTATTGAGGAGGGAAATGAGGATCCCAACCAATACCTCAACGAGGAGGGGAACATGGAGGGCACCCCAGCCGTTGGAGACAAGAGGGCACGTGGACAACACGGTGTCAGCAAGAAAATTGAGGGTTAGCATATCATAACCGAAGTGGCATAGGACGGTCGACCATGTGCCCTAGCCGACGTTGCAAGGAAGTTTGTGGCACACAGCGAATGGGTAGTGAGGGATCACGTACCCATCAGCGTAGTGATTTGGCGGCGAACAAGGACAGGAGAGGATGAGCAAAGCTATCTCCTGGACACAGAGAAGGAGATGCTATGGTCCACAATGCTTGAGACCTTCACCATCCCTTAGTCAGAACAGGCCAGGGTGAAGGAATGGACGCTTAAAAAGATGGCTGAATTGTTCAAGAACTTCAAGAAAGAATTGCAAAAGGTTTCGTAATGTACACAGCTGATGTTATAATTTGAATTTAAGTGATGAGCAGCTGGCAAAGCTCGTATTCCAAGGGTTGTCAATGCCAATCAAAGTTAAAATTTTCTTCCATGAGTTTGACAGCTTGGCTCATCTACTACAAAAGGTATCGGCTTACGAGAACCGATGTCAAGAAGAAGAGAAAATTTAGTTTTGGGCGATTAAGGCAAGGATAATTTTGAAGCATGACTTCTCATACTCCAAAATTAGGGGGCATGTGTTAACGCCAGAATTTGGTAAGCCCTAGAGTGTCCATTGACTAAGTGTTCATATCGGCTCAAAGCTAGAATCGGCTGAGAGTTTTCTATCAACCGATGGAGGTTTTATTTGATCAATATCTCCAAATTTTTGTTAGATTTGGTTTGGGAAGATCTTAGCCAGAAAAGACCGAGTTCAGGAAGGATGCGGCTTGTATCTATTAATTAGGAAGAGTTTGTTAGCTTTCTATTTTATCTTTAGGAAAGTGTGTTAGTGTCCCATAAGGACTCGGTTTATTTCCTTTTTATCTTTAGGAAAGTTTGGATTGTAATCTGTTAGGATTTTGTTAAGCCTATAGTTATAAATATGTAAGCCTGAGGTTCATGTAAAGAATATCTCTCGATCAATACACTTTGGCGCATCGCCACCTTTTTTATCTGTTCTACTTTATCATCGGACGAAACTTGGCACCTGACGCGGGGCTGCATCGGCTTCGATCTCCGACGAAGGGGTAAGTCCAAGATCCCGCCAGCTCAGGCAATCGTGTTGGCTATGTCGGCGTCGTCCAAGGCTGCATCAATACATTCGACCTCTTGGGTTGCTTCGATTTAGTTAACATCTTTGCCTGATTATTTATCATGTCTCTGCTGAATCTAGTCCTATTATCTTGATTTAGCTTTATCAGTTGTCTCTCGCTTTAGGGGTTTTGCAGGTACTGGCTAAATTGTTTACTAGATTAGATTAGGTTAGGCATCCACTACCCTGAAAATCAGTCAAGGGCTTGATTGTCTAGATGTTGTGTTTCTTTTCATACTTGGTGCTGCATCAGTTCAGTTTGACCTACTAAGTCATGATTAGAACCGTAATCTCTAGCCTGCCTATTGACTGCCATAAGGGTTTCATCGGGGTTTCAGCCGATGAGTTATCTGGAAACAACATCGGCTATGCTATGAATACGTATAATCTTCATCTTAAGTTACATTTAGACATAAGTGATTTATACTGTCTCGGTATGCTACCAATCTATCCCAGTCACTTGGTCTAAACATATTTTGAGACCTAGATTATATGCTATTGATATCTACAGCCGGTCGAGTAAACGTAATTTCCATAGACATTGCATTGACTTGTAAGGATTGCATACGAGTTGGTTTTAGCCAATGACAACAGAGTATTCACCAATCATTGCTTATCTTACGGATTTTATGCCATCGGACCTACAGCCAATGTGTGTTTTAATGTTCATATCAATGTTTATTCTACCATGTGATTGGTTTATGCCACTATATCATCATGCTATCGTCGGCCGATCGCCTTTATAGAGATGTTTGCTCAGCACACTGCCGATGGATTAAAACTCTAATTGCATTGTTTGACATCGGCATTGGCTGGAATCGCGCCTTCGGCTTATCAGCCAATCGGCTGTTTTTGGTTATCGGCTGGAGTCGCACCATTGGCTTATCAGCCGATTGGTTGTTTTAGTTATCGGTCTATTGGCCGATATTCTTTATGTTTCGTTGCTTTGTACTTCTTGTCAGTGGCAGGATCAAACAGACTGGCACGCTTGTGCTTCATCGATTTTAGGACCTGCACTAGAGCTAAGCAGATCTCCTAGGCCAGCGTGTGTTCTTGACGTCAACACATCTTTTGGCACCACATCGGCGGTACGGATTTGGCGTCAACAGACCTGTTCCGGCAGGACGCCCTCAATGTCTCTCTTATAACCATGCAGATCTTGTAAGTATCGTTTAGTTATATTTATTTTGTTCCTTAGCTCCTTGTATGTAGCTGAATAAAATTCTTTTATCCGTTGCGGAATGGCTATCCATGAGAGCAACAAGCGGGGATGGATCAAAATAGAATTCATGTACCCCCACAAAATTAACAAGCAGATGTTAGAATAATATCCAACGGAAACAGAGGATAATATCTTCCATATGCTGTCACAACAACACTATAAGTCCTGGATACTTCTGCCGTACAACACAGTGTGAGTTTTTACTACCTTTCGCACCAATTTCCATCTCGTACATATACAATTTCATACATATCATCTCACGCAATTTGCAGATTCTACTGGGTCCTATTCCTCATTGACCTTGGTCACTCACGGATCCATTTCTATGATTCAATGGATAAACCAGAGTCTACCTTCCAAATATATTTGAAGTGTTAGATAGGTAATGCCATCTTAGTTGCTATTGCTACTATGTGATTCTCGGATAATTACTCACTAGCTTGCAATTGCACATAGGGCATGGGCACGACTCCTTGAGAAGATCCACGGGATTGGAAAGAAAAATATGGTGTGAGGATGAAATTTCCAGTGAGTACATGCTCCAAGATTATATTGAATCATTAATTTGTTCTAAAATAGAAATGTGATTAAATCTATCGTCGTTTCTCCTTTAGTGTGCAAAACAGGCGCAATGGATGAACTTGTGTGGCTACTACGTCTGCGACTACATTCAACGTCTAGTTCACCAAGTCACATGTCCCTAGGATCTGGATATACGTATAAGAGTTATTCATACATTATGTCTCGATTTCTTATTGATATCATATATTTATTCCATTTTTTCAAATGACAGATTATTTGCGAGAGGGTCAAACTCCCCCACGATGGTTTCATATAGGCTTCTCCAGAAGCACTGATGGGATTTATCAACGAGAAAATTATTGATCCTGCGGGAGAGTTCTATTGGGAAGGAGATGCTAACCCTGAATCTAGGTCATAGAGAAATTTTTGTAATATACGATATAGAACATTAAAAATAAATTAGAAATTTAATATATGAATATATTTATATGTGTACATATTTTGGCAATACATGTATATATTTACTTAATTAAGTGCGTATATATGTGTGTAAAATATATATTTGTACATATATATGCATATTGCGTAATTATGTATAAATATATATATAGATATTACATATATATACATATTACATATATATATTATGCATATATATGTATTTACACATATATATGCATAATATATAAACAAGCAGCAAGAAGCAGGATCAAAATTAGAAAAAAAGGAAAAACTTTTAGTTCCGGTTGGTAACACACCAACCGGGACTAAAGATAGTGGAGCCGGCCATGTGGCGCCGCAATCTTTAGTCCCGATTGGTGTTACCAACTAGGACTAAAGATGAATAAATGCATCTTTAGTCTCATTTTCGTTGTTCCAGTTTACAACTCGAGATTAAAGGGGTTGCAAATCAGGATTATACAGGTTTCTCCAATAGTGATTTATATTGCAAAACCCAATTTTGCTTCTCCTAAATATTTTCTGATATTATGTTAGTAGGCTAACTTGTGGCCTTGTTTTTTTTAGATCAGCGAAGCAAATAAGGTCATGATTTCGAAGATTGAGATACATGTTTCATAAAGCAACATAACTAGGTCAGCACTTAAATTAATTCACTGGTTTGCTACTGAACCTGAAACGTTAACATATATACACAAATACGTGATTTCGGTATGTTGCTACAAGTGTTCTGGAAGTCATAGATATAATACTAGGGAAAGTGTTTTTCATCCTTGGTGCATGCCACCTAAATAGTCATCAAAAGTAACAAGATATATTAATATATATGTATCAGTCCACAAACATGCGAGTTAAAATTGAAGTTGTACAAGTTATAACAAAAATAACAAATATAACCACAAATTTATAATAACTGTTTTTAGTTTAATTTGTTTTTTTGCAACATGTAAAAGTAAAATTTGTTCTTTCATATTTGTGAAGTGATATATTTTATATTAATCTATGTTGTCTCATTTTCTGATTTTTTACAACTATTTAGGTGACATGCAAGCAACGAGAGGACATCCCCTCGAGGGATGAAAATCTATATCCATAATACTATAAGGAATCATATTACAATACTCTTCTCACTACAACATAATTGATTTTTGCATACGGCCGAAAATAGTCTTCGCATGCAGTTGGGTGGGTCTCATGCTCAAATGCACGAAAAGGTCTCTGAAAATGACCATTTTCACATGCAGCCAACCCAACCGTATGCGAAGATCGATTTTTGTGTCTAGGCCACTTAACACAGCCACATGCGATAATCGATCTTTGCATGCGGCTCCCTTAAGTGACCCACATGCGAATATCGATATTCATATGCGGTTGAGTTTAGTGCCCTGCATGCAATAATATGCATCATGTATTTATAATATAATATTTCCCAGCCGTTTGAGAAGATCGTGTCTAGTATGGAATATAATATTTTTTGATATTTATAATCGAATTTTCGAATGGTACGCATAGGAGCTAACCAAATTGTCGTTCTTACTATAATATTGCATTGACAAGTAAATAGTCTTTGAATACATAACACACAAAAACATTTATGTACATATCTATACATACATTACAAATAAACAAAAAGCTTCATCACAGACAAAAACATTATATTTTCACTACAAATGTTCTTTCTCCCACTCTCTTAGGGGCGTGAATTTGTCTTCTAATACAAGTTGATTCTGATTATCATAGAATAGCACAAGTGTGTTACAGACACCGTGACGGAGGAAGTGGCAGATGCCAGTGCACAAGTTCCTTATAGTTTTGTTGTTGATCCTATTTGCTACATAAGAAATTTCAGGGAACTGTGGACAAAGAAGACAATAAATGTTAGAAAATGAATTGCGACGGAATACTCTATATGAAGAACAATATCCGGGCTTACATGGTCGCTGGTTGTTATGTACCTCCCATTGACCCTAAACATCTCGCACATGTAATATCCACATAGGAAAGTTTTCGAGGGTTGTTTGAAGCATTGTGAACATAATAATAAGAGCTGGTCAATATAAACAAGGACTCCAAGAGTATTTTGTGTTAATGGCATATATCAGTACCAGCCAGCCTATCTTGATGTGTAGCTTTTTATTTGCCGGATCATTTACTAGCCCACCTCTTTTGCAGTAATACATATATGCGCTGTTCGAAGAAAACATTTGTTGTAGTTACTTAGAAATCTCTTAATAGAAATTATGTGCATATGGGTTATTTTATTACTTACAAATTCAGAATAGTGAGGAACTACATGAGCGTTTACATGTTGTAGTGTGTAGAGTCCAACATTACGACCAAATGGTCTTTCGCATATACTAGGAATAATATATAGTGGTCACTGCAAACATTAAGGATGAATTGGAGTAAAAACAGAAAACCTTAGAAACAATCCCTAGAAAATAGTTTGACCCCTTCAAACCTGTTAAACCCTACTTTCAAATTTTTATATTCTTTTAAATCTATTTTATTACTTTTAAAAATCTTTATTTCAAAACCCTTTATATTGTTATAAAACATAAAAATCTTTAAACCAAAAGAATAATATTTTCTAAATTTTAAAAGAATCTATTCACCCAAAAATATGTTTGCTAAAAAAGATGTATTACTGCGAAAAATACACAGATTTATGAGCGGCTGCCGTAAGGGTCCATTACGACATTTTTGTCGACATGCGCTAACATCGCTAGTGCCATATGTTGCAACATCCTGCTTGTGATATATTACTCTTTTTCCTCTGATGTCTTATTCTTTAATTCCTTGGAATCAGCACACATTGTTACAGTGTGCTGTATTTTGCAAACCCTAGTTGGGTCGACGTAGCCAACAGGTGTCCTCGTTCTATCCGCTTCATGGAATTGGGACTTGTAGAATGAAACTTTGATGAAATGGATGTTTTGTTTCGTACATTCACGTAAAACATAGAAGAGTAAAGACTTATAGGCAAAATGCAGCATCGAGATTGATGTCCATTTTATCTAGCTTGAAGAGGGCATGTAGGTCATGGATATCGATTAGGAATATCCCATTGGGTCCACCCATGAAAGCATTTTCCGGAACGACAACACTAATGAATTCAAGGCCCTTTTATCTGCCTTGAGGTACCATTCATGCATCACCTTCATCTCCCATGGCAGTTCATTCAAAATGTGCCACTATAAGAAAGGCTTGCCATATTCGTAATCGCGAGCACATATGAAGATAGTCAAGATTGCAGGTCCTCTCTCGCATGTAATACTGACTTCTGGAATTCTCATAGCTACTCAACAGTTTCTATACTCTTACCCTTGCCCTTACTTGAAAAACATGTCCCCCTAAAGGCCGAAAACATGATCTGCTCCTTATCTCTTGACATTTCCTTTGTGTTGTACATGGAAACCAGCTTTGGTATCAGTCGATGAGGTTCTAGGGTAATAGACTTGGAGCCAAATGTAGTTACATGGATGGTGGGACTTGTTCAATAAGCGCAGATTGTGGTGTATGTGGAGATTGTTGAATGAGAGCAAGTGGTTGAATTGTTGGCGGAGGGGGAGGGGCTGACGCTTGAGTAGGGGATGCAGGTGGTGACCTCACTGGAGTTGGGGAAGGTGGTGCAGAAGGTGGACTATGTGGTGACCTCATTGGAGATGGGGAAGGTGGGAGGGGGAAGGTGATCCTAGAGGAAACAGTGGCACTGGAACGGCAACTGTCTTTGGTTTTGATGGAGCTTGGGTTGAAGGTGACTGTCCAATAAGGATGATGTCTCATCGATTCCATCAAACAAACAAGTTCACTGCATCTCCAAAACGTTCAATCCCCTCCAGTGCGGGGATGTCTAGCTCCAACGCGTTATGCTCGATATGGACCTTAGCCACTTGCACCCTTACATAGTCCTCCGGAATAGTGGTGTTGTGAAATTATCGGCCGGGTATCGCTAAGCCAGTAGCAACCTTTTTTGTCTTCCCAGCCCTGCTGATGGGCACAACAAGTCTACATGGAGTCAATCTTGTTATACCATCCACAGTGTAAGGGATTGTTTCTACGGAACTAACACTATTGGCACTTGAACAGTATGCTGTGGGGCTTGGGTGGTTTGTTTGCTTTTAGGGAATAACCTTGGAAAGGCAGTGGGATTTTTAGCCGCCAGAAAGTATAAATGTTGCTTCGTTTGTCAAAATATTTTGTCTTCCATCTTCTCTTTATATTTGTCCCGCTTCTTATAACTCGGCACGTCCGATGAAACCCTGCCTTGCAACTCGTCTTTGAGGACAGACCTTTGACCATAGCAGAGTGTTCGGGGTTCCCTAATGCAGCACTAAGTTGGTCGTTCTCCCTTCTTGCGATGAACTCACTTGACTTTTTCTTCTCGGCGATTTGCTGCAAACTGGTGGTCACCTGCTCGATTTCAGGATCCTTGAATAGGATTTTGCCCTCCTCTACGACCTGCCCCGTGCTTCGCTCCCATAACCAGTTCTTGCCTCGTTCCTGTAGGGGGTCTACCATAAGGGGTTTGCCTTGCGCCGTAAACTATTGTTTAGTTTCTCACAATTGATCTACGTGACCAGCGTATCCTCTCGACCCTAATCGATGTCGATATTTGTTTTTCTTCACAAGGTCTAACTTTTTTCCTCAACACCAATGCTTCTGGTGTTGTGTTCCTCGTGACAAACTCATCCCAGTTGGCCTGTGGGATCTTCTCATCATCCTTGAATGGGGTTAGGTTCTTTTGAACATAGTCTTGGTTTGGGTCAGGCTTCCACTGTCACCAATGGTCTCCCTTTTTTCCAATGAAAACTCCCTTCCCCAACCTCCGAACATGGCGGATAAACAAAATACTTTTGCACATCATTCTATAGCAGTGTCCTAATGTTCTCGTCTACCTTCTTCGAAAACATGACATTTATTGGGCGGTGGAGTCTCACCAGAGTACAATCTTTGGCTCGACAGGCTTCCTATCCCGGTCGAGAGCAGTCACATAATAGGTTTCCATTGGCAGCTGGTTCCTACTCTCACCGCATCTTTTTTTCACGTCCTCCTGTCCTTGCCGACGTGTTTGAGGCTCAGGGGTGGATGTTGTTGTGTCAACCTTGTGTTCATAAACGGCGACAGTCTAGGCCGCCTTTAGTTTTGAGAGACGTCGTATAACCACTTGAAAAACACATCATGAACAATCATTAGGCGGCTTTGATCTCCTTACAGGCTAGTTAATTACAAAATGGGCTAACGATTTTCTGGACTTACTGCCTGCTTGATAGGTATGTAGTCAGGGTCCAGATCACGAGGGGCAACTTGTGTTATTTCCAATGGAAACGGGTCACTTGGTGTGCACCACGTTTCTTCACTAGACACCGTATCATGATCTCTGCTACCGGCTTTGTCTACAGAGGCAGAGGGAACTATGTCTTCATATACTACTCATGTGTCTGAGGGAACTTTGTCTACAGGTGCTACACGTGCGTCGGATGGAACTTTGTTGTTCGACATTTTTTGCACGGTCATTCTTCACAATCAAAAATGAAGCATATGAAATATCTTAAATCTTCGAAAAAACTAACATGTAATCTCACAAAAAAAAATTCACATTATCTCACAAAAATTTATCGCAATATCTCACGTCACAAATTTTCACATTATCACAATAATTTTTTTGACATTAGCTCACACCACAAAATTTCGCATTATCATACAAAAATTATCACATCTCTAAATTAAATGTCACATCAAAAATTTTGCCATAAATATCATATTTAAAAATTAACATCTAATCTTACATAAAAAATTTTGACATTATCTCACATAAAAATTTATCACATTATGTCACATCACAATTTTTTACATTATCACATAAAAAATTATAACATCTCAAAATTACATGTCACATGTAATCTCATCTTAAAATTAACTAACCACCTCTAATTATCACAACACATCACAAAATTTTGGCTCACAAATTATAACTACACAAAAGTTCACTGCAAAAATTATAACAACACACATTTGCATATCACAAATTCAACTTTGAGAAAAATAGAAATACTTGCACCGTAGTCGGTGGGAAGGAGGCCAACAAAGGGACAGTGGGGTTGGCGGGGTCAGTGGGAAAGAGGCTGGCACGGGGTCAGTTGGACCGGCGTGGAGGACAACAACGACATCTGGATGGTCGGCATGGAGGACGGTGACGGTGGTTTGCATGGACGAGGTGGCGTGGGTCGACGAGGGTGATGCGGGGTCAACAAGGCTGTGGTTGGCGCGAGGAGAGGTGGCGCGGTGACGGCGTGGACTTTTTAGCAGCCCGGCGGCGGCCTCGTGGGCTCCGTGACATGGAAATTTTTCAAGTCTCGCGCGCTATTTATATAGGGGTGGTTTATCGCATGCGAGCGGCTTATGGGCCCGCATGCAAAAATGATCTTCTCATGTGGCTAGCTTAAGTGACCCGCATGCAAGATCATTTTCGCATGGGGCCTTTAAGCCGCTCGCATGCAAAGATGAACTTCGCATGCGATCAGTTAAGCCGACTGCATGTGAAGATCATCTTTGCATACGGGCGGCTTAATGGCCCGCATGCGAAAATGGTCTTAAAAAGCATAATTAATATATGCCAATTCTAATTGTATATTTAAAAAGTGTAATTAATTAATTATAATTATAATATTTAAAAATGGTCTTAAAAATCTGTAAATGTCATGTAAAATTAGTAAAATCAACTGCTTTATCTAGAAAAATAAAGTAACTAACATGTCCCACCAATATTCATATTAACACCTTAAGGATGGACACATTCATTAGACCTTCATTACATACTATTTTAAAAAAACTTCATTACAAAATGAACTATCATTTAATAGTTTTTGCAATACCATCAGGGCACACATACGGAATATTCTCGTCCTTAAGGGTCTGCTCTATGCGCTTGATCCTATTGGAAAGATCGGTGAATAATGGTAGGTCATCGTACTGGTTGTGATCAGCCACATCTTCAATGTTATTGACACCTACGATGTGTTGTTTTTCTGATACAGTTATGTCCTTCCTCTCGTTGGAAGGGTCCTTTACATACAAAACATATGCCACAAACTCAACGAGGACCCACGGATCATCCTTGTGCCCTGTTTACTGTGGTCGACGATCGTTAGGCCGTAGTAATCTGAGGAAACGCTTGTTGTGTCTTTCACCCATTGGCATCGAAACACAGGGATCTGGATGTTTACTGCATAGGCAAATTTCCAAATTTCCGTTATGATCACGTAATACGATTTCTTCTGACACGTTGTGTCAAACCCTTCAACATGAATTCCACTATTCTGGGCTTGTCTTTGTTGTCTTTTGTTTTCATGTAAAAAGTATATCCATTGATGTCGTACCTTGTCATGAGGTCACAAGAGTTGACGGGCCATATGGCAGCCTTTGTAATGTTTTTTCCTCCACAGAATCACCAACTGGCAGGTTTTGATCCTTTAGCCATTGAGGAAAGCGACGCTTCTTCTCTTTTGAGACCCAATCAATGGATCGTCCGGGGTTGCAGGCTCTGATCTCTTGCGTGTGTTGTTCAATAAAGGGCTCAACAATAGCGAGCTGTTGTAGTACGCTGCTATGTGCCTTCGACACTACTTTGTAATCATTATCAAAGAACTGGTTCTTGCCTACAGTCCCCTTTCTAGTTAATCTTTCCTCATGTCTATGCACGGGTATCCCAATTGCATTAACATCCTTTATGTAATCCATACAACACTCAACCACCTCTTCAGTTGCATATCCCTCTATCATCGATCCCTCTGGGTGAGCAGGATTGCAGGCATAACCTTTCAGAATCGACATGTACCACTCATATGCCCACATTTGATGTAAGTACAACCGACCAAATTCAATAATCTGACGGACGATGTGAACAATCAAATGCTTCATCATATTGAAATAAGATGGAGGGAAATACATCTTATTTTGGCATACGGTCTCTATTGCAAATTTCTAAAGTGGTCCTAATTCCAAAGGATCAAATACCTTTTGTGAAATTCAATTAAAAAAGTAACACAACTTTGTTATCACTACCTTAGTGTGAACTAGTTTGACTGTCCTTATAGCAATAGGTAGGAAGACCATTAGCATCGTATGACAGCCATGAGCATTGTATCCAGAGATGTTAAAATCTTTCATTGGGACTAGCTTCCTAATGTTCGATGAGAAACCAGTAGGCACTCTCACACTATACAAGCACCTTCGGAATGCCCTTTTATCTTGTGGTGTCATTGAGTAACAAGTAGAAGGAATCTCGATCTTTCCATTTGCCAGCTCTTTTGGGTGAAGGTCTTCCCTTAAGTCCAAATTTACCATGTCGTTATGTGACTTCAGTCCATCCTTCATCTTACTCAGAATGTCTAGTAAGGTGTCAATGGTGCTATCGAATACGCTATTCTCGAGGTGCATGACATCAATAGCATGATGAATCTCCAGATCCTTCCAACATGGAAAGTACTTGAAGAAAATTTAGTGCTTCTTGAATGGCAACGTATTGTCTTCCTCTCCTGCTTTCTTCCTCTTTGCTGCCTTCTTCTTTCCTTTCCGAAAACAACCTTAATATTCTTTGTCATTTCAAACACAACAGTACCAATTCGTGTTTCAGGGGCAGTCGTGTTCTCTACTACCTTGTCAAAAATCTGGCCATCATACGATACTTGTGTTTCTGGGGTAAGAACCATCGATGTCGCATGTATACTGTCTTGTGTGAGGACGTCAGATATATGTACGATGTATTATCCAGACATATTAGACATCTAGTCTTCCCTTTAATTTGACCAGACAGGGAAAAGTTTGCAGGTAGGTCATTGATGGTAACGAATATGATAGCACGTAGAGTAAAGTACTCTCGTTGGTGCTCATCCCACAGTCATAGTCCTTCTTTCCATAGATTTTCCATAACCTCCATCAAAGGTTTAAGAAATACCAGGTTGTTTTGGGCCTGACATATACTTTTATTTCTGACAAATCCATGTAGGAAGGTTGTAGATGGTGAGCAGAAGTGGCCAGGTACTATGTGAGCTGCTTAGGTTACCCAATGGGTTTATTCCATCCATGCTCAATGCAAACCTTACATTTCTTGGACACTTAGCAAATTCTGGATGTTTTGAATCAAAGGTCCTCCACTGGCAAGCATCGGTAGGGTGTCCAATCATACCATCTGTCTTCCGGTACTCTTGATGCCATCTCATATACTCAATATCATTAGGGTTTGAGAACAGACACTTCATGCGATCCTTCTCTAGCAGATACCACATCACCATGGCTGGAATCTTTTTCTACATACGGTCGGATGAATCCGAGTCGACAACCGCAGTATCAAATGACCCGTTTCCCATTTTATACCGACTTGTCCCACACGTTAGGCAACTATCCAAGTCTACATATTCCTTACAGTAAAGTACACAATGGTTTACACAAGCTTGAATCTTTTGTACATCTAGAGATAATGGACATATGAGTTTCTCTGCTTGATACGTGTTGGATGACAAAAAGTTAGTCTTAGGAAGAAAAAGTTTCAAGAGACCTGTCAAATCATTGAAACTACTATCAGACCATCTGTGTTTAACCTTCAATCTAATAAGTTCAAGCACCGAACGTGTAAAATCCTTTATCACATCTCTTATTCGTTGTAAATAAGATCCTTCACTCACTCCTCTAATGCCTACCAATTCTCTTACCCTCGTGCTTTACCCACTAGCACATCTGGTTCAGCGTATCGCAACACATCCTCTAGATCGAAACCAACCTCCAAATCATCACTACCGGTGGAACCATCTCCATCCATCCTTTCATGAGCCATGTCCTCGATTGTAAAATTCTCCTCCTCATCCATCTGGAAATTGAACTAATTTCACCATTTGTATTACCGTCATCTTTAGGAGTGGCGATTTCCCCATGATAGGTCCAAACCTTGTAATCGTCCATGAATCCACGCTCCACTATTTGCCCCAATATTTATTGGGATCTCTCAATAATTTATGATCTTGCAATCAAAGCATGGACAAAAAATTCATCATATTCTCTCTCAAAGCATCTGCCTTAGCCTGGTCAACAAATTTGGATGCTACCTTCATGAACATCAGATGAGTTCTTCGAATCTTGTACATCCATACCCGATCCATCATAAATAGTTACAGTATGAAAAAAATTAGAGCATAAGTATTTTCCACAAAACATGAAAAATACATGTATCTCCTGAAAATTAATGCAAAATTACATTGAAGTAGTATGTGCTAGCAATTACAATAACAATTTGCTCATCAAAACATTATAGCTACATTTTGCAAAAAAAAAGCTCCAAAAAGTCTCTCATAAAAATGAGAATACCACCATATTGCACCGATGATATCTAAAATAAATGGAGGCAAATGAAGGAGGTAAGGAAGTATGTTACCTTTTTTACCAAAATCAGCAAAATCAAGCAAAGATTTTAAGATGAAAACCTTTCGCTATTAGTTTCTTCGTTTTGGAGAGAGAAACTTTGAGTTCAAATGGCTCCAGCTCAGGGGGGAGATAATATGGGCCATCATCGCATGTTGGCCACTTAAGAGGCCACAAGGGAAAATACATTATCGCATGCGACCACTTAAACGACCCACATGAGATAATGCGGCCCATCAGCAGGCCCCGGGGAATAGGTTTTTGCAGGCACAACAACTTATGGCCTGACTGCAACCTAGTAGGGGCCTCGTCTGAAATAATCGATTGTGTAGTAGTGTCTGTCACCTATAGAGTTTAGTTTTGGTTTAGAATGCTGCTTCATCAATCAATCTTATGTATTTTTTCCGCAATGTAGTAGCACTACAATGGTCACCCTCATCTCAATCAGGCGGCAACCCTCATATGTGTCGGGTATGGCACCCGTCAAGGTGCAAAGGTCACTAATGTGAGAAGTCATCTCTATCGGGCAAAAGCCCGTCACGAATGCATTTATCTTTGTCGAGCCTAAACTAAAGCATGTCACTGATAGGTTTGATCTAGAAGACCAGTCAAACAAGGGCCCGTCATCGATGATATAATCTCAATCGAGCCCCAACTAATGCCCGTCATGGATGACTAACAACTCAATTGGGCTTTAACTTAAGCCTATCATGGATGATGTCATCTCTATCGGGCTAAAGTTAAAGCCCATCACCAATGAGTGTTTCCCCTCCCCCCCCAAAATAAATTCTATTTTTTTGTTAGCCTCAGTACTTTGCTAGCCATGCCTGCTGCAAAATGACAGAAACATAGATATATATTCCCTTTGGCCAAAGCCGATTTGGAGAAAATCGTGATTCCCAAAGATAGAGTGCACGTCAGTTGCAAGCTGAATCATCTAAGGTGTTCATCAGCTGATACCAAGTCGAGCAAGGTAAGCCGATGTAGCCAATTTTGGTAAGATGACATTGAAATCATTGTTGGATCAGGTTGATGTGCTTCATGAGGATTGCCATATATGGATAGAGTCCGAAGAAGGTAATTGTATCTATTAATTAGGTTATTTTAAGTAATTTCCTTATAGACTATGCCGGTAAGAGTCCGCCTAAGGGACTTGTTCCTATTTTGAGTTGTAATAGAGATAAGAGTTGTGTCCGACAAGGACATATTATGTATTTGGATATAAATATAGCCCAAGACTGTGTAATCAAACAACAATCAGTTCAATAACACTTTCGGCGCATCGCCACCTTTTCTACTTTCGTTTGTTTCGATGAGTTCTTGCTTTCGACTTGGGCTGCATCGGGTTCGATCTCCGACAAGAGATAAAACTTGTTATGGCGGCTTGCATTCTCGGGATTAGTGCTTACATATTTAAAACACTCTAATCTTGTTTATGTAAATCATAGAGTTATCATATATACTATATAATATAAGTCAATGTTGCTATCTAACCCCAATCGGCTAGCATTTGTTACTAGACAACAGCCGATAGGGTTACATATCAACGTTGACCTAGGTTATATAGTGTATCCACCATCTCGAAAGGCTTTAATCGATTTGTTTAGATCTTATGCTTCTCTTTATACTTAGTGCTGCATCGGTTGAGTCCGACCTATTAAGTATTATCTAGAATCATAATATTTATCTTGTTCTATGATTGCTCGTAGAGATAGCATCGGGGTTTCAGCCGATCTTAAATGGTTTAGCTATCTTGTTTTCTACCTGTTTATTTTTATATGATAAATCTGCCCTTTATATTAAGATCTCATTGTGGTAAAATATATTAAGCTTGTTATTAATCTGTTAGGTCATCTTAACACTTGATTAATTCTTGTTTAATATATTTAATCTATATTGCTATCTCAGTATAAAGTGGTATCAGAGTTCTAGCCGATACACGTTAGATTTATCACATCGGATATGATGTAAATACATATAATCTCAGTCGCGAAGTGCTTTTAGACATAAGTGATTTATACTATCTCGGCACACTGTCCGATCTATCCCAATCACTTGGTTTAAACACATTTTGAGATATAGATTGCATATTATTGATATCTACAGCCGATCGAGTAGATCTAATTTTCCCTTTGTTCTCTATTGCCGACCCTTTGCATATTGCATCGGCTCAATATTAAACGATACGTCATCGGCCACTAGCCGATCGACTATCATTTATGGATTTAACCTTGTTTTCTTTCTTTGTTTCTTGTTGGTTGCAAGATCAAACCAACTAGCACACCTTTGAAACCCAAAAGCAATATTTAGGTCCTGCACTAGAGTTAAGTAGATCTCTCAGGCCAATGTGTGTTTTCATCATCGACACGCTTTTGGCACGCCCGATGGGACCTGATTAGAAGTCAGAAATCATGGTAGACCTCAAGTCGACCGATGTTGACCTAGAGAACATCGTTCCTGTAACAATGGACAAATTGACGCTAGAACAGAAGGCGAAGATTGAAGAGATGATGAATAACCTGCATAGCCAACTTTTGCATTTATTTGTTCAGACTCGCTCAGGCACGGTGATTCAGAGGTACAAAATAACTTTGCCAAGCAATGATGAGCCCGAAACAAGTTCTGACAAGGATGGTAAACCTCAGGATGTCAAGCAAGAGGAAGTCCCTACAGAATTCAGCAATCTATATGATCGGATTGATTATGTTGTGCATCATGCTTTAATCAACGAGTCAGGAGTTCTTGTTAACACCTTAAACAATATGTTCAGTTCTGTGGTTGATAGTAGAATTGCTGAGTAACAAGCTAAGGGGCTAGTGTTTCTTCCTGAGGGCAATTTTCCATGATACAGGACTCTGGTTAGCGATAAACATCAACCTATTTCAGGTGTGACCCCAGAACAGCCGATAGCATCAGCATCGGCTCCTGGAAAGTAAATTGCATCATCATCGGCACAGAAGCAACCATGGATCAATCCTCTTATTTTGGTCAAACAACAACCTCAACACATAGTACAAAACATCCCTCAGGTTACTCAAGAACAAGTTGCGGCTATGTTCAGAACAAACCAGCCGGTTGTTGAGTCGATTCCACAGATACCGAAAAGGCAACATACATCGATTCCACAGCAGCATCAGCCTATTGGTACTCAGTTTGTTCATGATCAGCAAGCCCATATGATGCATCAGTCCCCTCAACATCACATGTGAGGCAATATTAATTTCCAGTATCAGCCTCATTCACCGCAAGTGCAGTATCGCCAGGGGCATCACCTCAACCCCAGTATTTGCCTCATTTTAATTAGTTTGATCCGATACAACAGTAATTTCAAGGGGCACCTCAACAAAAGCCTTGGACCAATATGATAGTCGATGTGATGAGGGAACAGTTTGGTCTTAAGCCTAAGGATACTGGTAATTTTTATTGGCATCCATACCACGAATACTTTGAGAGGGTGCCATTGCCGAACCGATACAAGGTCCCTGATTTTTCAAAATTCTCAAGGCAGGATAATGTGTCAACCTATGAGCATGTCAGCCGATTTCTGGTTCAGTGTGGTGAGGCATCGGCTATTGATGCTCTGAGGGTTAGATTATTTCCTTCATCTTTATCAGGATCGCTTTTACATGGTTTTCATCTTTGCCACATAATTTAGTTCAAAGTTGGGTCGATCTAGAAAAGTAGTTTCATAAGTACTTTTATAGTGGAATCCATGAGATCAAATTGTCTGATCTGATAACAATCAAGCAGAAACATGATGAATCTGTTCAAGATTATATTCAGAGGTTTAGAGATATGAGAAACAGATGTTACAGCTTGGTTTTGACAGATTCTCAATTAGCCGATCTTGCTTTCCAAGGTTTGTTGACACTAATTAAGGAAAGATTTTTGGCTCAAGACTTTGAGAGCTTGGCTCATTTAGCTTAGAAGGTGACAACACATGAGCAAAGGTTCCAAAAAGCTAAGAAAGCATTTAAAAAGGTTAACCATGTTAATGCATATGCTTCTGAATCTTAAGAAGAAGATGACTCCGAGGTAGTAGCGGCTGAGTGGGCAAGGAACAAGAAAATTGTTTCATGTCAGTGGGTCAGAAATTCTGCGAAGGAAGCAAAATATGACTTTTACATTACCAAGGCTGACAAGATCTTTGATTTCCTACTTCAGGAGAAACAAATTCAACTACCTGTTGGTTATGTGGTTCCATCGGCTGATGAGTTGGGAAAGAGGAAGTATTGTAAGTGGAATAATACTGGATCTCATAGTACTAATGACTGCAAGGTTCTCAGGCAACAGATCCAATCGGCTATTGAGCAAGGGAAGATAAAATTTGATGACTCAAAAAGGCCGATGAAGGTTGATGGTAACCCTTTTCCTGTTAACATCGTTCATACAAGTGGGAGGGTAGCTGATAGAAAAGATTATCGGTCCACACAGCGCAACTCTGTCAGAATCATCAATAAATACCAGAGAATGTATGATAGGCAGGAAGAGAGGTACTATAAGAAAGATGACAGTTTTGATCCCCATTGGAGTTGTGAATTCTTCAGGTTTTGCTAGAATGAAGGGATGAGACTGTCGTCAATAGAAGATTGTCCAGGATGCAGCAACTATGATAAGGGCTATGCTGGAGATTCAAGCCGATCTTGTCCTAGGAAAAATCAGCTAAGACAGAGAAAAATGCCTGTTCATCAGATATTGGGTCCAATTAGTCAGGATTTTTCATAGGAGGATTTTGATGATGATGAAATCAGGAACCCACAATGGTGTCCTTCTGGTATTTTCACTAAGAACCAGAAGAGGAGGGTTCAAAGGATGAGGAACAGGGAGCATTTCCAAGAGGTCCAAGAGGCTAAAGAGGAAAAAGCAAGAGTGGCGTATCAAGAGTAAGGTGCTTTCAGCCGATGAGGTTGAAGCCGACAAGGCAAAAAGGATAGCTAAGGGGAAGGCTGTTGCTTTTGCACGGTTAATATGGTTTTTGTACTACCAGCAGAGTATGAGGCTAACCAAACCGATGCAGATGTCATGGAAGAATCTTTAGCCAAGTTGGTTTTATCACCAGAACAAGCTATTTTTGAGAAGCCAGAAGGAACAGAGTATCGACACCTCAAGCCATTGTATGTTAAGAGATTTGTCAATGGCAAGCCGATGTCTAAAATGTTGGTTGATGGTGGAGCTGCAGTGAATTTGATGTCATATGCTACATTCAGGAAGTTGGGCAAGAATTTAGATGATCTCATCAAGACCAACATGGTCGTTAAAGATTTTGGTGGCAATCCCTCAGAAACCAAAGGAGTGTTAAATGTAGAGTTGACAATTGGTAGCAAAACTGTTCCTACCATGTTTATTGTCATCGATGGGAAGGGTTCATATAGTTTGTTGCTTGGAAGGGATTGGATTCATGCAAATTATTTTATTCCTTCGACCATGCATCAGAGGTTGATCCGATGGCAAGGTGACAAGATAAAAATCGTGCCAGTCGACAGGTCAGTCAATGTTGCTAGTGCCAATTTAACTATTTGGGAGATGGATGGAATTGATTGCTTGTCTGGAAAAGTTTGGGAAGGATATTATGTAAAAGTGCCCGATTGTGATATATAGCCAGTTGGAGATGGAGAGCACCAATTATTACTTTGAGGGCGTCGTGGAGGGTTCAAATTTCTACACCAAGGATACTGTAGATGATCTCGATGGCAAATTGGGACAAGGTTTTATGTCAGCCGATGATTTGGAAGAAGTTGATATAGGTCCTAGGGATAGTCCTAGGCTGACTTTTGTCAGTAAGAATTTATCTCCTGCTTTTAGAACCAAGTTGATAGAACTTTTGAAAGAATACAGAGATTACTTTGCTTGGGAATATTTTGACATGCCAGGACTAAGCCGATCGATTGTGGAACAACGGCTTCCTATTAAACCAGGATATCAGCCATATAAACAACCACCTAGAAGATGTAAAGCGATATGTATGACACTATCAAAGCTGAGATTACTCGATTATATGATGCTGATTTTTTTCGGCCATGCCGATATGCTGAGTGCCTTTCTAATATAGTTCCAGTTATCAAGAAGAATAGTAAACTTAGGGTTTGCATTGATTTTCGAGGTCTAAACAAGGCTACCCCTAAGGATGAGTACCCAATTCCAATTGCCGATCAAGCGGTTGAAGCTGCTTCAAGGCATAAGATTATAAGTTTTATGGATGGCATTGCTAAATACAATCAGATTTTTATGGCAGAAGAAGACATTCATAAGACTGCTTTTAGATGTCCAGGTGCAATCGACTTGTATGAGTGGGTTGTGATAACTTTCGGCTTAAAAACGCTAGAGCTACATAACAAAGGGCCATGAATTACATATTTCATGATCTGATCGGCTTGTTGGTCGAGATCTATATTGATGATGTGGTAGTGAAGTCAATGGAGATCGATGATCATACAGCTGATTTGAGGAAAGTTTTTGAAAGAACAAGGAAATATGGCTTGAAGATGAGTCCCACAAAGTGTGCTTTTGGTGTATCAGCTGGACAAATTTTGGGTTTTCTTGTTCATGAGAGGGGAATTAGGTAATGCAGAGGAGTATTAATGTAATCAAGAATATTCAACCTCCAGCAGACAAGAAGCAGTTGCAATCTTTGGTTGGCAAGGTGAATTTTATCAGGAGATTTATTTCTAACTTGTCTGTGAAGATGGAGGCCTTCACACCTTTACTCAGATTGAGAGCCGATCAGGAGTTTACTTGGGGGCAGAGCAACAAAAGGCCTTGGATAATATTAAGGAATATTTGAGTTCCCCTCCAGTTTTGATTCCTCCAGAAAAAGGAGTACCTTCAAGTTGTACTTGTCAGCCGATGAGAAGTCAATCGGCTCAGTCTTGATCCATGAATTTGAGGGCAAGGAGAGAGCAATCTTTTATTTATGCAGAAGGCTTCTGGATGCAGAGATAAGGTATTCTCCGGTGGAGAAATTGTGCTTGTGTTTATATTTCTCTTGCACAAAATTGAGGCATTATTTGCTATCCAATGAATGCACCATAATTTGCAAGGCCGATGTCATTAGGTACATGCAGTTCTAGTGTTGAAAGGGAGAGTTGGAAAGTGGATCTAGGCCTTAACGTAATTTGATCTCAGATATAAATCACCCAAAGCAGTTAAGGGGCAAGCCATAGCTGATTTTATTGTCGAACATCATGATGACTCGATTGGCACGGTTGCCATAATACCTTGGACATTGACTTTTGATGGATCGGTTTGTGCTCATGGTTGTGGTATCGGCTTGGTAATAATATCACCTAGGGGACAAGTTTTGAATTTGCTTATACTATTAAACTTTATGCCACCAATAATCAAACTGAGTATGAGGCAGTTCCCAAGGGATTACAACTCTTAAAGGATGTTGAAGCTGATGTTGTTGAAATCATGGGTGATTCTTTGTTGATTATCAACCAGTTAGCTGGGGAATATGAGTGCATGAATGATACATTGATGATCTACAATGAGAAGTGCTGAGAATTAATGGATAGTTTTCAAGTTGTGACTTTGAGTCATATTCCTCGAGAGCAGAACGTTGAAGCTAATGATTTGGCTCAGGGGGCATCGGGATACAAGACGATGGTGAATGATGTTGAGGTAGAAATCGCTACAATCGTAGCCGATGATTGTAGGTATGATGTATTTAATTATTTGAAGAATCCCTCTCTGTCGGCTTCAAGAAAATTTTGATATAAAGCTTTGAGATATGTCTTGTTGGATGATGAGTTATATTATCGGACGATTGATGGGGTGTTGCTAAAGTGTTTGAGTACCGATCAAGCAAAGGTTGTGATGGGCGAAGTACATGAAGGTATATGTGGTACTCATCAATCGGCCCACAAGATGAAGTGGTTGCTTCGACGAGCTGGGTATTTTTGGCCGACAATGTAAGAAGATTGTTTCACATATTATTAAGGTTGTCAAGATTGCTAGATGTTTGGAGCAATTCAAAGAGCACCAGCATCGGCTATGAATCCTATAATCAAGCCATGACCATTCAGAGGTTGGGGAATTGATATGATTGGCCAGATCAATCCACCTTCAAGCAAAGGACATAAGTTTATATTGGTGGCCACCGATTATTTCACAAAGTTGATGGAGGCAATACCATTGAAGAATGTTGATTCTGGGGATGGAATTCAGTTTGTTAAAGATCATATTATATACCGATTTGGTGTTCTTTAGACTATCACAACCGATCAGGGATCTATCTTTGTATTAGATGAGTTTGTCCAATTTGTAGAAAGCGTGGGGATTAAGTTGTTGAATTTTTCACCATATTATGCACAAGCCAATGGGCAGGAAGAAGCATCTAACAAGAGTTTTATTAAGTTGATTAAGAGAAAGATTTCTGAATTTCGAAAGCAATGGCATAACTTACTGGCTGAAGCATTGTGGTCTTATCGGATGGCTTGTCATGGATCGATCCAAGTTCCTCCTTACAAGCTAGTCTATGGGCATGAAGTTGTGTTACCATGGGAAAGCGTCATCGGCTCAAGGAGGATTGATTTACAAGATGAGTTGACAGCCGATGATTATCATAATCTCATGGTAGATGAATCGGAAGAGTTGGTTCAGTCTAGGATGCGTGCTTTGGAGAAAGTAACAAGAGATAAGGAGAGAATTGCTCAACATTATAATAAGAAAGTTATGCCAAAATATTTTTCAGAGGGCGAGTTGGTTTGGAAATTGATTCTGCCGATTGGAACTCGTGATAATAAATTCGGCAATTGCTCACCAAATTGGGAAGGGCCTTTTCGGATCTACAAGTTTGTTTCTAAGGGAGCTTATATGTTGCAAGGGCTTGATGGAGAAGTTTTTAGAAGAGCTCTCAATGGGAAATATTAGAATAAATATTATCCAAGTGCTTGGATCAATTCATGATTCGGCTGTGTTATGCCGATACATGGTAGCCAATGTGTTAACATCGCCTGTAGATGGCTGATATAAGTTATATCGCCCTTAGTCTTTTTAACTTATCATAATCGGTTATGTTATGTCGATGCGTGATGGCCGGTATTTGTGATATCGCCCTTAGTCAAGCTATAATTTTATCAATGTTTGTTTGGCATTGTAAACTTAGGGGGCATAGATGCATACAAAATATGTGGACTTTAAAAAATCCACAGAAGTTATATCACAGAATTTCACAAAAGTTCACAAAAGTTTCAAGCCCCTATTACAAAATCGGTTCATCCAGATACAAGCCTATTGATAGCCGATATGGCCCTTTGCCTAACTTGTTCTACTTCATCAATGGCTTGGGCGTCAATTGCATCAGTTTCTGGGATCATCTTCAGAGACTTGGTTAGATCCGACAGATGTTTGACAGATGTCTTTAACTTGGATTTTTGCTCTTTGATGGCCCTTGGGAAATTGGCAAGCTTTTGTTCTTCTGATGCTAATTCAACATTTCATTTCTCTAGCTCGGCTAGTAGCTCTGCCTTGTGACTTTTCACCCAATCAATGTTGGCCTGAGTGGAGTTTAGCCCAGCGGTCATCTCATCAAGTTTGGCCTTGTCTGCGTTGATTGATAGCTGATTAGCTTGAATAGTGGCCTCAAGATCTTTTCTTTCTCGCCGATCATCAATTCTTTGCCTTGCCTTCTCCAGTTTGAATTGATATTATTCAAAAATACCGCTGAAGAGATGACATCGGCCAGGTATTATGGGATTTGGTCTTGGATTACAAGGAACCTTGCTCTGATTGGCCCACAATCGATAACCAAGGCATCCAAAGAGCTCTCTAGCCGATGTGCAATATCTAACAACTTGGCTTTCAAATCATCTGCAAGGGAAGCTAGGGCTTTGCTTAAAATTTTTTCTTCTACATCGATGAACTGCCCTATGTCAAAACAGAACATGTTGGCTAGAACCTGAAAAAGAGAATGTTGAAATTGTTACGTGCTGGAAAACTCAGAACAACCGATATGGAATTTTAGAAGAAGTACGTACAGGGATGACATGAGTTGATTCTGTTTCTACAACATGATGGCTGCCCATAGCCGATGGAGTGTTTTCGCTGGATTCATGACGAGCAGGTGTTGGAGAGCGAGGAGGCTTAATATAAAAAAAGAAAGACAGATTTGGTTCAGCATCGGTTGATTGAAAGTTAAGAAGAACTTTGAGTTCAGAGTTACTGATGGAGGTGGTGTTGGTTTCTTCTTGGAGCAAGTTTCTTTTTTGGAAGTAAAAGAGTTTAGTTAGAATTGGAATATGAATATTTAAAGGAATTAAACTCTAGAAAACTGCATACCAGAGGAAGACGAGTTTGGCGTGTTGGAGTCTTTTGAGGGGCTGGTACATCGGCTAGCGGTGTTTGTATGGTTTTTCTTGTAGGACTTACATCGGCAGCAGCGTCATCAATGGCTTCTTCCATTGCTTCTTGATCTAAAAATTCTTCTACATCTAGATCCAAAGTTGGCAGATCATCGGCTGCAGCAGTTTTTTTTGTCTCTTTGAAGTCCTTTTCTTCACAATCGATGGTTCAGTAGCCGATTGTGTGACTCTTTTTCTTCTGCCAGCTTCAGAAGGGATTGGTTTGCGAGTTTGGCCATGAAGTAAGGAAGTTGTCTTGGGGGCATTATACCCGATCATTGAAGGAGCTAATCCACCACCATTTTGGAAGAATTCCTGCAACATAATAGATAACTTCTCCACTTTGACTGGCATGAGGAGGTGAGGAGTCTGTGGTCTACAAACAAGGAAAAAGAAGTGGTCAGATATTGAAAGATGTTAGCTGGCAATGAAGAATCTGACAAAAGGGAGAATGCTTACTTGTGGAATCAACTCTGGATAAATAGTAGTCAAATACATTGAAGCCGATTGATGAAAAAGATGTTTCTTCTATTCTGTCCACCATTGATTAAAAGTTGCACTCCTCATTAGGGCTAGCTCAATGTTATCAATGCTGCCTAGTGATGGTCCTAGAATATTCAGCATCCTGTCCATCATGAGGGCTGAGGTGATTTCTCCTGTGGTTTGGATCTTATCCACAAAATACAAGTCGATTGGTAGCTGGCTCATCCCCAGTTGTCCAGCAGCACTCATCGGATGATAAATTTCATATAAGACTTGAACGTTTCTGCCCTAATGGATGCCGACAGGGAGTATGCAAAGGGATATGGCAATTGTAAAACTTTCTTTGGATTTTTTAAATTTTTCAGAGTTGATTTCGTCAAATCTAAAATCGGCTGGGAGCTCGAAGTCTTCCGAATGTTCATAAGCAAACCAAATTCTCGAGTCCTTTGGAAATCCATCATAGAAGTTGCCGAACCAATTTTTGAAGAGATCGACTGATAGCTTTGATCCAGTATATGAAGATGCTGCCTCTCCAAAGGACATGCATCGTCGAGTTGTAACTTCATTGCCATCATCATCTGTGGTCGGCTATGTTGATGGGAAATCGGCTTCCGTTAATGCTGATCTTTTGGCAGCTTTGAGGGTGTGCAGGTTGAGCCAGGTCTGCAAGAGCCACCAAGAGCCACTAGTGCCGATGGCAGAGTTTGTGGTAATCCGAGCTGATGCAGAGTTCAAGTTTTGGTAGAGATATCTGTCAAAGCCCGATTTTCGTTCGGGATTAAAAATCATATAACAAATTATTTTCTAGAAATTGAATAAAAAAACAAAGTAAATCAAGTGAAACTATTAAGGAAATTAAATTTTCCTTCAAAAATCATGGCTAGAAATATTTTTTAAATATTCTCCATGCCCTAAAATACTCTCGAAACTTTTCATGAAATTTTGGAGCTCGAGAAATAATTTTAATAATACAAAGAACACTTCAATAATTATTTAAATAAATAAATTAAACTTTAAATGATCTGGAGATATTTTTATTAAATACTATATGTGTTCTTATATTTTCAAGATTTTTCTTGGAATTATTTGGGTATTGGAAGTATTTCTAAAAATTCTATCTTGCTTCCGTCCTACGAGCGTCTTCAAACTTCACCAATGCTACGGTGCGAAACGGTACCCAAACCGTGGCTTTGTTTCCTCCACCAAATCCGGCCTAATCCTCTGCCCAAATCAAAAATTAGTTGCAGGAACGGATTCTTCTCGATCTCCTCTACGTTTTCCCAAGAAATCCCCATCAATCTCTTGCTAAATCCAACGAATTTCGCTCTCGTTCTTATCCCGACGAACTCGGGATAAACCCTAAAATCCGGCGCCAAATCCTCTCGTCCCGGTGCCGGCCTATCCCTCCCAATCCTATAAATAGAACCCCCATGATCTCCTCCTCGGTTTCCCCATTTTTTTTGAGTTTTTCCCGTGCTCTAGCCACCTTCTCCGCGAGATCAATCTCTCTCCGTCGCCGGCCATCTCTTCAGCCGCCTCTAGCCGCCAACCCGGCCGTCCTCGGTCTGTGCCGTTGCCACCATCGGCATCACAGGAGCACAAGGAAGCCCGGCAGCCATCTTTCCTTCGTCGAAAACCCCGGGAAACACCTTGTCGTGTTGAAGCCCTTGCATCGCCGCTTCTCTTCGAGCTTCGGCCATGCCTCGTCGCCATTCCCGTTGCTGTTTATCTTTCTCGTCTTCACCGTTGGCATCATAGCAGCAAGCAAAAGCCCGTCCTCCACCTCTCCTCCATCGAAAGCCACCGGAAAGCCATTGTTGCCGTCAACCCAAGCTCGGCCGCCGCTTCCATCTCGTTGCCGACCGTCTCCCGCCGCTGCTCGTCATTGGGTATGTATTGGTAAGAGTCGCCTCACCCTCCTCTCTCCATTAGTCAACTCCCTTCCCACCAGAGTGTCGTTGTTCATCGTCGTCGCGCCGTACTTCGCCGTTGCCGCTACCATTTTGAGCCGTCGGCCGTCGTGCATGTGTGGCTGCTTTCGTGGCTGCCACCTCAGCGCCGTGTGAGCTCCTTTGTGCCATGTCTCTTTTGATGTGTATCCCATCCCAGTCCTAAACCAGTTAGATCTTGGTCAGCATAATCCAAGCCGTTCATCTTTATAGATTCATTCGGTTTAATTTGAGCCACCCATCCTTTGTTCCCAGTTCAATCCTAGCCACCCAAATCTTTGTGAACCTGTGAACCGATCGAGGCTGATGTCTTATACATCCTTACCAGTTCAAAATTGATTAATAATTGCATAATAAATCATTTTAATTTCAAATTCATTCAAATGGTCCAAAACTTCTAAAATTCATATCTAATTCATACGAACTCCAAATTGGGTCATTCAAATTGTAAAATTCATATAAAATTAAGCTCTACATGTTTGTTTACTTTTTATGTACTGTTATTTTGTTTTTATTAGGTTTTTTCCTTGTTTTGCGTGCCAGCATGTAGATTTCGTCGTTTCCAAAGTTTGCGCTCGCAAGGAGAAGAGCCTAGAAGTTTGCTTGAAGACGCAAGGCAAATCACACTTCCCTTGAAGCACATTGATCCTATTTTTATAAATGTTTTAGGTTTGCAAATAAAATTGCATTGCTTTGCTGATTACATGGAATGATGGAATACTTAATTGTGCCTTATTTAGTTGTTATCCGTCCTTTGTTAACCTTGGGTGATAATTTAACTAGATTTAGTCACTAATGTTGATTTTAGATAGAATTATATGCTTAGCCATGCTTAATTACCACTAGCTCACTAAATGGGATAATTACACTATTTATTCTAATCTCTGATGAGCTGCAAGCTCGATACACCTCACCATGTCTTATTGGTCATAATTATCTCAACTAAAATATGATCGACCATGGGCGATCGACCAGATTCACTATGATTAGTCCCAGTACCGAATAATTTGATTTAATGGAACTGGTTTGGTTCAGGTGGAATGGTTGGACCTGTTCAATGTGGGGATAACGTTGTTCAGTGGAAGATTAATATTGCCTTAATTACTCAACTATTTTACTGTTTTTAAATAATTAAATGTTTGTAAACCGCATTTATGCAAAATAGCCCAAGCCACTCTTGTCTCCCCTTGCACGTCTGCATTTCTCGGTGTGGCTTGTTGAGTACGATGGTTGTACTCAGTCTTGCGATTTTTCCCCCTTTCAGAAGTGTAGTTCTTCTGAGTTGAAGATGGAGTTAGAATACCAAGACTCAGACACCAGTTGAGTTTGCCTGTGGAGTGGAGCTGAAGCCCCGCTAGTGTCGTCTTTCTTTTCCGCTGCAGTTTTTGGGTGTGAGGACTAAAAGCCTCTTCAGTAAGTATTTTTATTTTTACGCTTTATTTTACGTTTGGATCTGTGTATTAGTTTGTCATTTTATGTACCCTGGTTGATTCCTGGACAGGGATTTAATACATAAAATAGTCAGGAAATTTGGCTAAATTTCCGGTCGTGACAAGTTAGTATCATAGCCATCTCGACTGTAGGTTGAGCCACATGGTCAAACCCTAAGGACAAGTTTGCGAAAACCTTATTTGCGAAAATATCTCTTCTATCCCTTTGGAGTCTCTGCAAAGTGATTTGTAAAATTTCTCTCCTTTCCCCTCCACCTCTCTTAGTTGTTAATCCTGGAGGACAAACTAAGTCGCTCGTCAACCGGTGGAAGTCAAGTCAAGCTCCAAGCTTCAAGCAAGCCGATCAAGCCAAGCAGCCCAAGTCAGCGCTTCTCGAGGATCAAGTGAAGTTTTTCCCGGAGCTCACCTAGAACCCAATCTTTCCTGGAAGAGTAGCATCGATAGTTCCTAGGCTGTGTGTTGTTTGCTGTGTGCATGTGTATGGCTCACATCAGTGGTGGGGGTGTGACCATACTAGGTTGTTTGCTTAATCAACTTGAAGAGTAAAAGACTACTCATATCGGATCAATAGATAAGTGGGATAAGGTCTTATCTTTAGCAACCCCTCTCTTCCACCCCTTTCGTCTGGGCAGCAGTTAGTCAGTGCCAGAGAAAGTGTCATCAACTGCAGTACCCTTAGCAGTGTGTTGAGGTCAGGAACCTTTGGTCAGATCAGTCCGCAATCTACAGCCTGTGCCGGAAACCCCTCTCTTGTTCAGTTTCTGGTTCCCCAAGATCAGATATTGAATCCGCAAGCAGTGAATACAACAGATACAAAGCCAGATACGAAAGACGTAGCAGTGGTACCGATGGTCGCAGATGCAAGCTCAGAATTCGGAACCAAGATCAAATCCGGTACATTCCATTGCAATCACCTATACGGCTACCGTCAGTATGTAGCAGTGTCCCTAGCCGACCAACAGACGTGAGTCACCATCAACCTCAGAACCCACAAGTGTTACCCAAAGTGAGTATGGTGTACAAGGACAACTTTCGTCGAAGTGTTCGATCACGCTTGGAAGTTGTATGCCAAGACGCCAACTGATGATGAAGTGTTAATTGTAAACAAAAGAAGAATAAGCTTTGGATAAACTACCCAAAAATAAAATTTTGGTACACCGCAGTCCAACTCTATGAAGAGAAAAGTCGCACATTTGTTGTGTGAGGGAATAAGTCATGTGCGTAAGAACCGTTAACTGAAGTGCATGCTAGCAAAGCCAACGAAGGGCTAAAGGACACCCTTGCAACCTGCCTGTTAACTCCCGGTCAACAACAACAACATTAACAATGATTTTCGCTCTCCAACCAACTCCAACCACCGTGGAAGCCAACGAAGGCTGGATTGTTTTAATGATTTTGAGCTGAGACACCGCCGCAACAACTGTCCGGTTCGACGAAAGAGTCCATCGCTATTTCAATTATGGGAAAGACAAGTAATTACTAAAATGGTAGTTCAACGGAAAAGTATCAACATTGTCAAGTTACCGACACCATCCGTCAACGTCTCAACTCCCTAGTTGCCTCACCCTCAGCACAGAGAGTGGTCAGGTCCATCCCTAGTACACCAGGAAGACAAGAGGCACTAACTGTCACTGAAATGTGAAGTTTCTATCTCAACAATTTATCACTAAGAGCACCAGCAGAAGCTATATTATTCCACTGGCAACCGCTTCGAAGCTACAGTACCAACACCAACAGGGCAAGCAGTGCTAGGAAAAATAGTTGTCTGGTCCAGCTGCAAAGAAGATAGTACAAATCCCCAGCTACACCTACCAAGCAAGGTCTCAAGCAACAGTTCACCCGACTGACGTCAACCCCAGCTAGACACCCCATATCATTCCAACTCAACAACCTAACAAGTAATCACATGAAAGTGGCACCAACAATAGGAAGGTCTTGTCTACTTCAGCTACTAAGAAGATCGACATTTCCCTAAGGAAAAAAATCAATCGTCAAGTCAGTGTTCTAATTGGAACCCCAGTCAGTAATCATTAAAAAGAACTTGTCAACCATGTAAGGACCACCGAAGGAAAAAAAACCATACCAACCAGAATTTCTACCAGCAGAAGCCAACAGTGGTCTACAAGTCTTGGGTGTTCAAGAACCGCTTATGACACCTAGAAGTTTCATGGCAGTTATGTAATGAGAGGGAACATTGAGTAAAGCATGGGTCAATCTATACACTACGATGGAAAACAAAAAAAATCAACCCGGTCAGGATCAGGAAGGGCAGACTCCATACCTATTAATAGTTCTGCTAGCAGTGGTCAATAGTCGTCTTTAATTATTTGGTGTTCAAGTAGCTTCCTTGTGCACACAAGACTTATTACAGTTATGTACTTGAAAGAGGAAGCAGAATAAGAGTACGAGACAGATAATTTGTTTCTTCACTCAGGGTTCATATTGTGTAGCCAAAAAAAAGTGGATCGACTTGTGTATCTGACAATGTCACAAGGAACATATAGTTTCTTTGTCGGGTCAAAGCATTTTTGTCAAGACTAAGAATCTAATTGCTAGTAAAGAAAAGATTTGGTTAAACAGTGAAGTAAGAGTGGTTAGACTACAGCGACACTCGACAGGGCGAGATCTCTTTGAAGGACAATATAAGTGATACCTCATGAGGACGAAAAGGATAATGAAACAGTCGAAAGCAAAATCATAAAAGGGTTGTCAGAGTAATAAGTGGTAACTGCACCCCAATGGGGAGCATTGATTAATAATGGTTTCTTTTTTTCTAGACTATCATTACAGTCTCCGAAAAACCACCTCGGTGTTTCCTAGGAAGAGGACAACAGAATTGCTTCATCACCCCTGCCTGCAGTAAATGGATGCAGAGGTCAAGTCATACAATACAGTCCGCAGAACATGTGATAAGAGAATCATTCCTTGTGAATCAATTCTACCCAAGGTATGAAAGTGAGCTTGTTTTGGTCAGAGAACAGAAACTCTAGGCAGCATCAAGAGTAGTTTTCAACAGACGTATAGATTTTGGTATTGTGCGGAGAAAGCAAATGCAGAACTTATGGTATATCAACCCAGAGCAGTCAGAAAAAGGTAAGCAAAGAAGTGGAATGCTATATCGTGGGGTTAACCTTTTGAGCTTTATTCGTTAAGTGATTAGTGTTTGCTTTAAGAAAAGAATATCAACTACACGTTATGTTCAGGCAGATGACACCAAATTCAGGTCAGAAGCGGAACAGGCAGGTGAGCAATTACACTTAATGGAAAAGTCAATCAAAAGTCAATATGTTCAAGAGTTGCATGAGAGTCATTCTTATGTATAACCTCCCATCATCATTTGAGTGTCGAGTTCCAGGAGTCTCTAGAATGGAAGGGCATAGTCTTTGCTTCATTTCAATCGATAGTGGAGTATCCAATGTTCAGAGTCAAGGTTCTTTGCAAATCACATAAATGTTGGTCAACCTCAAAGATGGCAGTACAATTAATTCACGGTCAGGCAAAAGCTTAACCACTGGTTTGAAAGGCGAGATCGAAGATGAGTTTAGTTATATCTTGTAACTGTTCGTTTGGAGGTTCGACCATGCGAAGTAGATTCAGTTGTAACCAAAAGAGTCAGTTGTGAGCCGTTATCGGGGCTATAACGATCAAAAGTTAGCAGGTTCGAGTCTAAGGCACACCCAAGCTATCGTGTCAATAGTGCAGTCTAAAGAAGCATCATTTGAGAACAGTCGCAATCCAGATGAGAGATTGATCGAGTAGCTTCTTCAAATACTTGATGTTGGATCGAGGTAGTTCAAAAATTCAGGGTCTATGTATTCATTAAAGTCAATTACAAGGTCCCAAAAAAATACCACCAATTACTCGTCAGCAGGAATGAGTTCTCAGCTTGTCAAGTTTGGTCAATCAATCACTCAGTGTGAGCCAGAAGAAACCGTAGAGCTTAGCAAACCAACCCAATCTCACCCTACCTTTTTCTTTCTAGCCCCGAATCTCGGGACGAGATTCCTGTAAGGGGGGTAGATTTGTCACAGCCCGATTTTCGTTCGGGATTAAAAATCATATAATAAATTATTTTCTAAAAATTGAATAAAAAGAAAAACAAAGTAAATCAAGTGAAACTATTAAGGAAATTAAAATTTCCTTCAAAAATCATGGCTGGAAATATTTTTGAAATATTCTTCATGCCCTAAAATACTCTCTGAAATTTTTCATAAAATTTTGGAGCTCGAGAAATAATTTTAATAATACAAAGAACACTTCAATAATTATTTAAATAAATAAATTAAACTTTAAATGATCTGGAGATATTTTTATTAAATACTTTAGGTGTTCTTAATTTTCAGAATTTTTCTTGGAATTATTTGGGCATTGGAAGTATTTATAAAAATTAAAGGATGTTTGGACCGAAAAGTCTATACCGACTCCCCGCTACGTAGCGTCTTCAACCTCCACCCAATGCTACAGTGCAGAACAGTACCAAAACAGTACCAAAACTGTGGCTTTGTTTCCTCCACCAAATCCTCTACCCAAATCAAAAATTAGTTGCGGGAACAGATTCCTCTCGATCTCCTCTACGTTTCCCCCAAGAAATCTCCATCAATCCCATGCTAAATCCAACGAATTTCGCTCTCGTTCTTATCCCGACGAACTCGGGATAAACCCTAAAAATCCGGCGCCAAATCCTCTCATCCCGGTGCCGGCCTCTCCCTCCCAATCCTATAAATAGAACACCCATGATCTCCTCCTCGGTTTCCCCATTTTTCCTGAGTTTTTCCCGTGCTCTAGCCACCGTCTCCGCGAGATCAATCTCTCTCCGTCGCCGGCCATCTCTTCACCGCCTCTAGCGCCAACCCGGCCGTCCTCGCCCGCATCGTTGCCACCATCGGCATCACAAGATCAAAAGGAAGCCCGGCAGCCATCTTTCCTTCGTCGAAAACCGCGGGAAACACCTCGTCGCGGTGAATCCCTTGCATCGCCGCTTCTCTTCGAGCTTCGGCCATGCCTCGTCGCCGTTCCCGTCACTGTTTATCGTTCTCGTCTTCACCGTCGGCATCATAGCAGCAAGCCGAAGCCCGTCCTCCACCTCTCCTCCATCAAAAGCCACGGAAGCCGTTGTCGCCGTCAACCCAAGCTCGGCCCGCCGCTTCCATCTCGTCGCCGGCCGTCTCCGCCGCCGCTCGTCGTTGGGTAAGTATTGGTAAGAGTCGCCTCACCGTCCTCTCTCCATTAGTCAACTCCGTTTCCACCAGAGTGTCGTTGTTCGTCGTCGCCGCGTCGCACTTCGCCGTCGCCGCTACCATTCTGAGCCACCGACCGTTGTGCTTGTGTGGCTGCTTTCGTGGCTGTCACCTCAGCGCCGTGTGAGCTCCTTTGTGCCATGTCTCTTTTGATGTGTATCCCATCCCAGTCCTAAACCAGTTAGATCTTGGTCAGCATAATCCAAGCCGTTCATCTTTATAGATTCATTCGGTTTAATTGGAGTCATCCATTCTTTGTTCCCAGTTCAATCCTAGCCACCCAAATCTTTGTGAACCTGTGAACCGATCGGGGCTGATGTATTAAACATCCTTACCAGTTCAAAATTAATTAATAATTGCATAATAAATCATTTTAATTTCCAGAACTCATTTAAATGGTCCAAAACTTCTAAAATTCATATCTAATTCATACGAACTCCAAATTAGGCCATTCAAATTGCAAAATTCATCTAAAATTAAACTCTACATGTTTGTTTACTTTTTATGTACTGTTATTTGGTTTTTATTAGGTTTTTTCCTCGTTTTGCATGCCATCGTGTAGATTCCATCGTTTCCGGAGTTTGCGCTCGCAAGGAGAAGAGCCTAGAAGTTTGCTTGAAGACGCAAGGCAAGTCACACTTCCCTTGAAGCATATTGATCCTATTTTTTTAAATGTTTTAGGTTTGCAAATAAAATTGCATTGCTTTGCTAATTACATGGAATGATGGAATACCTATGTCCTTAATTGTGCCTTATTTACTTGTTATCCGTCCTTTGTTAACCTTGGGTGATAATTTAACTAGATTTAGTCACTAATGTTGATCTTAGCTAGAATTATATGCTTAGCCATGCTTAATTACCACTAGCTCACTAAATGGGATAATTATACTATTTATTCCAATCTCTGATGAGCTGCAAGCTCGATACACCTGACCATGTCTTATTGGTAATAATTATCTCAACGAAAATATGACATAATGGTGGGCTGTGAGTGCATTGTTTTGGATGGTCGCACCCATGGCAATTAAGGACCGGTTCATGGGAAACCCTGAAAGAATTACAGCGCTTGCCACAAGCAAAAATGGGCAACTGCTTGACTCGTAGTATAGCTTTCCTCTAGCCGACGTACCCTCGTGAGGGTGGGCGTGATGGAGTTGGGTCGGCCCCAGTTTTACGGGTTGATCGGATGTCGGATTCACCGTGGCACGAGAGGGGGCTGCCCGCCGCCCTGCGGGGAGTGGGGGCCAAACCTTTGTGTGGTATCACTTGGTTAGGGAGAGTTATGCGAAAGGTCTTGTCACGATTTTCCCCTTTGCAGTATCATGGTTGTACTTCGGGGCATGGTAACATGTGTGGGATTGTGTCTTGTGGGTAAAGTTATGCACCTCTGATCAGAGTAAAACTATTCGAATAGTCATGCCCGCGGTTATGGGCGATCGACCAGATTCACTATGATTAGTCCTAGTACCGAATAATTTGATTTAATGGAACTGGTTTGGTTCAGGTGGAATGGTTGGACCTGTTCAACGTGGGGATAACGTTGTTCAGTGGAAGATTAATATTGCCTTAATTACTCAACTATTTTACTATTTTTAAATAATTAAATGTTTGTAAACCGCATTTATGCAAAATAGCCCAAGCCACTCTTGTCTCCCCTTGCACGTCTGCATTTCTCGGTGTGGCTTGTTGAGTACGGTGGTTATACTCAGTCTTGCGATTTTTCTCCCTTTCAAAAGTGTAGTGCTTCTAAGTTGAAGATGGAGTTAGAAGACCAAGGCTCAGACCCTAGTTGAGTTTGCCTGTGGAGTGGAGCTGAAGCCCCGCTAGTGTCGTCTTTCTTTTCCGCTGCAGTTTTTGGGTGTGAGGACTAAAAACCTCTTCAGTAAGTATTTTTATTTTTACGCTTTATTTTACGTTTGGATCTGTGTATTAATTTGTCATTTTATGTACCCTGGTTGATTCCTGGACAGGGATTTAATACATAAAATAGTTAGGAAATTTGGCTAAATTTCTGGGTGTGACAATATCCTAGTAGATACTTGCCCAAAGGAGACTGCTTCTTATCTGCTAGGGCTTCGGCCACATGTTGCCAATTGGTGGTAGGGCCACAACTCGGATCGCAGAACAAAAATTTCTCCAACCACATCAACAGAAAAGCTACATGTTCTTTAGGGGGTTTCTGGACCAGTTCCCATGTTCTGAGTGATAAATCCGTTCCAACCACCGATGGCCTGGGTTTTGAAAGAAAATTGGTTCTTGGTATTCAAGCTAACTGGGTTAGCCAATGAGGTGATATCCAAGCCTGTGATCATGACTATGTCCAGAAGAGTTGGTGTCATTGGTCCTTGATTAAACAAGAAGGCATTCATTGTGTTGGACCAAAAGTAACTCGCAGCCGATAGCATGGGTTCATCATTGGTCATATCGGCTATAGTCAGAGCTAGACAATATGCTATTCTAAGTTCTTCCCAATGGGTCTGCTTGCTAGCCAATATTCTATTGTACCAATCTGGCCAGGTTTTGTTAGTACATGGCCAAGATTTGAAGGTTCCAGCCTAGTGAGCTAAGATAGGGTTTGTCAACCTGAAGAGAACCCTATTGGTCTCAACATTGATAAACTCAGTAAGGTCTGTGTTGCCGATTGGTCCTAGGAAAAATTGGTTTGAATGAACCAGACTAGGAATTGCAACTTGTTTGGAAAGATGCTACAGTAGAGAAAAGCGAATCACAAAGAAGAAAATCAATCTATAGCAAGAAAAGAAGTTATAGCCGATAGGGCTTATCTCGGAAAATTCAGCCGATGGGGCACCAGAAGGATTGGCAGAGGTCCACATTGCCGGAGATGGAATCGCCGTCGCAAGGAGATCGCCTACAAGTTTGCCAAGGGCTTTTGAGGAGATCGCCGGTGAAGTTGGGGACAGCTGTGGCTAAAGCGGTGAAATCGAAAGTAACGGCATGAAAAGCTTTAAGGCGGTTGTTATTATTTAAAGAGGTGCGGTAACGATCGGAATGGAAAGCCCTAGATTTTCTTGGAGATAAGATTGGGCAAATCCGCAACATTATAAATATAGCGGACTTGGGGGCATGTATTAAGGACCAAATTTGGTAAATCATGCATTGAATTTGGAGTTAAGGCCAAAGCCGATTTGGAGGAGATCGTGGTTCCCGAAAATAGAGTGCACGCCAGTTGCAAGCTGAATCGGCTAAGGTGTTCATTGGCTAATACCGAGTCGGACAAGGTAAGCCGATGTAGCCGATGCCGATAAGGTGACATTGGAATCATCGTCGGATCAGATTGATGTGCTTCATCAGGATTGCCATATATGGATAGAGTCTGAAAAAAAGGCAATTTTATCTATTAGTTATGTTATTTTAAGTAATTTTCTTATAGATTGTGCCGGTAAGAGTCCGTCTAAGGGACTTGTTTGTATTTTGAGTTGCCATAGAGATAAGAGTCGTGTCCGACAAGGACATATTATGTATTTAGGTATAAATATAGCCCAAGACTATGTAATCAAAAAACAATCAGTTCAATAACACTTTTGGCGCATCGCCACCTTTTCTACTTTTGTTTGTTTCGATGAGTTCTTACTTTTGAGTTGGGCTACATCGGGTTCGATCTCCGACAAGAGGTAAAGCTTGTTATGATGGCTTGCGTTCTCGGGATTAGTGTGTTAGTGATATGCCCTAGAGGCAACATGGAGATGTTGGATATCACGTCAATGTTTATGTATTTATGAATAAAGTGTTATTCAGTTCCATGAAATAGACATCTTGTATTGATCAATAAGTACGTGACTTATTTATGAGACTCTTTATGTATGAATCTATTTCTAAACGATCCCTGATCATATGTCATATTGTTGGAACAAATATGATTCTAAGATCGGCATGTTTATTGATTGATTATCATGTCTCATAGATCATGGGTATGAAGATACCAAATCAATAAACATGGACATATGTGTTGGAGAACACATTGTTGGATAGACCCACCATGAGACACTACAGAATTAATGTGCCATTAGTTGGTCTCGGGTAGTGTTGGTACAAAGTCCTTAGACTCGAGATCACCATGAATTCCAACATGTGTAGTAGCCTACTTTGGGACTACCAAACGCTATTCCGTAATGGGTAGTTATAAAGGTAGTTTTCGGGTTTGCTATGAAACATGGAGTGGGATGTGAGTGATCAAGATGGAATTTGCCCCTCCTTTGGAGAGATATCTCGGGCCCTCGAGGTAATGGATTATGGAAATGCATGGCCATGCTAAGTTGATTGAGGAGTCAATCAACAAACAGATAATCCAATACGGTTCGAGTGAATGGTTAAGCTATTGAAGGGATGGCACACATCTTGCCTATAGCTTAACTGTATCGTGAGGCAAAGGGATTTGTGTACAAATTACAGGTTCGAGCCGATATTATATTCTTGTATACTATGGTGTCAATATGTGCTTGCTAGGCGCCGTTGTGTGTCGGCTGAGTTGGACTCGAGCCGACGGTCGGCTAAGTTAGACTATAGCCGAAACCGAGTATACCTGAACCTACGGGGTCGCACGCTTAAGGGGATATGAACAGGCATTCGAGTTGGACTCGGATACGGCTCGATCGGATAGGGATCCGATCGGATAGAGTCCTATGGGCTTACGACGTATGGGCAGCCAACTCTGTGAGATTCGGATAGGATCCGATTCAAAATAGAGTCCTGATCGGCCACTAGCCCAGTCGGCCAACTCTATATAAAGGAGGGAGGGGTGGAGAGCTGCGGCACGTCAATTGCATCGCGTGCAACAGAAGTCGCCGAGATCAATCTCCACGGAAACCCTCCCCACTTTCGAGCCAAACCCTAGCCTTGCATCGCGTGCTAGCACACGGGTGTACGGTGTTCTGTCCCCGGACGTGTGGATACCGGTAGAGGCGCTGCTACGTTGCGCGCTCTTGATCGGCTGCAATCGGAGCGATCGGCTGTGGTGGAATCGGCTGCGGTCGGGCGCATCGGAGCGAGGCGTGAGAACGCGGCCGGACGACTCGAATCGGCTGATTGGCGAATCGCTGTCTCCGGGAATCGGCTACACTGTTCCGGATCGGATTGCCCGATTGGCTATTCCGCGCACTCTACTCCAATCGGTAACGATCTATCGGCCCTTATTTGCAAGTGTTCCTGGTTTTGCGCGGTTAAAAGTTTTTGTTTTCGGCTAGCGTAGCCTCCGCGTGACCCTTCAGTGGTATCAGAGCTAATCTTGCTTAGTTCGGGTTTTAGATTGGATCTGGAACAAGTTTTGCGCACGGGTTGATTAGATTAGATCAATCGGTTTTACGGGATCGTTGAGGAGAGTTAATGGTAATTGCGTTCCTTGATAGTGTATCGGAACGGCGTAATGTGATTACGTCGAAGCAATTTCCATATAACTCGGTTTGAGTTGAGTTCGAGATAGCGTTCCTTGATAGTGTATCGGAACGGTATAATGTGATTATGCCGAAGCTACCTCGTAGTTCGATCTTGTTAGCTGCCTTGCGCCTACGCAAACCATCTCCCTTGATAGTGTATCGGGACGGCAATAATATGATTATGCCGACATGGTTTCCGTAAGCGAATTCATAGATTGGATCTATGAATTTCGTGTGGTGTTCCGTGTGGTGCGGCTTCCCCCTCGACCCCCCGCCCGCTAACCGGCTAGCGGGACCGCCGTGTGCGTACCCCCTTATAGGTCGTCTCGATGCCGTAGCTCTGCGATAAGTAGAAAACGTTTCTACGCCTAACTTGTTTTTGCAGAGAATGCTTTGAGATGGTATGGCCCTATTGTATGTATGAGATGTATGAGATGCATGTGATGCATGTAATATTCTTTCATATGTGCAATCCTGTAATATTCTTTCATACGTGCAATGCTTGTAATATTATTTCACGACCTGCGAGTCGATGTAATCTTCAATTAGAGCTTCTATAGTAGTAGCTTAGTTTGAAGAAATCAAGCATTCGGCACTCGAAAGAACGGTGATGAAGATGGAGATCCGTACACCGGCATGGAGATGGAGATCACCATGTGAAGGGGGCCATACTATTTCACTATATGCTATTCTTCTTGCTTTCATATGTGATATGTTTGTTTGATAGGATAGCATCCCTCGCAAAATTAAGTAGTAATGATGCCCTTCCAAATGTTGCACCCACACCGTTATGCTCGTCAATGGTGGGTCCTGCAAAGCAGAGTGCCATTCTCTATCATAACACGAGGGGGTATATGTCGACATATACATGCAGGAGCATTTGGTTTACTTAACAAGGCTATCAAAACAGTTTTGGGCCTTGGGGCATAGGTTGGCGCCGGGGCATGGAGATGCCACACCAACAACAAGAGTCACATAGAGATGCGATTAGCAAGGAGTTGCTTACCGATGTTATTAATTTTCTAGCAGTGATGCCAAAGCTCACTAGAAAATTAATTAACATGTGGATCTTGACCCAATACGTAACCTAGAGAGAAGGTGGAAAATACGTAATGGGAGTCTAATGTTAAATTGTTTAACAATAGACATAGCATAAACATTGTGCTAAACTTTGCTTTTTCTGTTGTAGAATAAATGGCGGCTAATACTACACCCGTACCTTTAATTTGCGATCTATTCTCGAAAAGGAAAAATTAAAGGGAACAAACTTTATGGATTGGTATCGTAACTTGAGAATTATTCTCAAGCAAGAGCGTAAGGAGTACGTTAGGAAGTACCCTATCCCGAGGATTTGCCAAATAATGCCACTGCAACCGCACGGAGGGCTTATGAGAAGCACACTAATGATGCCCTAGATATAAGTGTCTCATGCTTGCTACAATGTCCCCGAGCTTCGAAGCAATATGAGAGCAACGATGCTCACACTATTATTCGGGACTGCGTGGCATGTTTGAGAACCAAGCTCGGGCCGAGAGGTTCAACACCTCAAAGTCCTTGTTTGCGTGCGAGCTTGTTGAGGGAATCCCGTCGGTCCGCATGTGATAAAGATGATTGGCTATATCGAGAGTCCGGAAAAACTAGGTTTTCCCTTAGCCAAGAGTTGGCTACGATGTGATTCTCCGGTCGCTCCCTCCGAGCTTCGAGCCATTCATATTAAACTATCACATGAACAACATGGATAGAACCTTGGCTGAATTGCATGGGATGCTAAAGACAGTGAGGAGAGTATCCAGAAAAATGGTCATCATGTGATGATGATGCAAAGGCTAAGCGCAAACCACCTGTCAAGAAACTTTGCACCAAGAGGAAGTTAACTCCCGATGAGATCGCGAGTGCCTCCAATGCAAAGAAGGGCAAGAAGGGGTCAGCGGCATCGGATGCCGTTTGCTTCTATTGCAAGGAGACAGAGCCACTGGAAGAGGAACTGCAAGAAGTACATGGAGGATCTCAAAAAGAAGCAAAGTACGACTTCGCTTAAGTATTAATGTTATAGACATTAATCTTGCTACTTCACCTACTGACTCTTGGGTATTTGATACCGGATCAGTAGCTCATATTTGCAAGTCGTTGCAGGGAATGAGAAGAAGTAGAGGATTGAGAAGGGGCGAGGTGAACTGCGCGCGTCGGCAATGAAGCAAGCGTTGCTACTGTTCTTTGCGGCACGAGTACCACTTCATCTACCTTCGGATTAGTTTTGGAATTGAATAATTGTTATTGTATTCCAACACTATGTCAAAACGTTATTTCCGCTTCATGTTTGCAAGCGGAAGGATATGATTTTAGATCAATGAACAATGGTTGTTCAATATATCTCGAGAGATATGTTCTATTTTCATGCTCCATTGGTGAATGGATTATACGTTTTGAATCTTGAAACGTCTCCCATCTATAACATTAATAAAGAAAGGCAACTCTCTAATGATATAAATCCCACGTTTATCGGCATTGTCGCTTAGGCCATATAAATAAGAAACGCATGGAGAAGCTCCATAAGGATGGATTGCTTCACTCTTTTGATTTTGAATCATTTGAGACATGTGAGTCTTGTTTACTTGGTAAGATGACAAAGGCACCTTTCACGGGACATAGTGAAAGAGCAAGTGACTTATTGGCACTCGTACATACCGGGTATGTGGACCAATGAGCTCAACGGCCGAGGAGGTTATCGTACTTCATTACCTTTACGATGACTTTAGTAGCTATGGTTATATCTACTTAATGAGGCATAAGTCCGAATCCTTTGAAAAGTTCAAAGAATTCCGAATGAAGTACGTAATGATTTAGGGAAAACAATCAAGTTTCTACGATCGGATCGTGGAGGGAATACTTGAGCCAAGAGTTTGGTAATCATCGAAAGATTGTGGAATTGTTCCACGGTTGACTCCGCCAGAACTCCACAATGGAATGGGGTGTCCGAACGGAGAAATCGCACCTTGTTGGACATGGTGCGGTCGATGATTAGCCAAAGTGATCTTTCTTTATCCTTCGGGGATATGCTCTTGAAACATGCGCTCACACTAAATAGAGTTCCATCTAAGTCGGTTGAAAAGACACCATATGAGATATGGACAGGGCAACCCCTAGTTTGTCTTTTCTCAAAATTTGGGGATGTGAGGCTTATGTAAAACGTTTATAGTCGACAAGCTCACACCCAAATCGACAAGTGCTTCTTTGTGGGATATCCTAAGGAAACTAAGGGATATTACTTTTATAATCGGGAACAAGGCAAAGTGTTTGTCGCCCGACACGGTGTCTTCTTGGAGAAAGAGTTTCTTTCAAGAAGGGTTAGTGGGAGCAGGGTGCATCTTGAAGAAGTTCAAGAAACACCGAAACGTTTCAGCAACCACGTAACCACAACAGAGGAGCAAAATGTTGCGCCACCGTTGTAGATACACCACCACGGAGGTCGAAAGATCACGTCGTGCGCCCGACAGTACACGTGCAGAACAACGTGATATATTGTTGTTGGACAACGATGAACCTAAGACCTATGAGGAAGCGATGGTGGGACCCGATTCCAACAAGTGGCTTGGAGCCATGAAATCCGAAATAGAATCCATGTACGACAATCAAGTTTGGAACTTGGTTGATCCACTGATGGTGTCAAAACCATTGAGTGTAAATGGGTTTTTAAGAAAAGGCCGATATGGATGGAAATGTTCACATCCATAAGGCGCGATTGGTGGCGAAAGGTTTTAAACAGATTCAAGGAGTTGATTATGATGAAACCTTCTCGCCCGTCGCAATGCTTAAATCTATTCGGATTATCCTAGCGATTGCTGCATATTTCGATTATGAGATATGGCGAGATGGATGTCAAAACGGCTTTCCTAAATGGAAACCTAAGCGAGGATGTATACATGATACAACCTAAGGGTTTTGTCGATCCGAAATCGCTCGGAAAGATATGCAAGCTACAAAAATCCATTTATGGGTTGATGCAAGCATCTCGGAGTTGGAATATTCATTTTGATGAAGTAATCAAAGGGTTTGGTTTCATCAAAAATGAAGAAGAGGCCTATGTTTACAAAAAGGTCAGTGGGAGCACAATTGTATTTCTAATCTTATATGTGGATGACATATTATTGATTGGAAATGATATCCCTATGCTAGAATCCGTCAAGTCTTCATTGAAAAATAGTTTTTCCATGAAAGACTTAGGGAGGCAGCATACATATTAGCATTCGGATCTATAGAGATAGATCCAAGAGGCTAATTGGATTAAGCCAAAGCACATACATTGACAAGGTGTTGAAAAGGTTCAACATGCATGATTCCAAGAAAGGTTTCTTGCCCATGTCACATGGCATTAATCTTAGCAAGAATCGGTGTCCTCGGACACATGATGAGCGGAATAAGATGGGTATGGTTCCATATGCTTCGGCAATTGGATCCATCATGTATGCCATGCTTTGTACACGCCCGATGTCTCGTACGCTTTGAGTGCTACGAGCAGATACCACGATCCAGTGAAGGTCACTGGATCGCAAAGAATATCCTTAAGTACTTGAGAAGAACTAAGGATATGTTCCTAGTCTATGGAGGTGAAGAAGAGCTCGTTGTAAGTGGTTACACCGATGCTAGCTTCCAAACAGACAAGGATGATTATAGATCGCAATCGGGTTCGTGTTCGCTCGAACGGAGGCACGTCACGGAAGAGTTCCAAGCGGGATACTTGCTGATTCTACAACGGAGGCCGAGTACATTGCCCGGAAGCTGCAAAGGAGGCTATTTGGATCAAGAAATTCGTTTCGAGCTTGGTGTGATGACTAGTACGATGGTCCAATGTCTCTCTATTGTGACAATAGTGGAGCCATTGCGCAAGCTAAGGAGCCGAGGTCACATCGAAGTCCAAACACATACTTCGCCGATATCATCTCATCCGCGAGATTGTGGACAGAGGTGATGTCAAGATATGCAAAGTGCACACGGATCTCAACATAGCCGATCCGCCGACAAAACCTCTCCCTCACCGAAGCATGAGGCGCACACAAGAGCAATGGGTATTAGATACTTACATGATTGACTCTAGTGCAAGTGGGAGATTGTTAGTGATATGCCCTAGAGGCAACATGGAGATGTTGGATATCACGTCAATGTTTATGTATTTATGAATAAAGTGTTATTCAGTTCCATGAAATAGACATCTTGTATTGATCAATAAGTACGTGACTTATTTATGAGACTCTTTATGTATGAATCTATTTCTAAACGATCCTCGATCATATGTCATATTGTTGGAACAAATATGATTCTAAGATCGGCATGTTTATTGATTGATTATCATGTCTCATAGATCATGGGTATGAAGATACCAAATCAATAAACATAGACATATGTGTTGGAGAACACATTGTTGGATAGACTCACCATGAGACACTACAGAATTAATGTGCCATTAGTTGGTCTCGGTAGTGTTGGTACAAAGTCCTTAGACCCGAGATCACCATGGATTCCAACATGTGTAGTAGCCTACTTTGGGACTACCAAACGCTATTCCGTAACTTGGTAGTTATAAAGGTAGTTTTCGGGTTTGCTATGAAACATGGAGTGGGATGTTAGTGATCAAGATGGAATTTGCCCCTCCTTTGGAGAGATATCTCTGGGCCCCTCGAGGTAATGGATTATGGAAATGCATGGCCATGCTAAGTTGATTGAGGAGTCAATCAACGACGGATAGTCCAATACGGTTCGAGTGAATGGTTAAGCTATTGAAGGGATGGCACACATCTTGCCTATAGCTTAACGGTATCGTGAGGACAAGGGATTTGTGTACACATTACAGGTTCGAGCCGATATTATATTCTTGTATACTATGGTGTCAATATGTGCGCTAGGCGCCGTTGTTGACAGTCGGCTGAGTTGGACTCGAGCCGACGGTCGGCTAAGTTAGACTATAGCCGAAACCGAGTATACCTGAACCTACGGGTCGCACGCTTAAGGGGATAAGAACAGGCATTCGAGTTGGACTCGGATACGGCTCGATCGGATAGGGATCCGATCGGATAGAGTCCTATGGGCTTACGACGTATGGGCAGCCAACTCTTTGAGATTCGGATAGGATCCGATTCAATATAGAGTCCCGATTGGCCACTAGCCCGTCGGCCAACTATATATAAAGGAGGGAGGGGTGGAGAGCTGCGGCACGTCAATTGCATCGCGTGCAACAGAAGTCGTCGAGATCAATCTCCACGGAAACCCTCCCCACTTTCGAGCCAAACCCTAGCCTTGCATCGCGTGCTAGCACACGGGTGTACGGCGTTCGGTCCCCGGACGTGTGGATACCGGTAGAGGCGCTGCTACGTTGCGCGCTCTTGATCGGCTTCGGATCGGCTGCAATCGGAGCGATCGGCTGTGGTGGAATCGGCTGCGGTCGGGCGCATCGGAGCGAGGCATGAGAACGCGGCCGGACGACTCGAATCGGCTGATTGGCGAATCGGCTGTCTCCGAGAACCGGCTACACTGTTCCGGATTGCCCTGATTGGCTATTCCGCTGCACTCTACTCCAATCGGTAACGATCTATCGGCCCTTACTTGCAAGTGTTCCTGGTTTGCGCGGTTAAAAGTTTTTGTTTTCGGCTAGCGTAGCCTCCGCGTGACCCTTCATAGTGCTTACATCTTTATGACACTCTAATCTTGTTTATGTAAATCGTCTAGTTATCATCTTGATAAGTCAATGTCGCTATCTTATCCCAATCGGCTAGCATCTGTTACTAGACAACAGCCTATAGGGTTAGATATCAATGTTGACCTAGGTTATATAGTGTATCCACCATCTCGAAAGAATTTCATCGATTTGTTTAGATCTTATGCTTCTCTTTATACTTAGTGCTGCATCGGTTGAGTCCGACCTATTAAGTATTATCTAGAATCATAATATATGTCTTGTCCTATGATTGCTTGTAGAGATAGCATCGGGGTTTCTGCCGATCTTACCTGGTTTAGCTATCTTGTTTTCTACCTGTTTATTTGATATGCTAAATCTGTCCTTTATATTAAGATCTCATTGTAGTAAAATATATTAAGCTTGTTACTAATCTGTTAGGTCATCTTAACACTTGATTAATTCTTGTTTAATATATTTAATCTATATTGATATCTCAGTATAAAGTGGTATCAGAGTGCTAGCCGATACACGTTAGATTTATCACATCGGCTATGCTATAAATACATATAATCTCAGTCTCTAAGTGCTTTTAGACATAAGTGATTTATACTGTCTCGACACACTGTTCGATCTATCCCAATCACCTGGTTTAAACACATTTTGAGATATAGATTGCATATTATTGATATATACAGCTGATCGAGTAGATCTAATTTTCCCTTTGTTCTCTATTGTCGATCCTTTGCATATTGCATCAGCTCAATATTAAACGATACGTCATCAACCACTAGCCGATCGGCTATCGTTTATGGATTTAACCTTGTTTTCTTTCTTTGTTTCTTGTTGATTGCAAGATCAAACCAACTGGCATGCCTTTGAGACCCAAAAGCAAAATTTAGGTTCTGCACTAGAGATAAGCAGATCTGTCAGCCCAGTGTGTGTTTTCATCATCGATAATTTCACAGTAACATCTTCCAGTGCTAACATCAAAACCTGCAAAACTGAGTTGTAAATTGGAACAAATTTATATTTAGCATTGCAAGTATATACATAAACATTGGACCGAATTGTTATTTACAATATAAACATATGTGTTACATAATCACATGTCTTTGACATTAACTTTAAAATGATCAACAATGTTCATCATTTAACTTGAAGCCCATAGTCTAAACATTCCTTTGGGGTAAAGTAAGTCATGGACGATGAAGCTGGCTATCTCCTCTCGAATTTCCTTGAAGCTGCTAGGCGTGGACTTGGATATTTTTTCTACATGTACATACTTCGAAATTAGTCTATATATATATATACACCTCAAAGTAGTATATATCACAATTGAGATCACAAACCTCAAATTCCGCCAAAGTCTTCACCTTTTCGTTGTACAAAATCCGCATATTGTGGCACACGTGGAATCCGCACTGGTCGCCAACTTGTTTGACCGGGAAGTCTTTTTTGTGGATGAGGCAGTTTTATCATTTCTTATACATGACTCCTTTCTTCACATATGCGGCCCATGCTTTATCTACTGTTTCTTGAATCGGGGTCCAATCATAGTCCTTATTGATTTTGGAGTTCATGAAGTGGCATGTACTCCATTTAGGCGTTATGACCAGAAGGATCCATTGGGCACTGCGGCATTAATATGGTGAAAGTTAAATCTAAAGCTATATGTGTCATGTAATTGCATATATTTAGGGTACACACTTACTATTGATTATAGGCGCACATAATGTACTCATTGGCTTGGCGGGACCACAAGGTGTCATAGATAGAGTTTATCATTCCTTGACGGTCGCCTTGGAGATTTGTGACGGTGACTATTTGTGGATCTAGGAAGGCAACTTCTAGTGCATTCTTCAGACACCACTTCTAGCTATACCTACACGCAAGACAAACACTCTTATAAGCGTGTTATATGGATTGTTATTACCAAATTTCGTATGCAACAATACTTACAAAGAGTAGCACTTAAGGAAACTTGTGTCCACCGCTCGAATCCTGTAAAGGTCGAATAGATCCTTGAAGTCGATCACAATATAATTTGTTGGCCCAAGAAATGGATGTCGATTGTGATGGCCTATTATATCGCTCTCCCTATTCGTCCTCCTCACGTTGGATCTCTCCATGTAGTATCAGTGAAGCTCCTTGCAAGCGTTACACATCATGCCTAGCATGTCGTATCCAACCAATGGCATGCCTACTTGGAAGGACGCTAGAGCAACGATCTTCTAAGTTACTTCCTACCCATTGCCCATATCTAGCTTCTTTGAAGCCAGAAACGAGGCATGCACCTTTCCTTTTCCTCTTCCTCTCCCTCTTGCAGCAGGTTTTTCACTAGTTATTTGTGGAGGGGAAGAATGCACCTTCCTTCTCTTTTTCATGGGTGGGGGTTTAGGGATTGCCATGCTGTCGGCCTCCATATGATTGTCCCCAAAATCTGTATCATATTGTAACTCAAAATTTTCTACTTGTTCATCACAAGCGGGAGCTGGAGGGACTGAAGGAGCAGGAGCAGGTCTTAGCGACGGACAAGCACTTGGTGCAGTGGTTGACCTCGAAATCACCTTTATCTCAATGAGGTCCTTGGGCCATTGGATAAAGGTACCATGTGCAGCTCCTAGGGTTTGAATCTCATCGTTCGGTGGATGCTGCAGTGGCAAATGGGCTCATTCGTTCTTCACCGTGTTAACTTACACTTTCACTTCGCCGGCCATCAGTGGCGCCCCATGCACTTCTGTATCTGGGGTCAGCATAAAAGCAAGTCCCTCGGCTGCCAGAACCGTGAAGGTCAGCATCACCCTAACTGTTAGGATGCAGTTAGTTGGTTCCTACAATAGATTCATCCATATTTTTAGAATATTATATAATATATGGATTTGTTAAGACTGTTACACATTGTGACCAAGAGTTTTACCATTACATGGTCAACAGTGGCAAGGACCGATGGTGGATTTTTCGTCGCCTCAATTGATGCGCAACTGTTGCGCCTTTGGATTGGACTTTCTTGGTGCGAAGCAACGACGGGCTCGGTGTTCTGTTGCTCAACTCGGATCTCTTGCCTGATCCGTGCCTCCACTTGCACCAGCTTCTCGTCGAACTCAGAGCTCAGCTCGGCTCTGACCTGTTCCCGGATCCTCTCAGCAATGCGTGCATCTTTCTCTGCCTTCGTGAGAGTTCGCTTCTTGTACTGCCACGCGTATTTTGGAAAGCCATATTTCCATGCAACGTTGAAGCCAACACCCTTTGTTCATCCACGGTGTTCGTTGGTGCCCAACGCTTGAGTGAGGATGTCGTCCTCGCGTCTATGCGAGCAGGCCTTTTGCGAGGTTTGTCTCTCAGCAACCAACTTCTTCTGCAGTACAATTGAGTTTGGGTTAAATGAAGACTATGACGAAAACAAATTAAACATATTGAGACGACACACTTACTATATTTTTATACACTACTTGATATTGGATATTTTGCAACGTAATTGTCCCATCGTTGTTCTTAACACCCCTTGCCCTTGCCCAGTTCCTTGCCGATGGGTGCGGGATATCGCCAAATGGTGGCAGCATGTTCGATGCCTCTGCAGCTTCATCCTCCTTCTGTCATTGCACTTACTTCCCAGCACAGTGCCAAGCCGGTCCGGGTGCAAGTTCCTAGCCTAGAGTGCCCGATAAGCCTCGCTTCTGGCTTGGGATTTGGGAGTCGGTCTTTTTCCTTTCCGCTGTATTTGTGTAATTCTTTTATATTATTTTTAAGATGTGGATTCTGTAATATCAATAATTATCGATTTGTGTACCTCGGCTGATGCCTAGACGAGAAATGAATGCACAAATTAGCTGTGGAAATTCTGGTTTGAATTTCTGGCATGACAACAGATGAAAGAATATGTATTAGTGAAGGTATCATCTAGTAACACGAAAGTTATTTCCATGAATGCAAATGGGAATGGGATATAGATACATCTCTCGTTTTAACTTCCTGCCTGAAATAATGTAACGTGCATGCGCACTCAAGACCCATCTTGCAGGTACTGCAGTACTCTGCGAAATTCTTCAGAGCATACCACCGGAGCGGTCCAATATTTGGCGCCCAGGCACTATAGCTGAGGAGCCCAAACATATATCTACATGTTCTTATCCTAACGGGGTACACACGTTACAGTATTTTCTTTCCAACAAATCAATTAAACATGTCATGACTCATGACTTGACGGGAGCTTTGTACGTTCATCTAAATTCCGGCCGGTATCTAAATAACAGAATCGAGTAGCCTGATAAGTATGCAGTACCATCGCCTGTTCGTAGAATTCTTTGCCAGCACAAGGAAAAAACCGGCACGCCTCGCCAACATTTCCATGCAAAACGAAGAAATTCTCTCACACGTCGACTATAAAATACCCCGCACCCCTGGGCATGCATATACGAGCAGAAATGGAGGCATCCAAGCAAGCCATCTGCAGCTTGTTCGTGCTCGCTGTGGCAGCCGCCACAATGGTTCACCCCTCCGATGCCCAGAACTCGCCGCAGGACTACCTTTCCCCGCAGAACGCGGCCCGATCCGCCGTCGGCGTGGGTCCGATGAGCTGGAACACGAAGCTGCAGGGGTTCGCGGAGAGCTACGCGAGGCAACGGAAGGGCGACTGCCGGCTGCAGCACTCGGGCGGGCCGTACGGGGAGAACATCTTCTGGGGCTCCGCCGGCGCTGACTGGACGGCGGCGGACGCGGTTCGGTCGTGGGTGGACGAGAAGAAGTACTACAACTACGCCAGCAACAGCTGCGCCCCCGGGAAGGTGTGCGGCCACTACACGCAGGTGGTGTGGCGCGACTCCACTAACGTCGGCTGCGCCCGCGTGCGGTGCGACGCCAACCGCGGCGTCTTCATCATCTGCAACTACGAGCCGCGTGGCAACATCGTTGGCCGCAGGCCCTACTGATCATACGTTGTTGCAACAAGCTATATATATGTCTAGCACGCTTCGTCCCTCGCTCGTTACATGGATGTGTTTGCATTTTATATGTATACAAATAACAGCAGTCAAATCGAATAAGTGAATACATGATGTATTTCAGCTTGGATTGGAATAAAAACAAAACCACGATCCATGCGGCATATTCATATATGCGTGTTAAATAAAAGAGGGGGGGCGGGTAGGGAAGAGAATTGTGTGTGCATCTGTTACGATTGTCACGATTCCTTTCGGCAGTACACTTATCAAACGGCTCGAATATAAATTTAATTAATTAGTACGAAATTTTAATCTAGGTAAAAATTAGAACAGTAAGGTATTTTTGGGGTGAGTTCTTCCATCTCATTCATGGGCCCATTGGGGAATAATAGCGATAATATAGTGACGGACCCAGCCAAAAATTAGCTATGACGTAGTAAGATGTGCAGTAGTATGCTTTGAACTCAATGTAAAGAATTTACAAGGCGGGGTAATGAAAGTTATGTCCTAACTTGAATTCAAAGCATTTTTTAATTTTAGATTAGATTTTTGTTCAAGTCCGATCACGAAACGGGTGTCATGGCCATGCGCTCTGTTTTTTGCAAGTCCCTTTTTTTAATTATGCAAGTGCTAAAAAACAAATATTTTAATATTTTATTAGGCATCATTCATAGGCATGTCTCAAGCAAGATTCAAACACAAGATCTCTCACTCCATCCAAAATCTCCTTACCATCTCACCTACAAATGTTTGTTGCATTGAAAACAAATGATATTAATTATTTTGATACTAGTGTCATCTGAACATGTAATTCATATTTAACACCGTAGATGAGCTCAAATAAAAATTTTGTCAACTATAAAATTATACATCTCATATAGATTTTATATAGGTTTTGTCTCCATCCGAGATCGTTTAGAAATTTTAAATATTTACTTGTGCAAATAGATTTAAGACCTTATAACACATTTTTGGATATCTAAATGAGCTTAAATCAAAAGGCCATTAACTACAACTAGTTGTAGATCTCGTTGGCTCTATAAAAGTTTATCTTCATCCAACTTTATATGACAAAGTTATATATATATATATGTGAGAGAGAGAGAGTGTTACGCATCATAGGTGTCGGTTTTAATAGTAAACCAACACCTATAGGATAATGAGTGCTGCTTTGTATTAAGAACTGGCACATATGTGATGCCTATATATGCTGGTTCATGATAAAAACTGGTACCTATGATATAACACTTATATGTGCCGATTTATTATAAAAACCGGCAGTTATATAATGTCCATAGGTATCGGTTTATTATAAAAATAGCACCTATAATTTGAGAGATTATTAGTGCTTTTTTATAAACCGATATTGATTATAGGTATCGATTTTTAATTTTATACTTAAAAATGAATAATATTTCATAGGTGTGGGTTTTATGCAAACCAACACCTATAAGGTCGGTCTTTATGTGATGTTTTGTATTAGTGGACACATTACTAAAAAAGGCTCATTGGTGTCGCCCAAAAAGGTGTCGGTTAAAACAAATCCGGCACCTATAATGCATATACGTAGCAGCTAAAGAATAGGTGCCGGTTCTTGTTAAGAACCACCACCTATAGTCCCAGATAGGTGTCGGGTGAAGAGTAAAACCGGCACCTATAGTATAGAATGGCGGTTATTAATTAGAACCAGCACGTATTCTTCCTAAATAGGTGTCGGGTCAATAGTAAAAACCGACACCTATACTATAGGTGCCGGTTTTACTCTTTACCCGACACCTATAATGTTCCTTACGCTGTAAGCTTCGTAATATAGGTACCGGTTGTTGTTAAAAACCGACACCTATATTCCGACCACCTATAAATGCCACCTTTCAGCCACTTAGCTCATTTCTATTCGGTCTTCATGTGTAGAACGAAACGGAGGGGGGAAGGTTTTGTCGAAAATTTTCAGAAAAATTAAAGGTTAGTATATTTTAGTTGTTTACTATTTGTGTAGATTATTCTTTATGATATTCTTTTGTCATTTGTGTGTATATGCTGGTAGATGCATGACACCATTTATGTCATTTGTGTCTCTTTCTTTAATTCAAAGTATTTCAGATTGTCAAATTTGAAGAGACTATCACCGTATAGAGTTATGTAACCAAAATAAAATAATGTCATTTATATGAAGACGTCATATTTTTTAAAAATTCCCGTAGGACCGATGGATGAAGGAGGGATGAACGATGCGAAGCGGGGTACCTTGGAGTATGCCAGGGGAGTAACCAAGTTCGTGATCGGGCAACGAGTTCCTGGTCGTTGAGCATGACAGAATATTTGCATTGTCCATGTTCTGATTGCAGGAAGGAGAGACAGTTTCCCGCAAAACAAGTTCATGAGCATCTGCTAACAAGAGGTTTTATGCGTAAACACACATGTCAGGACAAACACGGTGAAGATGAGAATGACAGTGTGGACAATCATGGCGATGCAATGCATGAAGACAATGTGGAGTTACCTAACGAAGGTGAATACGACAATGACGAATCGGATGGGTTGGATCGGATGTTGCGGGATGGAGAGACAGCCTACGCGATGCCGGACAATACGAGAAGTTTAAAGCCATGGTGGAGGACTAAAAACACCGCTTTATCCAGGTTGCACCGAGGAGCACACCAAATTACATGTCGTCCTCTCGTTGTTGCGGATGAAATCAACCAACGGCTGGAGCGACAAGAGCTTCACGAGCTTCTTCACCTGATCGGAGACCTCCTTCCAAGGTCACGTCTCGCCGAAACGACATACCAAGCAAAGAAGGTTGTTTGTCCACTCAGCCGGAGGTGCAAAAATTCATGCATGTCGAAATGATCGTATCCTATACCGGGTGACTATGAAGACCTGGATGCATGTCCAGTTGCGGAGCACCGCGGTATAAGGGTGGAGGTAACGACCATGATGCCGATGATGACAGCGGTGGCCCCGTCCCAAAGAAGAGGAAAGTGCCCATTAAAGTTGTATGGTATTTTCCTATAATCCCTCGGATTGAGCGCCCGTATGCAAACAAAAAGCATGCAAATATGATGTGGTGGCACGCCGAAGAACGTAAGAAGGATGGGATGATAAGGCACCCTGCCGACGGGTCTCAATGGAGAAAGATAGATAGAAAGTACAAAAGTTTTGCACGCGAGATAAGGAATGTTAGGTTTGGGCTGAGCACATACGGGATGAATCCATTCGGTGACATGAGCAATCGGCACGACACATGGCAGTGGCACTTGTTATGTACAACCTTCCATCATGGTTGTGCATGAAGTGCAAGTATATCATGATGCCACTGCTAATCCAAGGGCCCAAGCAACCTGGCAACGATATCGATGTCTACTTCAGGCTAGTAGTAGATGATCTTCAGTTATATGGGTTCGGGGTGCGAGTGGGATGCTTACAAAAGAGAGTACTTCACCTTAAGGGCAATATTGTTAGTTACCATTCAAGATTACCACAGGGCTGGCAACACATCTGGACAAACAAAAGGTGGTTGTGCATGTGTGCGGTGCATGCGGGACACAAGCAAGCGGTGGTTGAGGTACTGACGAAAGCGTGTACATGTGCCACCGGAGGTTTCTTCCTGCCGGTCACCAGTACCATAGCAATAGAAGAGATTTCAATGGCACAATGGAGAATGGGACAGCTCCGATACATCGTACAGGCAGAGATATTTTTGAAGAGGTAAAAGATATTGAACATGTATTTGGTAAGGGGCATGGTAATACACGTGCGGCGGGCAAGGGTGGTGAGAAGCCTCTTTGGAAGAAGAAATCTATCTTCTGGGAACTACCATATTGGAAAGATTTGGATGTCCGTCATGCAATCGATGTGATGCACGTTGAGAAAAATGTATGTGAGAGTTTGATGGGAGTACTGATGAACATACCTGGCAAGACAAAGGATACGTTGAAATCCCGGAGAGACCTCGTAGACATGAACATCAGGTCCGAGCTACATCCTCAAGAACGTCCCAATGGCCGACAATACCTCCCTCCCGCGTGCTACACCCTTAGTGCCGCCGAGAAAATCAGCCTGTTGGAGTGCCTGCAGAGTGTCCGAGTCCCGTCTGGTTACTCCGCTAACGTTAAAACACTTGTCAATATTAGAGAGAAGAAAATAGTGGGCATGAAGTCACATGATTGTCACGTGCTGATGAGACAAGTACTCCTGTTGCGATTAGAGGCATCTTGCCGACGGGGTGCAAACCCAATCATAAAGTTGTGCTCGTTCTTCAATGCTATATATCAGAAGGTGATCGATCCAACCACACTAGACAAGCTCCAGGCAGATGTAATCGTGACCATTTGCCAACTCGAGATGTGTTTTCCACCATCATTTTTTGATATAATGGTTCACCTAGTGATACATATCGTGAAAGAGATAAAGATTCTCGGCCCAGTTTATCTTCATAACATGTGGGCTTTCGAGAGATTAATGGGGATCATAAAAAAGTATGTGCGTAACAGAGCTCGACCGGAAGGGAGTATCGTAGAGGATTATGCAACAAAGGAGGTGGTTGAGTTTTGCATCGACTATATGGATCTACGTCCCATTGGTGTGCCAATGTCCCGACACGAGGGCAGGCTACTTGGGAAAGGGACTTTAGGGCATAAAGCAATATTTGCTCCTAGCCTTGAAACACTACGACAAGCACATTTCGCAGTGCTCGAGTAGTCGGCCTTGGTGGCTCCATTTGTTGATGTGCATTACAACTCACTCCGAACCGAGAACCCAAGCAAATCAGAAGCATGGATCGCTAAGCAGCATAGACTGCATTTTGGTGATTGGTTACAGAAGCATATCATGGCTGCGAATCCTGATAGTGACTAGTTGTACATTTTGTCTCGAGGGCCTGTGAGCACTATTCATTCATTCCAAGGGTATGATATTAATGGGTATACATTTTACACGAGAACGCAGGATGCCAAGAGCAAATATCAGAATAGTGGTGTCCGTATAGATGCCTTCGACGGAAATGGTGTAAAACAAACATACTATGGCTATATAGAGGGAATCGGGAGCTTGAGTATGGATCTTGAAGGTACCACTTTTCCAGTGTCAATGGGTCAAAATTCCAAGTGGTTTGAAAATTGACAAGTACGGGATGTTCATCGTGGATCTAAACAATGTGGGTTATCAAGATGAACCTTTTGTGCTCGCAAACTCTGTAACACAAGTATTCTATGTCAAGGACCCTTCATCGGTGACTGATTGCCACGTAGTTCTCAATGGAAAGTGTGGAGATTGTGGCAATCGGATATCTACATGGCAAGCTTATCCGACTGGAGGTAGGGAAAGATTGCGCCTGCCATATCTGTAAGCCGAACATGACTTGGGTGTTACGATTGCCGATACAGATAAGGCAATCGGCCTATAGTCACGGTTTGGTAAGATTGAGGAAACCGACTTAGAGTAAGATAGGGTTTCCGATCTGTAAGCCCTCCTCCCAAGACTACATAAGGGGGGTAGGGGCGTCCCTTGAGGGATATCAGATTTAGATCAGCTTTAAGCTTTGAGCCTTAGATCACGAGATCAATAAAGACACTCGGCGGATCGAATCCACCGAAACAGGAGTAGGGTATTACCTCACGAGAGGGCCTGAACCTGTCTAAATCCTCTTCTTCTTCTAACTCATTGTGCTTGGCGATCTCGACTGCGACCCCAGAAATCATATTGCTGAAACGAAGTTTCGACAGTTGGCGCGCCAGGTAGGGGACCGCGCGTCGAGACTTCATCAACAATCTCGCCAACAAGCGTGATGGGATCTCTTTCAGGACTCGGCGACTTCGCCGCCAACTTTTTCAATGACTTCTCCTTCGACTCGGATTCAAACCAGTCGGAAGGAAAGACCCACTCGGCGCCGTTCGGGCTCCCCAATAGTGCCGGGATCTTCGACGACATCTTCAAGATCAAGATGCGATCTGCTCGCTCCAACGAAGGACTTCACTCGGCACCGTTCTGATTAACGAACACCGCCGAAATCTGCGCCAATCTTCTTGCATCCCCGACGGAAGTGATCTACTAAGATGAAGACCTCTTAGTGCCGTTTGGGTTACCAAACGTCACCGAGATTTTCAGCAAACTTCTCTCCCCCGAGTCGGCGGCGACCCACTCGGAGGAGCCTACTCCCCCAAGCTCTGACTCGGACTGGAACGATCCAGATCCGGGTTACCCAGGATCAAGGGAGGTTGCCGTCATCCTCCCGTCATTCGGCTCCTGCTCATCTTCGGAGCTCAATGGATACCTCAGCTCCGCCGGCTTCGACGACCTCTACGGCATCCCTTCTGACGAAGCCGACAACTCCGACTGCCGCATGGACTGTGAGCCGAAGTGCTTTGACGTCCTCATGGCTGAGCCGGACGAGTCCGACTCAGCCATGGCCAGAAGGCTTGCCGAAGAAGAACGAGCCAGGGTGGAGCTCGAGCGCAAGACAGCCGAGGAGGAGAAACAACGCAAGGACGAGGCTGACAAAAGGAAGCAGGATCTACGTGCAGCCGAACGATCTGTCCAGGAGGCCATACTCCAAACAACGGGTCTGCAACACCAATATCTTCCAGACGCCACAGCAGAACGCTGTCGCCGCACTCACGCTCTTGGACATCGTCATGGAGACGGCTCCTGCCAACGTGACTCCTATACTCGAAAAGATCAAAACCATCGTCGCTGCCACGGCGAACGGCCATCCCACCACTTCGGCACGAAGACCGACTAAATCTGTGGCCAAAACGCCAGACAAGAGATGGCTTCCACCTCTAAGGTCAGGTGACTATAAGAGGCCCGAGCCGGATCAGTCGACAACCAGGCCAAGAGGCCCACCCCACGAGTCCACGCTGAAGTACCAGGAGCAGACGGCCGACTCCCGCGACAAACCACACGGACGTCCACCAGTCCACCGCCGAGCCCGCCGCAACAGTTCCAGCTTTCCAACCAGCCAACAGAAGACTCCGCCGAGTGATCTGCGGGAGGTCCTTGATCGCCGCTACCAGGAGCGCGACCGACGCACTCGGGAAGATCGGAGGGGATCACCCGATAGCGGCGACGACGGAGTACCACCCTTCCCTCGGGAGCTCCGCCGAGTGCACTGGCCGAGTGGCTTTAAGCCCACAGGGATTGAAAGGTACAATGGCAAGACCAATCCTGAATCTTGGCTAACCGTATACACCCTTGCCATCCGAGCTGCAGGTGGCGACAACAAAGCTATGGCCAATTACCTACCCGTGGCCCTCGCAAACTCAGCCAGGAATTGGCTCACGAGCCTGCCAAGAGGCTCAATCGGCTCGTGGAGCGAGCTGAGGGACCACTTCATCGCCAACTTCAAAGGTACCTTCGAGAGGCCCGGCACACACTTTGACCTTTACAACGTCATCCAGAAGCCGGACGAGCCCCTGAAGGATTATATTCGTCGTTTCTCCGAGAAGCGCAACAAGATCCCAAACATCACTGATGACATCATCATCGCCGCCTTCCAGAAGGGAGTCCGTGATGAGCTGCTCATCGGGAAGTTTGGGCGCAAACCACCGAAGATGGTGAAGCAAATGTTCGAGACGGCGAACTCATATGCCAAATCCAATGACACCATTAAGGCCACCCGTCAAGACCGGCCCGATAGAAGGGAGGACAAGCAAGCGGGAGGAAGCCGTAATCCTTAGAAGGACGGCGGCAACAATGGCAACCAAGGCCAGAAAGATCGCAAGCGCCGATCTGAGGACCTAGTCGCCGCAACCTCCAACACTCAACGCCGTCCCCGAGTCGCCACCTACGACGCCATCATGAACGCCCAGTGCACCCATCATCCGAATCATAAGCACGCGGCGAAGGACTGCTTTATCTACAAGCAGTTCGCCGAACAGTACGCGGTGCAGCTCAACAAGAAGCCGACTGACGAGGCTGGTCCGTCTGGCGCCAAAAAGAACAACGCGACTGAAAATGCCAAACCTTTTCAAGACCCAGTGGGGGAACTCAACCACATCTTCGGGGTCCGCTAGCCTATGAGTCCAAGAGGAAACGAAAGCTAACCGACCGGAGGTCAACGCGGCTCAACCCGAAGTCCCTCAATATCTGCGGTGGTCGGAAGTGGCCATTACCTTTGACCGCTCGGATCATCCTGACCGAGTGGTTCACCCGGGGCGCTATCCACTCGTCCTGGACCCCGTGGTCCGCAAAATCAGGCTTAAGCGCGTCCTCATCGATGGGGGCAGCGCCCTCAACATCCTTTTCGCCAAGACCATGGATGAGATGCAGATCCCGAGGGCCGAACTAAAAGCAAGCTCAGCCCCCTTCCACGGAGTTATCCCAGGGCTATCTTCTACACCACTCGGGCATATCTCCTCCCAGTCACCTTCGGAGCCCGAGAGAACTTCCGAACGGAGAACGTCACCTTTGAGGTGGCCGACTTCGAAACAAGATATCACGCCATCATCGGAAGGCTGCGCTTGCCAACTTCATGGCGATCCCTCACTACACCTACCTTTGCATGAAGATGCCGGGTCCCAACGACGTCATCACTCTTCGCAACGACGTGAAGCAAGCCTTCACCTGCGATAAGGAGAGCTACGACATGGCCCAATCTCGCGAGAGGTTGCGTGGCCAACAAGAAGTCCGATTGGCTGCATCAACATCGGCAGAGGGCGAAGTCCCCGTGAAGAATATAGCCAAATCAGGATCCGGCGACGCCAAGACCAAGAAGATCTCTCTCGATCCGTCGGATCCCTCGAAAACTGCTGTAATCGGCGTTGACCTAGATCCCAAATAAGAAAGCGCGCTCGTCACCTTCCTCCAAATTAATAAAGATGTTTTTGTATGGAAACCATCCGATATGCCTGGAATTCCTAGGGAGGTGATCGAGCACTCTTTGAACGTCAAAGATGACGCCAAACCGATAAAACAACGATTACGCAGATTCGCACAGGATCGAAAGGACGCTATCAAAGAAGAACTTACAAAGCTCTTGGCTGCCGGCTTCATTAAAGAAGTCCTCCATCCCGACTGGTTAGCCAACCCAGTCCTGGTCCGCAAGAAGACGGGGCAATGACGCATGTGCGTTGACTATACCGACCTCAACAAAGCCTGCCCCAAAGATCCGTTCGGGCTACCTCGCATCGACCAAGTCGTCGACTCAACACCACTGCCAACTCCCGAGCTTCTGGATTGTTACTCGGGCTATCATCGATCAGCTTAAAAGAATCCGACCGCCCGAAGACATCATTCATCACGCCGTTCGGGGCCTACCTGCTACATCACCATGCCTTTTGGCCCGAAGAACGCCGGAGCCACATACCAACGCATGATCCAAAGATGTTTCCGACGCGAGATCGGCAAGAACGTTGAAGCTTACGTCGACGATGTTGTCATCAAGACCAAGCGTAAAGAAGACCCGATCGCCGACTTAGAAGAAACCTTTGCAAACATCCGGGCCTTCGAATGAAGTTAAACCGGAGAAGTGCACTTTCGGTGTTCCATCGGCAACTGCTCGGCTTCATGGTGTCACATCGCGGCATTGAAGCAAATCCGAGAAGATCAACGCCATCTTAAACATGAAACCCCGAGTAACCGAAAGACGTCCGAAGCTCACCGCGCATGGCGGCACTAAGCCATTTCATATCCCGACTCGGCGAACGAGGCATGCCCTTCTTCGATCGCTAAAGAAGACAGACGACTTCCAGTGGACCGCGGAAGCCAACCAAGCCTTTGAAGATTTCAAAGAGTTTCTTACCACGCCACCCGTCCTGGCCTCGCCTCAGCCCCAGGAACCTCTGCTGCTGTACGTCTCAGCCACTCACCAAGTGGTCAGCACGGTCCTTGTGGTCGAACGCGAAGAGGAAGGACGGACTCGGAAGATTCAAAGGCCAATCTACTTTGTTAGCGAAGTATTGGCGGAGCCAAAATTCGCTACCCTCGGGTACAAAAGCTTGCTCTATGGTGTTCTAATAACCACGAGGAAATTGGCACACTATTTTCGTGGTCACTCGGTCACCATCGTCACCTCTTTCCCACTCGGCGACGTCATCCACAACCGCGAGGCAACCGGACGCATCGCCAAGTGGGCCCTAGAGCTAATGCCGCTGGACTTGACTTTTAAGGCAAGAACGTCCATAAAGTCACAAGCCTTGGCGGACTTCCTGGCCGAGTGGACTGAACAGCAAGAGAACGTGCCTCGGGAAGACCTCCAACACTGGACCATGCACTTCGACGGATCCAAGAGGATCACTGGCTTGGGAGCAGGAGTTGTGCTGATTTCCTCGACCGGGGAAAGGCTAAGATATGTCCTTCACCTCCACTTCTCCGCCTCACACAACGTTGCCGAGTACGAAGCTCTTCTACATGGACTACGCCTAGCAGTCTCACTCGGGATACGACGGCTTATTGTGAAAGGCGACTCCCAGCTGGTCGTCAATCAAGTGATGAAAGACTGGTCTTGCCTAAACGACACTATGGAGGCCTACCGACAAGAGGTCCGCAAGCTTGAGGACAAGTTTGATGGACTCGAACTCTCTCATGTCCCGAGACATAACAACGAAGCGCCGATGAGCCGGCACAATTCAGATCTAAGCGCGAAGCTACCCCAACAGACGTCTTTGTCGAACATCTTTACGAACCAACCATCACGGCAAAGACAACTCTCACCGAGCAAACCACGAACGAAGTCGCCATGACCGATACCGACTGGAGGACGCCGCTCATCAAATTCTTAACCTAGCAAGAGCTGCCGGATGACCGGGATGAAGCAGAACGCGTCCGGCGTCGTTGCCAAGCATACGTCATGGTTGACTCCGATCTATACAAGAGAAGCCCCTCCGAATTCTAATGAGGTGCATCACACCCGAAGAAGGGAAGCAGCTTACTCCAAGACATCCACTCGGGCATATGCGGAAGCCACGCGGCAAGACGCACTCTAGTTGGCAAAGCTTACGGGCAAGGTTTCTTCGCTTATGCGGTCTCCGACGCGGATAAAGTCGTACGAACCTACGAAGGCTGCCGCTTTTCGCCCGACAAAGCCATGTCCCGGCCCAGAGCTCCAAACAATCCCACTTTCCGGCCGTTCGTGGTATGGGGCTGGACATGGTTGGCCCTTTCAAAAAAGCTCCAGGAGGATTCACACACCTCTTCGTCGCAATCGACAAGTTATCCAAGTGGATTAAGGCCAAACCGGTCGCCACAATTACTGCCGACAAAGCACAAGACTTTTCCTCAACATCGTGCACCGCTTCGGCGTCCCAAACAGAATCATAACTGACAACGGGACTCAATTCACGGGAGGCATCTTCAAGGAATTCTGCGAAGACTTCGGAATCAAGATCTGCTACGCATCAGTAGCTCACCCCAAAAGCAACGGACAAGTCGAGCGAGCCAACGGCATGGTCCTCCAAGGCATCAAGGCCCGCGTTTTTGACCGCCTAAACCCTTATGCCGGCAAGTGGGTCCAAGAAGCGCCCTCGGTTTTATGGTTGCTGCGAACCACACCCGGTCGGGCTACCGGCCAAACTCCTTTCTTTTTGGTCTATGGCGCGAAGCCATGTTGCCAAACGAGATGGAATATGAGTCCCTCCGGGTTCAGCGGCTTCAACGATGAACGCTACGACCCCGACCGAGTGGATGACCTCACCCGATTGGAAGAGGCCCGTGAGGCAGCCCTCATCCAGTCGGCCAAATACCTTCAAGGGCTTAGAAGATACCACAGTCGCAACGTGCGAGCACGAGCTTTCATTGTTGGCGACCTGGTCCTACGCAAGATCCAGACCACCAAAGATCGACACAAGTTATCTCCCTTATGGGAAGGACCATACATAATCGCTGAGTGACTCGGCCGGTGCATACGCTAAAAGCGAGAAGATGGGTCTATGGTGGAAAACTCCTGGAACATCGAGCATCTTCGACGATTTTATGCTTAATTCGGCTAAGGCCTCATGTTTTCCTTGACTGCCAACCTCAAGCAAGATGACTTCTTGAGTTAGCAGTCGGGGGCTGTACACATGTCAATAAAGCTCAAGTTTTCCTCATCAACTTTTGTGCATAATTTGGTTTATCATTGTTTAATGTCCTTCGATTCGAGCTCAGTGTCTAAGGACTGAGGGTTTTTCAATGACCTAATCAAGCCTAGGCTTGATGACAGCCAGACGAAAACTACTTAAGAAATTTCACACAAAAGCTCGAATCAAGGCATTAACATAAATAAACTAAAAATATCACAAGTTCTACATTAGAATGTTACGGATATGCGACATTTACAAGACAAAGTCGAAAGACAAATCAAATCTTGAAGTTGTTTACTACATCAAGGGATATTTTCTTCACCGCCTCCTGCGCCTCACTTAGCATGTCCAAGGCCTCGCTCGTCCGTCGTTCCATCGCAAAGACTTCTCCAACCGAGTGGATATCCACTCGGGGGTAAAGGGACTTGGTCTGTGCAAGAGCCAGACCAGCCCCCATGCTGGCTGCTTCGGTGATATTGGCCAGGTATCGGTCGGGAGCCAGCTGCAGCTTGTCGAATATTTCGATCGGCTCCAGCGAACTGGCCCCAACTCCTTGATCAAACAAAGACAGCAAGATCGGCATGGCGGCATTGGCGACCTCTTCCCGCATCTCGTCGCTTCATTTGATCCGCCCAAGCAAGACGTCGTATTGGGCTCGGGTTTTTACTTTGTAAGCTGCCAAAAGTCCCGGATCATTCAAAGCACTCGGTAAGCAAGACAAGAAGTTTCACTTCAAAGAAGATTACCTTCAAACTCGGCCTCCATCTCGGCCTTGTCGAGGCTGACCGCTTCTAGCTGGACTTGAAGCGAATGGACCTCCGAAGAATTTTCTACAACGAAGAAGATCGTCAACAACCGAGATCAACATGAGAATCATGAAGAAACTTGGAGAGGCGGGCTTACTCCCGATTGATCCTCGGAGGTCGAGATTCGCCTCCCGAAGCTCGCGATCTCCTCCTTAAAGCCGCCTCCCTTGACGCGGCCTCCTCCCGAGTGGCCTTCAGGCGTCCACCGAACGTCCTCTAAGGAGTTCAGGTGGGGAACCAACTTCTCCAAGACCTCGATTTTGCCATAGAGCGGCAATACTCCTTCGCGCGCAATGGCGGAAGAGTGACCGATTGAAAGACAATGATGATATAATTTAAGAGAAAGACGAAGGCTTACGTTGAGCAGCCGGGTCGCTTCGTTCAGGGTCTCGACAAGGGCATCCCTTTCATCTTTTTCGGCTTGCCGGTCTAGGATGATGCCCCGCCTCTCGCCTTCCGAGTCCCGCCACTCGATCCGAATGGGGGAACCCAGTTTTAGAGGACGCAACACGGGATCTCCTCCACCGTGGTCGGCAAGCAAGAAGGACAAATGAAGACATGAAAGATTCAAATCAAAAGAGTAAAAGAGTACTTCGAAACAAATCTCACCGGTTTCGGCGGCCGCTTGCTTAGGCGGAGTGGCCCGGCTGGCCTCCTTCTTCCGACTCTGCGCCGAGTGGTCCTCAGTCGGGGGAGCTTGAGCCGCGGCCTTAGGCTTCCCGACCGCTGACTGGTTTCCAGTCGGGATATCCCGGCTGGGGGCTGGGGGCTCCTTCCTCGGGACATCCTTCTTTGGAGGCGAAGGTTGTTTCCCCGGAGCGCTCGCACTTGGTTGTGGGCTCCGGGGCTTTGGCTCTGCTGGCCTTAGCACCTCGGGAGCTGCGGCTGGGGTTGGTCCTTCACTCCCCCCGGCAGGATCTATGTCCTGGGGCCTCCTGTGAAAGCGAATGCAGCAGGGGTAAAGATAAAGAGAAGTTTTCAACAAAAGAGTTCAGACTTCGGTTTCAGAGCATGCCTGGATGATCGGCGGATCTTCGGCGCCGTTCACGGCGATCGTCTCAAAGGTGGGGTCTCGGTGGGAGGAGCCGGGACGTCATCATCCGAGTCTTCTATAATCAGCCTCCTCTTGCTCGCGCGCTTGTTCGAGTCTTCACTCGCGCCGCTCGCTTCCCGGCCGGTCGCCTAGGATCTTGATCCCGCCCGGCCAGCTTCTTGGCGGGCGACGCGACGCGTCATTGTCGGACACCTTGTATGGCTTGGAGGTGATAGAGGCGTTTTCCTGCAGAAGAAAGAGAGTACAATGTTAAGAGACATGATGTCAAGGTTGAAAGATACTATGAAGCAACCGATCGGCTTACCGGAGGAGGAGGTCGGTGGATGCTGAAGGGAAGAACCGGCAGAATGAGGGCTCGCTCAACTGAGATTCCAGACGAGAAGAGATTATACATCCGGATCTTCAGGATCTCGTACTTGAGTGGATCTGGATCTTCCCGATTGGGGTCCGTTCCGCCTTCATACTCGAAGGCCGGTTTCGACCGTTCCTTGATTGGCGCCAGTCGGCACCTGATGAAGTGCCGAGTGATTTGTTCCCCGCGAAGACCCCTTTGCTTCATCGCCAAGATCTTCGCGAGCAGCTCGTTGGCCTCATCCCAATCTTGGGCTACTGGAACAGTGCTCCATGATGGACTCGGGATAGGAGGAAGGCCGACGAAAGATGGCAGGCTGGGTTCTAGGTTGCTAATGTAGAACCAGCCCGCGTGCCATCCCTTATTGGAAGACTTCAAAGGAAGAGAAAAATACTCCTTGCGGAGAGATCCGCGGAGTTGGAAACCTGCCCGCCGACAACACAAGGCTGGTCCTTGTTCGGATGAGGTTTGAGATAGAACATGCGACGGAAGAGTTGGAAGTGGGGGAGGATGCCATGGAAGGCTTCACATACATGAATGAAGAGAGCGATGTGAAGCATTGAGTTGGGGTTCAGATGGTAGAGATGAAGTCCATAGTAATCTAGAAGCTCCCGGAAGAATTCGGAGGTGGGAAGGCTGAACCCGCAGTAGAAAAAAGAAGTGAAAACGACGAGCTCACCGGTGTTCGGGGTCGGGAAGTCCTCCCCCGCCACCGGGCGCCATCCCACGATCTCCTTTGGGGAAGCACGCCGTGCTTCACCATCTCTTTGAGAGTGGATTCCTTCACGTCCGATGCGGCCCATTGGTCGAACGAGATCCTTTTTTCCTCCGCCATGAGAGTGGTGTTGATGGGAAGTGGATCTGGACGGAAAAAGTGGGGATTTTGACAGGGGAACGTGGGAGATTTGGCTGCGGAAGCTGGTTGTTGCAGAAAGCGAATTCCTTGATGGATGGATTTGGGAGCGCGCAAGTCTAGGGTTCTCCGCAATGAACTGATGAACAGTGTTGTGAAAAGGGGAATTTTTGGAAGATGAAGAGGCGGGGACGACCTCACGCCTTTATAGAAAGATTTGAGGGTTGCGCTAGGTTTTCGGTGAGTGGGCCGAGCCCATAAGAAAATCTACGACCCAGCTTAAGGTGTGGCTCGACGCGTGTCCTTAGGGACTTAAGCGGATGAGCTTAAGCAGATTTGCCACTGGCAATATGCGCGTGTCCGAGTGCCCTATACCTTTCAAAATCCTTCCATGCCGCAGTTTGCTTGACTTCATGAGAAGCTAGCACGATGCAACTTGGAAGGTGACCAACTGCTAAGTTTCTATAGCTGCCTTGATGACAAGGGATGTTTGGTTTTTTAGCATTTGGCTAATTAATTAGATCAATGCTATTTTTCCACCTTGGTGAAGATCTTTATAGATTGAGACCAGATATTATGGCATAAGCTATTTAATAATTTGGTCATATTTTTCATATGATTGAAAGAACTTGTTTTCCCATGAGGGATGATTGAAATATTTGTTCCGGATTACTCGGGCAAATCCACTCGGATAAGCATGAGCTTACCGAGTGTTTTTTTCACCCATATGGGTTGATTGAATTATTTGTTACGAGATGACTCGGGCAAATTCACTCGGATGAGTATGAACTTGCCGAGTAATGAGATTTCAATGATTGCTTTAGCGTGAGCTAGGCATCTACATGAGAATGATCTTTTATAGTCCTTGACTATATGCTTAGCCTATTTTTGACTAACCATATAGTCAGGGGCTACACCTAATTAGGTGCATCGGAGATGCACCTAGATATTTATTTTTGAGAATTTTTTAGATATTTTTCAGCCCTTCACAGTCTTTGGAGCCACTCGGGAAGATTCGAGGCAGAGATGATGGAATCACTCGGCGCCAAAAGCACTCGGTCAAAGAGATTTTTGGTTGTGTGCTGTTTTGGTCCAAGAGCTGAGTTGTCTCGTCGCGAAAAGGACTCGGGGCTACTGTGGAGATTGTGGCAATCGGGTATCTACATGGCAAGCTTATCCGAGTGGAGGTAGGGATAGATTGCGCCGCCATATCGTAAGCCGAACATGACTTGGGTGTTACGATTGCCGATAGAGATAAGGCAATCGGCCTATAGTCACGGTTTGGTAAGATTGAGGAAACCGACTTAGAGTAAGATAGGGTTTCCGATCTGTAAGCCCTCCTCCCAAGACTATATAAGGGGGTAAGGGGCGTCCCTTGAGGGATATCAGATTTAGATCAGCTTTAAGCTTTGAGCCTTAGATCACGAGATCAATAAAGACACTCGGCGGATCGAATCCACCGAAACAGGAGTAGGGTATTACCTCACGAGAGGGTCTGAACCTGTCTAAATCCTCTTCTTCTTCTAACTCATTGTGCTTGGCGATCTCGACTGTGACCCCAGAAATCATATTGCCGAAACTAAGTTTCGACAGAAAGCGAAACATTGTTGGAGTTGAGAATATCACCGATGAGGAAGGCTACGATCAAATTGACGAGTTACCACCTTTCGCAACAGATGTAGACGAAGGTGAAGAAAGTCAAGAAGACGAAGAAGAAGACAAAGAAGAGGAGAAAGCCCCATATGTTTGCAGTGATCATGAAGAAGGAGTAATAGTGATCGACTTATAAGTGGGAATTTGATTGTAACAAACATGAATCTGTAATTTTGGAACTGAATGAATATATTCGCATGTAGTCCCGTTGTAACAATCAATGGTTGGATTTAATTTGCTGGATGATTATATATCAATTGATGCATACATATCAGGCCCATTGGCAACCTAAGTTGCATGCATATGTAATGTTAGAGGAGAAGATAAATGGAACTGATGAATTAGGGTTTTGGAGAATAGGTGCCGGATCCAACTAAAAACCGACACCTATTTCTCCTAATAGGTGCCAGTTATCAATAAAAACCGACACCTATTTCTCCTAATAGTGCCGGTTATTTGGAAAAACCGACACCTATTTCTTCTAATAGGGACCGGTTTTTATTTGGACCCGGCACCTATCAAGTTAGTATATATATTTCCGGATCCGCCGCCTCCTCGGTGTCGTCCAGATCCGCCGCCAGGCCACCCGTCCAGCATCGCCGACCCGCCCTTCGTTGTCCGCCACCCGCCCACCCTCTGACCGTCATCGCCCGCCTCCGACCTGTGCAGCGCGCCGTCATCCAGATCCGCCGCCCGCCCACCCGTCCAGCGTCGCCCGCCTGTCCTCCGTCAAACACAGCGCCAGCCGCCCGCCGTCCACGCCGCCCGCCCGTCCTCCGTCTCCCACAGCGCCACCCCATCCTCCAACCGCCGTCGACCGCCTCCGACCAGTCCAGCGCCACCGTCCTCCGCCGACATCCACCGTCCCCGCCGTCGTCCTCCGCCCGCCATCATCGTCCGGTGTCCTCGGCCTCCTCCGGCCTCCGCCGCCCGGTGATCTCCGGCCCGCCTCTGTCACCCTCCGGTCGGCATCATCCCTCCACCGTCGGCCGCCCCCATAGCCCGCTGCGAAGCACTTCGGCATAGTCAACCCGGACCGACGTAAGTTCCTTTAGCACATTTTTCTTTAGGGTTTTGTTTCGCCTTTTTTTCCTTGTTGGTTCTATATTCTGTGGTGAGGGAGCAAATCCTGATATGCTGAGATATGCACATGATTTGTTTAGTTTTGTATATTGCAATGTGTAATTAGTTTTGTGTTGTGAACCTGCAATGATCTCACCTAGCTAGTCCCACTGTCTTTTACTCTTGTGGATGAGAGATACTCTGCAATGGATTTAAATAAACACAACCACAGATTTGCCGCTAACCTATAGAATTGGCCTGTTTAACTGTAGAAGCACTATAAAATATTTTTGTCAGGTTTTCAACTTGGAGAAGCACCTATTAGAAATGTTTTGAATCCTCAGAATCATAAACTCCCAACTGTTTATTAATCTATCAAGTTGCTCCTAACAATATAGTCATCTCCATCCACAAAATGTAGAGCTAATTTTGTATTGACCATATATGAGTGTATATGGCCTGTAGCCCTGTCTACAATTAATCCAGGATTCAAGGTATTCAGTTAGTAGGTGTGAATATAGTCAACAGCACCCAAACTCTTGTGTCCTGCTACACTGGCCACATACTAAAAACTGCACATATGGTTTGAAAAATTCAACTTGCCTTCTGTGAGTAGTGCTTTCTAAAGTTCTAATTTGCCTTTTGCTCATAAGTTCTATTTGTAAAAGATATATTTATGGAGGATTCACTTGAGACAAAGATACAAATATAATCTGTTTTCAGCTCATAAGTTTTATCTTGGTTCAAAATCCAAAATCTGTCCTAGAAATGTCTCAAGTTAGAATATTTTCCATAATTGACATGTAGACCAAAAGGCCAAAGTGCACATTCGACTTCTATTAGCTGCACTTAGAAGTTAGAACATTTGCTGCATTTTGCTGTGGTGTTTAAAAAAACAATTTAAGCATCGAAACAATGGTTTGACACAAGTGAGCAAAACCAAATAGTGTGTTTTTTACTGCACATCTATGGATTAATTGTCATATTCCATTAAAAGGAAGTTGTAGCGTTGAATCCTTCTTCCCTTCTTTCCTTCTTTCTTTCTTTCCTTCTTGTGTCCCCCCTCTTCTTTCCTTCTGCATTTAAAAAAAACATGAGCAGATGTGGAGTAATATTTTCACACACACATATACATATTATATATATATATAAGTTATATATATAGGTTTTTAGAAATTCCTTTTCTCTGTTAAAAAGTCCAATTTACACGAATGTTCGAGACCATTTTTGGATTAACTCTCTCAAACTTTTAATCATTATAGTGTAGAAAATGTCCGGAACAAGATAACGGTAGGCCTGCAATTTCCGGAGAAAACGACGGTGGTCCTGGTAGCCCAAGTGGCTTTCTAAACTTGAACCTTGAAAGCATGGAGGAGGCTACCCCTTTGGCCATTGTGAACTCTGGTGATACCGGGACCTCATCGACAAAAAGTGAGAGAGGTCCAACCAGGATGCGCTCGGGCCTTTACACTATAACAGCGTTAGATCCAGACGGGAACCCTACAGCTCCTGTGTCGGTACTCACCCCATACTCAAATGCTATAGGTGTCATCGTGAAGGATGACATCCCAATCAAGTACCGATACTGGAAGAGCAGTGATCCAGATCTATTGGAGTGGACGGTACCAGACAGAGACAAGGACCTTGCTTGGGACAAGTTGAAGCGGACATTCCAGTTTCCCACGGGATCACAAGAACTCGCAAAGAAGAGGGCCCTTGAGAGGATGAGCATCAGCTTCCGAAAGATCAAGACGGACCTTACCAGGAAGTTTGTGAAGTGGGGGCTGACACCAAATTTTGAAGATCCCAATTATCATAGGTGGCGCATTTTCTGGGATGAATTTGTGGCCTACAGAACATCAGATGAGGCGAAGGAGGTTAGCAAAAGGAATCAAGCCAATGCGGCCAAAAACTTGTTCCCTCATCGTCTCGGCCGTAGCGGTTATGCCAAGAACGTAGAGAAATGGCGAGCGAGGGAGGAAGAGCTGTTGGAAAAGGGGATCGAGATTGAGACAAAGGACTAGTGCGAACAAGGAAAGAATTACCAATACGTCAGAGGGGCATCACTCTTTGATACAGGCGAGTTGGTATACAAGTGTCCAAGTTCACAAGAAGTGTCCCGAAGGCTACATGATGCGCATCAGCAGTCTTCTGAGGGCTCTTTTGTTCCAAGCAGAGAGAAACATGAGCTCACACTTGCATTACAGAACGCTGAGCATCCGGGACGCACAAGGGGAGTAGGCCTCGTACCATGGAGGGAACGTTTTCCTGAGGACAGACATAGATACCGGTCTCGAAGTAATAAAAATTCCGCAGACCAATTAGAACAGATGAGAGTCCTAATGGAAAAAGTTCAAAAGATGGAGGCACTGCTAATGGAGGCGGGGATTGGCGGCGATGCTAGCCGTTTAGCCAGTCCAACAGGGAGGAAAAGCAGTTGCGCTTCAACTGAGGTTCCTCAAGAATCGGAGACGACTCGTCACCCTGTGGACGCAATCACAGTACGTACTGCATGCAGGTTGCATGTGCCACTGCAGAGTCAAAACCTCACTATAGAGGTGGCACGCGGTATGGCACATCCTGTAGTGGAGGGAGGAAGGATACATGGGAATCCAATACCAACTAGCTACTCAAGGGTTGAAGTGGAGGACGTGTCGAGCAGATACAGGGCCATCCAGCTTGAATTTCCTCCAGAGGAAGGGGTGAACACTCTTGGAGAAGCTATCCACAACGTCATCGTGTGGCGCAGGAGGTTCATTGTCTTTCCTTCAGGGAGATGGTGATGACGAGCCAAGCGATGGCGGGTCTAGCTCTAGCAGGCCTCTTGTCTCCCCCAAAGAATGCCAACTCCACCACCGTTGCCACGTAAGAGCCCGTGTCCTCCGCCGGCACAACGAGCTCCTGATGACCAGCCCAAAAAGAGGGGTCGACTGTGCAAATCTACAGATATGTCTGAACCATCTACTGTTAAGAAGGGCAAGAAAGCGACTATTTCTGAGAAGTCAGAGCCATCCCCGAAAGTGTCAGTTCAAGTACAGGACCACTTCATTCGCATGGCAAGGCCACCAGCCCCGACACAACCTATTTCGGACTTTCAACGCATGATACAGAAAAAGAAATTGCAAGAATTTTCCAAGGCTCAATTCACGAAAGACACCAAGAAGAATGAGAAAGAATTTCTGCAAAGTGTAGGGCTGAAGAGTTTGTCTGATGTGGACAATATTGCGAAGGCACCATTGGCAGCTAAGTTCAAGTTAGGTGGTCCTTTGACCACCGACGAATATCGCAACGTCATTGGAAATTGCACTCAGATGAGAAGGGTACAAGAGTGGTACCTACAGATGGCAAAGAAGGGTAAGGAGACGTTCGGTGTCTTTTACAAGAACGAGGACTTTCATCACGACGATGGTGTAATCTGGGTCCCATTTGATGAACTATTTTAGCTATACAATCTGAGGGAGCTAGACGTATCGATACTTCAAATATGGGTATTGTAAGCATACTCAAACCCCTAGCTAGTATTTCTAAGTTCATACCCTTATTAGCCTTTGTAAGTTCTCTAACTTGTTTCCTTATGCAGAATGGGGGCGCTTGAATGTAGAGCGACTTGTAACAAACTAGCATTCCTCGATCCTGCGATTGTCAATGCCAATCAGATTGATGGAGGCCTAACGTCCCAAAAAATGGTGTTGGACTACCTATACAGCTCCTTTGTCAAGCTTCAGGACATGAATACGATTCTTCTGCCCTACAACTTTAAGTAAGTAAGGCAGTTATCGTTCCACCTACCATTTGTCCTTACTCGGTGTTAATTGCCCTGTCCCTTTGTATGTAGGAACCACTGGATCCTTCTTGTGATCCATTTAAATTATTCCAAAATCATCGTTCTGGATGGATTGAGGAAACCACGAGAAGATTTCCAATCCGTAATTGACATCCTCAATAAGACACTAGTGAAGTACAAGAAGAAGTGCATTCGACACGCTCCTTGTTCAAATACATTCCGGGTAACCTGCCACCCTTGGTGCCAACGTCAAGATCAAGGAACGAGCACATGTGGGTTCTACACGATGAAATTTATGTGGACTTTCATCGAGATCGACAACTGGAACATTACGGATGCTGAGGTTCATCATTTTTTTAAGACGGAAATACGCATTTGTAAACACATAGTGTGGTTTCACATATTCAATCATTCCATTTGCAGAAATTAAAGCTCCCAACAAGTAAGTTGATGCCACATGTTTGCTTCGCCCTCGCTGAACAACTCTGCGGTTTCATCTTCGAACATGTCATCTCAGAGACCGGCGCATATCACGTTTTGTGAGTGGGTTTCCTTGAGGCTGGCGGCCCTAGTGCCAATTTAGAGAGTCGATCAACAGCAAAGGATATGCAGACTAAGCATTAGTGGGCAGAACTTACATTTTTAAGCTTGTAGATCAGTTATTTGGATTGTTGTATCGAACATGATCTAAGTTTATATATTTTCTTAATGTCTATCTATTTGTATTTCCTGAACAATTATCTAATGATGTGTTAAGTTTTTCTAGTTAATATTTTTATCCCTCAAAGCAACAGGTCATCTCACCGACTGAATGGCATGGATGAGGCCGGTATCGTCGTCGTTGTCCCTGTAAGCAGCAGGTAAGTATGTGTAACTATAGTTTTCATAGGAGTATGAGTTTAGAGCATTTGAGATGTTGTAGAGCTCAAGCGAGTATTTGTCAAGTCTCCTGAGATGTGTAACACATCTGGTCGTCGCCTTCATGTGGTTTGACGGGCACGTCTCAGGCTGAAGTTGACTGGCACGCTGAGTCCCAGAAATATCTCCTATGTTCTCTGCTCGAGCTTCGGGTTTTATATGTACATGGTAACTCACATGGAGTATTAATAATTTTAAATTAATGTACACGTAGTAACATCATTTGTGACTATGACATGTCGATACCGTATCAGGATAATACTAAGACAATCCAAATTAGGGCGAAAATCACACATTTATAATATATACACTATCAAATAAATATATATGGCATGATATAGAGACAAGGGCAAGGTTGGGAGGTACTACGTTCATGATTTGATTTTTTTTATTCAGTAGCTTAGCAACAGGACTTATTTACATAGAAATTACACTATAAAATTATCAAGCTTTCTATAGGAAAGATAAGACACACCAAAAATATGTAGGCACCAAGTACATAGGAGTGTACACCACCACCACCATTAATCGATAAATATGAATATAGCAGTGGTAAATTACCATATCAAGATGGTAGGCAGACCTATGCTGGAGATGCTGCACATGGCAAGCCATTAACCTAGCTATCCCTGCCTTCTTCTCTGCAGCCTCCATCTCACTTGGCTTATCAAGCTGCTTGTCTCCCAGCATGTCACCACTGCACTGCAGCCATAAGTACCACCTGGTGATGATCATTGAAAGAAACTTATTCTGAATTCATAAGTACCACCTTAATTAGCTTGTTGATATACTTATATCACACTGGAAAGAAGTGAGTGGTTGTCTATGTGGAGAAATGAAGCTATATAAGAAGGATTAGCCAATGAACAGAAGGGGATATATTTGTGGTGCACAAGTATATCTCAAAGGAAGATACAGATTACCTGTGATCCATGATGGCCTTATCCAATGCACCTAATCCACACTTAGTTTTAAATATGTAGGAATTAGATTAAATAACATAACTAATTGTTGTAGATCTTGATCTCATGCATGTATATGCATACATGATGTCTTAACATTAGCTAGCTTTGAACCTTCATGACCAGCTAAGAAAAGAGTACAGTACTATCTATCTTCCTTGCCAAACTACACCTTTTAATTAATTAGTTCCTAGCTAGATACAAGAATGGACAAAAATCTGGTAGCTAGTGTGTCATTATATATGTTTCAGAGGTCATCCAACAACTTCATTCTTCATTCACAGCTAATTCTTAAAATCTGGTAGATGCTGCAGGCAACTTGATCTAACTTATATTCTTGACCAACAAACCATGTACCAGCTGAGAATGCTCAAGTTTACTGAGGTAGCTACATAGCTCAGAATGCTCAGACTCTAGCATGCTTGTATAAACATAGCACTAAGTTAGCTACAGTTGCTTTTTCTTGGGATGCCTTTGTATAAACATAGCAAAATGAAATGATCCAGTTATTGGCCATTTTCTGTTGGCCATCATCCATCTGACTACTACTCACTACTACTTCTGCATATTCTATAGCTTGGAATTGTGTGAAACTGATTATGGACTAGTATGCAGCTGGGTACTAATTTTGTTTAAGAGTCCATGTCTGTTTTGTTGTGTGCCTAGAATCAGCGGACGGGGGTCTTGCATTTGAGGTGGGCCTCAAGAACTGAAATGTTTTTAATCCAACAACCCATTTGCTAGCTGGTCTGCAATTGCTACATGTTCATCTTATCAATTAAATTTGATACACACAGATATGCTACTTGCATTCATCAGATCATCTCCTCATAAATGTATGGATATGCATGCTGGCATTGTATGAGTACAAGTACAGCTATGTATGTATGAATGCATTGTAGTGATGTAGCAGCCATGTATGACAACAAGTTCATAGGTATGACTGAATGACCAAACATTAATTTAATTATTAGATTTCAAGAAAACTTTTATTGCATTACAATACATTCTCTGAATGACTATGCATACATTTATGCATGTGCTTTCTTGAAAGAAATTCTATGCACATGTAGCATTACAATATATTCCATGCGTGTGCTTTCTTTTAACTCAGAATTTGATGCTACAGATTATTTATGCTAAATATTATTTTTTGTTCGTTCGGACTAATAGGTGCCGGTTTTTAACAAAAACCGATACCTATTATCCTCAATAGGAGTGTCGGTTCGTAACTAGAACCGGCACCTATTCGGTAGAATAGGTGCCGGTTTGGTATTGAGAGCCGACACTTATTGGCCTAATAGGTGCCGGCCACAATTAAAAACCGGCACCTACTAGTCTAAATATATGTCGGATATTAATAAACAACCGACACCTATTAGGCCGAATAGGTGTCGGTTCTCAGTATAAAACCGGCACCTATTCGGCCTAATAGGTGTCGGGTGAAGAACCGGCACCAATGACCAAGTCATTGGTGCCGACCAATAGGTGTCGGGTCCGAAACCGGCACCTATAGGGGGTTCTGAACCGCCACCTACTAGGCATTCTGTACTAGTGACATACGATGTTTGACTATTTTTCTTATTAAAAAATTAGGTTGGTGCCATTAATTTATGTTAAAATGATTAATTTCACAATTGAAAAATGTGCAATTTTGAAAATTTAATTAGATTAGGAATTAAATTACAATGAATCCATATTAGCATGCTAGAAAGTAATTACATAACACGTGAGTATTATTTCTTTTGTACTCTATCATTGTGCATGTACGGAAACGTCATACCGATTGTATTAGTCCACATCTATCACATTCTCAACTCCTGCAATTATTTGGTTTTTTTTCGAAAGCTATGTACTTCTTCTTATTTGCGAGGTTATTTACCACTGCTGGAAAACTCTTTATAGTTCTAGTTTGCAACCCTTTTAGTCCGGGTTACAAACCGAGACCACGAAAGGGGACTAAACATCTTTAGTCTCGGTTGATAACACTAACCGGGACTAAAGATGGCGCGCCATGTGTCTGGCTGCATCATCTTTAGCTCATGAATCGGTCCTTAATTTTCATGAACACGCCAATCAAAATCATCAAACCATGACAAACCACCATTAATCAGGTTTTAATTTGCCATTAATTCATTAATTAACCAATTATGATTGACCAAATGAGCTACCATTAATTATCCATCTATATTATCAGACAATCATGAACTATTCCACATAAAATGGCACTAAAGTTTCTAAGCATGGCTAAGAAATTATTCCTAATTCTCTAGTTAAACCATTATATAAAGTTTAACTAGTCAAATTTTAACCCAAGGTATGCCTGGAGCTGCAGGAATGTTGCCCCCCACCGAGCTCTCTCTGCTTCCTCCTTCCCTAGTTTCGTGCCACTCCAATTCGTGATGAGTTTCTCTACTGAGTGTGGTTGGCGAAGTCTTTGATCATGGGGTCTGTCTTGGATCTCGCCAACAGGATGGATTTTGACAAAGGCTTGGCTTTGCAGGAATAAGTTCGTCATCTTTTCAGGTCACCCGTGCATCACCCTTCAGCTTCTATTTCGGGTTCTTTCTTTCTGCTGGTCACTTTTCATCGGCATCTCTTTTGTCTGTTCGAGGATTCTGTCACCCTAGCTCTTCAAGCTTGTTTGGGTGGCAAAGCTAAAAACTTTCATGTCTCATTACTTAAGCAACAATCATTTTCGCTTCTCGTTTTTTTCCTAAGCAAGTGGGCCTTCATGTTTACAAACTTCGCCGGGTTATCATGGATTGCTTTGATTGTTATTTCCATATTTGAAGCAATGGTACCCCCCACTGGGAGAGGGAGAAGCGTCTCTGGGAAATGGATCAAGGTGGTTTCTAAGCGGTCTAAAAAGTTAGCACATAAGATCTCTAAGAAGGTCTCTTTTGCTAAACCGATTGTCAGATCCCCGAACAAGGCAGCTGGGTTGAAAAATTCTATTTCTTTTGGCTCCTTTAAGGTTCACCTTGATCCTTCTTCTTGCTTGTTCCCTGGTAAACTCGTTTTTGGGTATTTTTCTTCCCGCTCAAACCCGGGCTTGCAACCTTATGATCGTGTTCTTCGGCCTTGCTTGAAACGGTCGGATGTTCTTCTGACTAGTACTGCATTAAATTGCCAACAACATGGGCTGCATGCAGAAGACTTCCAAATCTCAGACTGCACGTTCTCCAACATTTTTTCCCCTGATTTCAAAACCGTGCATCACTTGTCTCTCGCTGGGTCACATCGGCTTTAATTGCCCAGGAGGGACTCGGTGCACCCGGTGCAACCTTGTTGGGCACACTGTTTCGCGTTGCATGTCACGCAGGACAAAAGTTTCACGCTTATCATGGAAACCAAAATTCCGTGACGCGCGAAACGGTCTCTCTCTACACGATGGGCTGACCCGTACCTCCCCTAGTCTAGCCTGGAGTCCCAAAGCGGCCTCCTGGAAACCATCGGTCGCCCACCTCCACCACCACGCCCACGATCAGCAATCTATGGATTCATCTCCTCTGCCGTTCCAATCTGCTCCCCAGGTTGCTTGCACTAAGTTGACTACTTCTTCCCCAAAATCTTAATCTTGCACTCCCAGCACGCAGCCCCTTTGCACGAGTTCCTCCAATCCCTTTCGGTGAATCCAACTCCCTTTCTTATCGGCGGCCTTCACGTGGAGCAGGGATGGGAGCGGTCGACAAGAACCAGGGTGGCCTTGGAAGGTGAACCGCCGCGAGGCCATGAGGAATACGCCATTGTTTCTCTGGAACCAATGCCCCAAGATCACAATCTCCTACGCCAGGCCCTCACCAACGTATGCAACTTTTTGGAGGAGGACCAACAAGTTCGCATTGTGGACGCACACCTCTCGCCTCTCGGTATGGGGATGATCAAGCTTAGGTCGGTGGTTCAGCGGGAAAGGTTGGTCTGAAACTCTCCTTTCTTCCCGGGCCAAGATCTCATCATCCGTGTAGTGTGCCATGACGAGGGAATAAACACAAGATCCTATAGCTACACGAGGCTCTGTTTGATTATGATGCTTCCTTTTCCCCTGGACTACCAGAACGACACCTTCATCCAGGCGGCGGTTGCTTCCTTTGGTCGGCTGCTGGATTGGTACAGGGATGCTAATCGATCCAGGATCTTAGCAAGAATGCTAATACTGAGTACAGATAGAGTCCTGCGCAGCATTGTGGTTTCGGCGGGCTCTCTCTTTGATGGGACTGGTAGATCTTGGACGGTCCCAGTATATATCCTCAACGGCTAGTTCTCCGATCAGTTCCTTGCAGATGAAGATCCGGTCCCCCATGGTGGACAGCCTCATCTCCCTCCGGATCTTATTCTGCCTGATCCAATGCTGCTGGTCCCAGAGTGGCAGCACGAACAACAAGGTGGGGGAGATCACCTGGGTGTTATTGGGGGCGATCCCCACCAAGAAGGGAACCAACAGGAGCAGCAGCAATGGCACCAACATCAGTTTGAACAGTAACAACAACCGGGAGTTAATTAGCAGCAGGCTGATCAGGACATGTAAGCTGATGGTCAGAACGACAACATCTGGCCAGCATGGGATCCCCAGATCCCAGAGCACCCTAACATCCCTCGGCATTATATGAACATTGATCACTCCTCCTCCTCAATGCGCTACTTACGTGCACAGTGCCCTGATATACCACTTGAAGATCTCATCAAAGCCTTGAATGGGGAAGGGGAATAGGACAACTCCTCCTCCAATGAGATAACTTCCTCGCCTTTAAATGAGAACCAGGATTGCTTTGAAGCTCCTAGGGCAAGGTGTGCAGACCTAGCCTTTTATGGAAGGAGGGACATCCCCAACACCACCTTCGAAATCGGGGAATCTTCCAGAAACCGGTGCGCCTAGATGTGAGACTGCTTAATTGGAGGGATAGCTTGCCGGCAACACCAGCACATGGGCTAGAGATTGTTCCTTGGCATCCGGTGAAAGATGCCATTGCCCTCAGTCTTTGGGCCATGGTGGACAAAGCTATCAGAGAAGGACGCATGGCCAAGGAGGTGGCCACCGTGCACACGGTTGCAGCACACACCCAAGCTATAGATGATTCGGCTTGCACCACCTCCCAATCGGTCCAAAAGAACAAACTCCCACCGGGTACAAAATCTCTAGCCCTCCGTTCCAAAGTTTCAATTAGTAACAATCAAACTCCGTTGGTGCAAAATTGTGTGAGACGAAGCTCAAGACGTCATGTTAATTCCAATGGATTTTTCTGTCCAACAGTTAAGCTTGATGCAAATCCATCCAAGAAGTGCAAAATTGTTGTGGTTCAAATTGATGAGAACACTGGAAAAGAGGGGCCAGTGCAGCTCTCAGTGCTACAAGGATGGGGAATTGATTGTGGAGCAGCTCCTAGTGAGATCTCCGAAGACGTGCTAATGCAAATCCCGGATGATAACAATGATGATGCTCATGATCCACACTCCTCTCTGGCAGCCGGCCAAATCTAATCTCCTGCTTTATCATTTCTACTCTGTTCTATCATTAGGTGCCGGTTTAGACTATTTTGATCCCTTTTGTAATATGATGATGCCTCTTTCGGCTGTTGGGCCCTATCTTTGTCCCTCTTGTGGTCCCGACTTAAGTGGTTGTTTTCGGTGCTTTATATCCTCACCCCCCTTTATCCGGATGATATCTGTGATTATGGTTTTATCTTATGGGAAGGAAAACTTCAGATGTCTGTTTTGCTATGCCACTCAGGCCCTTATTGCTTTGTCGTTCTTCTGTTTTGATGATTAATCGCAACTAGATTATTCTTTGTTGTAATATCAGAGGAATTAATGCCCAGAAAAGTGGGAGGCAATCAGGAATAAAATTGATGAAAGTGCATGCTCGGTTGTTTGCATTCAGGAAACTAAAAGGGAAGTTTTTGACAGAGGTTACATCAGGAAATTAGCTCCAAAGAGCTTTGACTACTTTTACTTTATTCCTTCAGTGGGGGCCTCGGGAGGTATTTTGGTTATTTGGAAAAGTAATATCTTCTCGGGCATGGTCTTTGACAAGCAAAGCTTTGGTATCTCAGTTGCCCTAACCTCCCTCCAAGCTCCGATAACTTGGAAATTAACAGTAGTCTATGGACCCTGTGAAAAACCTCTATGTTCAGAGTTCATGACTTGGTTTAGGAATTACGAGATGGAGGAGCTGGATGATTGGCTATTTTGGGTGATTTCAATTTCTATCATTCTCTTTCCAACAGAAACAAGCCGGGAGGGAACATACTGGATACCTTCACTTTCAATGAGGCCATTGGACACCTGGGCCTAATTGAACTGCCAATCAAGGGTCGGGCCTTCACATGGAGTAACATGCAAACAGATCCACTCCTAGAACAACTAGATTGGTTCTTTTCTTCCACAAATTGGACGGTAGATTTCCCGGATACCAGAGTGATTCCTTTGGCCAGGACCACTTCAGATCATGTCCCATGTAAGATCCTAATTGGCACAAAAATTCCCAAGGAAACCATCTTCCGATTTTAAAATTATTGGGCAAAACAACCCGATTTCATGGATATAGTAACAGGTTTCTGGTCTACTACTACAGTACAGGGAGATGCAACCAAAAATATTGCAAGGAAGTTTAAAACTCTAAGAGCAGGATTAAAAAACTAGAGCAAAAATATTTCCAACCTCAGAGTCCTTATAGAGAACTGCAACACTATGATTGGCTTCCTTGATTCCCTAGAAGAAAGGAGATGTTTTTTTAACACTGAATCCAATCTAAGGAAAATAGTGAAGAAAAAGCTTCAACATTGGCTCCACTATAAAAACATCTACTGGAAGAACAAATACACGGTGAACAGGGTAAAGCTTGGGGGTGAATGCACTAAATTCTTTCACAGCATGGCCACCATTGCCTATCGAAGAAATACAATCTCACGATTAAGGATGATCAAGGGATTTGGATTCAAGATCATGCGGGGAAGGCTGCAATTCTTTGGTCTTCCTTTAAGGATAGGTTGGGCTCCTCTTCCAATTCAGACATGGTTTTTGACCTCCCAAGCCTAATCCTCCCTAGGGAGGGCCTGGACTCACTGGCTCGACCAATCACGCATGAAGAAATTGATGCGGTTGTTAAAAGGATGCCCAGCGATAAGGCCCCGGGCTGGATGGCTTCAATGGACTCTTCATTAAAAATGTTGGTCGAGTATCAAAGAAGAATTTTATTGCCTTTGTGACTCTTTCCAACAAGGGCTAGCCGCTTACGCGAATCAACACCTCTTGCATCACCCTGATCCCCAAGAAAGACAACCCCGAAACAGTCAATGATTTCAGGCCTATCTCCCTGCTAAACTCCTCTTTGAAAATAATAGCTAAAGTTTTGGCTGATAGGTTACAAGGGGTCATCCACATAGTGATTCATCAAAATCAATATGGCTTCATTCGGTCTAGAACAATTCAAGACTGCCTTGCCTGGGCCTATGAATATATCCATCAATGTCTTCACTCCCGAAGAGAGGTGGTTATTTTGAAGTTAGAATTTGAAAAGGCCTTTGATACCATTGAACACTCGGCTATCCTCTTGATGATGCAGAGCCTTGGTTTCCCAGATAGATGGATGGAGTGGATTAAGGAGATCCTCTCCTCAGGATCCTCTTCGGTGCTTCTTAATGGTGTCCCTAGGAAAACTTTCGGCTATCCCCTTTCCCCACTCCTTTTTGTGCTAGCAGCTGAGATGATCTAAGTTCTGATCAATAAAGCTAGACAAGAAGGCTTTGTCCACCTGCCAATTGCACAACCAAACAAGGACTTCCCAGTGGTACAGTATGCAGATGATACCATCATCATTCTTCAAGGAGATGCTCGGCAGATCTTCTTTCTCAAAAACCTCCTAAGTAGTATTCAAACGGCAGCGGCCGAAGGTTAACTACAGGAAATCAAGCATGTACCCAATCAATATCAGCGCTGACAAATTAAACCATCTGGCACATACTTTCGGCTGTGATGTGGGTTCCTTGCCTTTCACCTATCTAGGCTTACCTATGGGGACAACAAAACCGAAGATAGAAGATCTTGTGCCCATGCTGGATAAAATAGAAAGGAAACTCTCAGCGTGTGCGACTTGGCTATCCTATTCGGAAAGATTGGAGATGGCCAATTCAGCAATAACACCAATAACAACTTATGACATGTTCACCTTAAAAATCCCAAAAGGTATCATTGAAGCTATCGACAGAGCAAGAAACCAATGCCTTTGGAAGGGCAAGAGTGTGGAAAATAAGGGGGGCAACCTGGCAACGTGGAACTTAGGCACAAGACCAAAACTCAAGGGTGGTCTAGGGGTGATCAATCTGAGATTGCAGAATGATGCTCTCCTCATCAAGCAGCTCTCATAATTCTATAATTAGGAAGACATCCCATGGGTCAACCTTATTTGGTTTAAATATTATTCGGCCAAGGTCCCACATCACTGCAGGGAAACAGGTTCCTTTTGGTGGAAGGACATCTCTCGGCTAAATGACCTTTTCCACCTTTTCAAAATTGGAAGAGGGAACTCGGTGAGCTTTTGGCTAGATAACTGGAATAATATGAATACTTCAGTCAATTATCCTCATATTGCATCCTTTGCCAAGAAAAGAAATGCTTCGGTAGCTGAGATATGCAGGCGAAGGACATGGACACAATCTTTCATCTACCCCTTTCTAATTAATCTTACAGGAATTAGACTCACTGCAACAGCGATTGCAGGAACTGCCCTATGAAGAGGATTCTCTTGATAGCTGGTCCCCGATCTGGGGAAACAAATACACTTCAAGGTGCTTCTACAATCACATCTTCTGTACCTTCAAAAGTCACAAGAGCTTCCAACTACGTGGAAATCCAACCGCATTCGAGAATCAAATTCTCTACATGGCTATTGCTGTGGACAGGCTAAACACAAATTGATGCTTCAAAGAAGGCATATAAACATCAAAGATGACAACCTCTATATCCTGTGCGACACAATGGAGGAAGAAACTGTCGATCACCTCTTCTTCTTATGCCCCTTTGCTGCGCAGTGTTGGTCCGCCTTGCAAATCCAGTGGGATAATTGTCTGAGCATAATGGATAGAATGGCCCAGATGGTCTCTACATCCCTAACGCCATGTATTTCTGAGATAGCACTTCTGGCAGCTTGGGAACTTTGGAAGCTGAGGAACAACAAAGTTTTTCATAGAGCGACCCCGAGCCTAGCACTGTGGAAAGGAAACTTCAAACACCAGTGCAATCTTCAGATACTTAGACTAAAAAATGAGGATAAATCCTCATTCTGTGCTTGGATAGATGCTTTCAGTTAGATGTGTTTCCATTCTTTTTTTGAGTACGGCTTTGATGTCTAGGCATCTTTGCCAATGTTTAAAAGGTTGTATCCTAAACCCTTAACTCCTTTCCCCTTTATTTTAAATTTTGCTCGTAACTGTGGGGACCTCCCCCCCCAATTTTTTACGGTAAAAAAAATTTAACCCAAGGTATCAGAGAATAGGATAATCAATGCAAATTGGCCATAACAAAGGAATAAATTTATACCACCCAATGTCATTCAAAAAAATACACATTTAAAATAAATTAAGATTTTATATATAGGATCAACATGATCAAAGGAATTGTGTTTGGGATCTACGTGACTTGCCTTGCTGATCTTAAAAAACTTCAGATCATCCTGTAGAGAAAATGGCCTCTTTGGAAACGTCGATAACTAAGGCAAAAGACTAAAATCAACAAAACAGCTAAAAACACACATAATCAGCACATGTGGATATTTTTAACATGTAGGTCTTAATTTTAGACAAATTTAGAAATTTGAACCACCTAAAACCAAGCTAAAATAAATTAGTTATTAATTTTTCAAGTTTAAAATGATTTAAAACATTATTCTAGGATTTAAAGATTTATAACGCTAATTATTTTTGAAAACGAAAAGCTAATTTATTGCGTTAGCCCTGGATCGGTCTACCATAGACTCAGTTCACAGAGGGGTCTACGAATCCACGAGAAATGAACGACCAAGATTAACCCGAACCAACCAACCCTAGATTGGATCGGATCCCATTGGATCGATTGCGTGGACGACACGTAAGCGACACGTAAGCACCAAAGAACGACGTGGCGTTGACGCAACGACGACGTGGCTCCGACGTGGCTTCACCGGCGGCGAGCGGCTCTGAACCCAATGGTCATCGGTGTTCGATGATGTGACGACCGCATTGGAAGGCACAACTAGACTCAAGTCGCCACGAGGATCTCACTGAGGGCTAAACGACGGTGGACAACGACGGACGGAGCGGTGACGAGCTCAAAGTGGCGAGGCGTTCGGGATGATGACGGCGCGATGCTCCGGTGCTCTTCAGCAAAAACCGAGCAGCAAACAAGCTTTTCCTCCTCCATGCGATCCCAACAGAAGCAACAGCGACTCGAGACGACGACAGATGGTGACCATCGACACGACTAAAACTCTCGGTGGTGACGGAGCTACGACTTCTGTGCGACGACAGAGCTAATAGAAGCTAGGGTTAGGGTCGAGACAGCAAGGGGGCAACCAAGAACACTATTTATAGCGACGGAACGAGAGACCGGGCCCAAATCGGACTTTGCTGGCAATGGAAAGTTTAGGGTTCGGGGTCCAACTCAAACTCACTTTTCCCTCTCTTTCCAAAAATCCATGGAACTTCCAAAAGGGCAAACACGAGAGGGAGATCACGGGAACATTTCCCTCTATTGATTTGGCCGCGGAAGGAAAGAATCATCGGGATTGGAAAGGGGATGGCGTGGGCGTTGGAAAGCTTGGCGTCGGGAAGAAGACGACGAAGCAAACATGTGGGTCCCACTGTTAGCGACACCCCGAGAGAGAGAGAGCGACGTTGGCTCGAGCCTGTTGGGCCGCACAGGGACCGGTCGGCTCAGTGGTTTCGGCTCAAGAGCTAAAACATAGTTTTTAAAACCTTTTTTATTATAATTAGTGAAATGATATTTCATTTATTAAAAATACTTTCGTAGCTCAAATAATTCGTAGAAAAATCCAAAAAATACTTAAGAAGGTAAAGTATTTAATAAAATTTTATCTTGTATATTTATATATTGGAAATTATTAAGAGGAATTAATTTTTTCTTCTAGAATTTTAATTCATTTTATAAAAATGCATTAAAGGGTAAATTATTAATTAAAGCGATTTTTCGAGCGTGACAATCCGTCTCCACCGCAACCTCAGTTTGCACAATCTCCTCCGTCTTCACCACCGCAACCAGCTGCAAGCACCTCATCCCACGCTGTCAAAGTACACACAAACGAAGTAGCCAACTCTTGACGAGCCGAAGAAAGCCGCTCTCAAGAAAAGACCGTATGATATGACTGACGAGGAGACTGACCAGGAGGTGAAAAGCCAAGTGAAGAAGCACTTCAACCCGCGGATACAACATAAGAAGATTCCAATCGACCCGACAACTATGGCCTTCTTTAGAAGATGAGCAAACCCACGAGAAAGACCCTAGTATAAGACTACGACCTCAATTTGCAGGTCTTATGCGAAGAGCACAAGAAAGACAAAGGCAATCCCTTAGCTTCGAATGCAAGAAAAACAAGCGGTTGACTCGATGCCAACGAACCTTGATATTACTCTACAACTTATGGCAGATACACATCTGAGCGAGGAGCAACTGCTGGGGATAGCCCTGATGAGGAAATCACATACTCATATACAACCATGTGGGGAAATTTTGATTAAAGGGTGAACAAATTCTTTATCAAGATTGGTTTTGATATTTTTGATGAATTGTTGTTGCATCATGACGTGTGTTCATTTACATTTTCAGAAATAAATATGTGGATCAAAAAGAGCGTTAAACACACATGGAAGGCATGGAGTACAAATGAAGTTGATTGAGGGCCAAATCCAAGTATTCCTAATGTTCTCCACCAGGTCACCATGTCACTTTTGGCCCAAGGAAAGAAAGAGATATAATCCAACACGTTTTGGGGCTGGAATCGGACTGTAGGACATTGTTGAATTGTAACGGTTGCCACGGCTTCATACGGACTCCGATTTGGACATTGAAATACTTCATGGAAAGCTTATGAAGTCTATTTTCCAATGGATCAGGTCTCACTTGCATATCTATCTAGAATCGTCCGTTATCATCAAATTTTAATACAGCTATCTTTCTCTGTCCTCGGTGCAGAGCCGCCAAATTGGGCCTATGGGATTTGTATCAAGTTGAGTCCATTACGGTCGCGTCCTAGGGTTGGAATACGTTCCCAACTCATTCTCCCACCTGTATAAATACACCCATAGCCGCCTAGAATAATTTGGATTTTGTTTATGTAAGTTTAGCTATAACTACTTCCTTATAGACATGTGTGTTGGCTAGACATCCGTTCTATTTGATTTGGAACCCCATCTTTTCATGTGCATTCAGATCTAAAACTAATATTTACAATTTGAGTTGTTGTTCATCTTGTTCTTGCTAGTTCTTCACTTGCTTGTCGGAATAACCCTAGTGGTTTGGTTGATCGTGCTCTGCAAGATCGCGTCAACCGGTGGAGTTGGTGTATCAGTCGCTAAGGCGCAATTACTCCGTGAAGTATCGTAGTCGGGTCATGAACGTCGCTCCATTAAATCGTATTTATCGTCTCCACCGAAAGATTGGGACACCCTAGTGCTTATTAAGCCCCTATCAAGAACGCCACAGAAGATGATCTAAAACACCCATATGCAATCAGCGCACCACTTTTAAAGCCAGAGCTGATTAAGAACCTAACTACACAGATGTAACGAGTCCATCAATAGTACATGAATCAATCAGCTCATGGTAGGATTATGTTCGCAGTAAGGGTTAAAGATGAAGATTTCTTTCTTGGGATGTAGATATATGGATGAACTTCAAGGATATCTATGATGTATATCAACCAGATGCCCTTGAGTCTCTCTTCTCGGTTGTTGACTTATGTAAGTGTCATTTAATTTTATTTCATTCATTAGTTTCACATACCCAAATCCTAGGTTTAGGTAAAATATTGTCAAGACAAAATAAAAGTAAAGAATTCCAATTTTTTGACCCAGAATTTTTCACTTTTAACTTAGGTCATGGGTATCAACTTAGCAAGTGCACATGCATATGCATAAAACCTATTTGACATTTGATCTTTGTGCATCTGATTCTCCTTTATTTTGACTGAAATTTTCATTTCATCATAAATGCATCTTCTCAGATCCCTAGGGATTTAAAAAGGACCCTATACCGTATTAAGGAACATATACATGGAGGGGACACCTAAATAAAGGAAGGTTTACCCTAAATATAAAAAATACACCAAGCTAGATGAAAGCCATGGAAAAATTTATGTATAAGCCTAATATTATATTTAACTTGATATAATTTTTGTATAGATTGACAACTAAGAATGAAACCCCAAACATTTTGGACAGAACAGGCAAGTACATAGGCTAAATACGAACCTTATCGGCTAAAATAAGCAACTTGCTTAAAAAGTCTTCAAAATGCACATAAAGGCATATAGGAAATAATTTACTCAAATACTAGGTTAAATACCATAATTAAATATAATTTTTCTAGAATTTTTCTCTATAGTTTAGTACCCCTAAAAATTCAAACAAGATTCAAAATACCCTATCTTTGCTGAATTTCTGAGTGCAAACCACAAATGATTTTTGAGTGAAACATAGAAAAATGGACTTTAGTTTGCTCCCCAATTTCCAGGAAAAGTTTCACCAATTTACCAAACCCACACAACCAGATATGGGGCTGCAAAGTTCGAGGTGAAGAATAATTTGAAAATACCTACGAAAATTCGAGTACACTCAGTCATCTACCCATACCCCTCTTCTTATCCTAGCTTACCACGAAGTGGACCCACATGGCAGCCTCCACAGCTAGCTTACCCTCTGTCTTTTTCTCTTAGCCGACCAAGAAGAGCGCGCATGGGCCGACCGCACGCAGAGCGCCGTCGACGCATGGCCGCGACGTGCTAGCGTCCAAAACATTTTCTCTCGCCCTCAAACTCCTTCTACCACATCGTCCAACTCCATTCTTCATCTCAAGGCCAACCAACTCGAGGAAGACGGCCTCACCTTCCCCATCTCATTTGCCTCGTCGGCGTCGGACACGAGGAAGACGACCACCGCCACCGTCAAGGAGCCGTGGTCTTTTCCCTCTCTTTGGCGTTTCATTCTCACCGCATCACGCCGACCGGAGCCCAGGGCACCGCCGCCATGACTACGTCGCAGTTCCGACCAATGTAGACCAAGGCATGCCAAGCCTCAGCATCGCCTCAGCCATCTCCTTATTCTCCCTCAAAAATCCTGAAGAATGGTGCACTGACGAAGTGGATCGCTATCGCCGTCCCCAAATTCCGGGCGCCATCACCATAGCCGATTTCTTCACATCCGGAGAGCTATAATATAATTTGTTGTGCCAGGAGCATCCTTGGGAGGTACTCGAGCTGTTGCATGCCTCACCCCTACCTCTCATGCCCCAGATCTAGCCAGCACCATCACCGTGAAGTTTTCCGCTGTCACCGGAGCCGTTCTCACATCGCCATCGACATACGAGCATCATCAGCACCTGGTCGACGTCGGGTAAGACTCCATTGGCCCCGTAAACACCTTTGCATACATCGCATTGCGTTAAAACGGGCTAGAATTCAACATGCATCGCTCACTCGTAAGCTGCAGTTGCTGCGCCGTCGCCGCCAAGGATTCCGATCGCCATTGCACGAGAAACCACCACCATTAGCTTCACCTTCCTTCTCCGCACATTTTCTCTTTTGATCACGAACACAGACGAGCCGCCAAACATCGCCGGAGCCGGTGAGGAGCTCGCCGTCGCGCCGAGCTCTGTCCTTTTTCTTCCCTGTCACGCTGACAAGTGGACCCACACCTTCAGGTGCCAAGGCTTCAGTTCAAAGCCACCTAGTAACTGACAAGCGGGTCCCGTGCACGGGATAGTTTAAAAAATATAAAAGGGGAAAAGGCAGTAGGTAGTATTTTTCTCACAGAGAACTAACCTCACTTATAAAATCCATAGAAAATTCAAAAAAAAACTCATTTTTGAATAAAACAAATTTCTGTAGACTCCCTAGAAAATGAGCTTTAGTATAGAACTATAAAACATGGCCCTCACTGCACAAGTTTTATCCCAAAAATTTAAATAATGAAAACCACACATACAAAATGTTCAAACTTGTAATATATAATATATATATATAGAAAATTCAGTTTAACATCATTTGGGACAAACTTGAATCCTATAGACTCCTCATCTCACCCTCTCTAATTAGGGAAATAAAAATATATACATTCCTTGGGCCAAATACTGGTAAAACTATTATTGGAAAAATGATGCACTTTAGGTAAACCAATCTTTAGGGATTTATTTAAAACTTATTCTACCTCCTTTTTAAATAAACCCAAGCTCTGTAAGACCACTAACCTACATGCTATCAAGGTACAAAAAGAAAAATATAGGCCACTGCATAATAATACCACCTAAACATTTATTTAAGAAATAGATGCACACCTTCACTTGGAAATTTGTAGGAAATTTATTTTTGATCCATTTTCAATGAACCAAGTTTTTATTAAACCAGCTAGGAATGAACTTCAATTAGGTAAAATAAAATATGGCAACTCATATACTGAATATATAGGAAAAGCCCTAAATAGATAACCTAGGAGCTAATTGTCATAAATCAACTAAGTACCATGTGTATATACATATAAATATATGGTTGTACAAACATGAATGGGACCCTAGCCCTAGGTATATTAGAATAGAATATGTTGAACCAGTGAACCCACAATTCTATCTCAAGATTATCAAGACTTAGTACAATCAGCCCGATAGGCAAGACCTAAGTTGATATATTGGACACCTACCATAATAACTTTTCCTAGTGTATAAAATATATATAGTGAAGCAATTTAGACTCCAAAAGATTTTGCACTTAAGAATAGATTTATTGGCTAAATTATCCACTCTCAGCCCTCTCAAGCAAAATAAACAAGTTCTGGACCTAAAACCCTAGGACCACATCTATAGAACACCATAGGCCTAGAACACATTATAGGTTTGTAAAATACCTAACAAATTCATTATAGCTTTAAAAATTATGAAACCAATTGCATTAATCTTGAGAAACACTTTTCTTCACCTCTGAAAGGTCAAGATCAATATAAATTCATTCATAGGAACATTTTAGAACGATACTTAGTTAAGTACTACCTTGTACCGAGAAAACCCAAAATTAATAACTTCTCAAAATAAAGATAGATGAATTAGGAATTTCTTCACCACAAAACTTATCCACACAGCACCTAACTGCCACTAGGTAACCACATGCATTTTAGAGCATTTCTGATTTTCATTCGTCTCGATACTTATTCATTACCGTTATTTTCTTTAGTGTATAACTTTGTGATGGTGAGGAGATTCGTATTCTAATTCACCCCAAGGAGAATCCCGTGCCAACCAAGGCAAGTTCATGCCCCTTCTTTGAACACTTTGAAACCCATGTTTCAGGCTAAATATTTTGTTTGTAAAGTTGCATGTGTACTTTACTCTATCGACACTTTTAAAGCTATAATTTGTAGTTATGTCCTCAAAGTGCATGAATCCTTTTTTGAAAATCACTCCCTTGTTGTTTTGAACCTTAGGATTAATTAGAGTACTTTAAAGGTGCTCATATGACTATGCTAAGTTTTTATAAATTAAAAATGCTTAGCCTTGCTTAGTGATAAATAGGAACATGGTTATGGGTCACTTAATGTATTTTATGAAAACTTTTTTGGACATTTTGGACAGAGGTGAACCTCAGATTATTTGTGAAACAACACAAGATAAAATGTGATTTTAGACTTAGGCGGCAAGTGGCAAGCAATTGATGTATTTGTATGCCGATAGGGGGAGTGTTAGCCTGAGTCGATTAAGGACAGAACTACATGTCATTCATTATGTTTACCGTACAACCACATGTGCTAGTATGGGATAGCCTTAGCTGAGTAATCCATGTAGCACTTAGCCTTGCACTTTGGTAGGCTAGTGTGTATGGGTTCGGATAACCCAGAGGAACTTCCTTTCTTACCCCGATATAGTAGGTTAGGTGACTAAGTCTGTCCATGTCACGCCCAGAAATTCAGATCCAAATTTCCGAAGCTATATGTGTATTAAAATCCCTGTCCAGGACCAGCCAGGGTACACATATGACAATTGTTGATATTACAGTTCCACGTCTTAGAAACATTACAAAAAGATTACAAAAGAACAGCGGAAAAAGGAAAAGGGGCCTAAGCCTAAGCTTGACGCTGGCCACGTGGCTTCAACCATTCCACATTTATCTTCCAGAGTGCAGGACAAAGCCTACTCAACTTTGTCTTCTTCTTCAGCTTCTTGCTCAGGTTCTGGTGAAGAGGCAAGGATGAGTACTTCCACATACTCAACAAGTCACATCGGAAGAGGGAGAGAAGGAATGCAGGGAAGACAAGGGTTTGGCTAAGGTTTGATTTTGCGCAAACAGCAAGGGTTTTTCCAAACAATTGGAATTTTGAGCACGATCAAAACCGTAGTAATTTAAGTAATTAAGACATTTTGAAACCAACACTGTCCAATGTTATCCTCATGTTGCGACAGGCCCAACCCATCCAACTATACTAGTCATGTTCCATTAATCAGGGTTTAATAGTGTGAGACTAATCACGGTGAGTTCGGTTGATCGCCCAATTACCGCGGGCACGGCTATTCGAATAGTTTTACTCTGATCAAAGGGGTGCATCTGTACCCACAAGACACAGCCCCACGACACGGTCTCTCGTGCGCCAGAATACAACCATGGTACCCTGGAAAGGAAACTGTGATAGGACCGTTCGTATAACCCCCCGCTAAGCAAGCGAACCCCACCAAGGTTTCGCCCCGACTCCAAGACCCTGGGACGTGGGCAGCCCCCTCGAGTGCCTCTGTGAATCCGGCAGCCCAGCAACCCTTATACCGGGGCCGACTGAAACTCCATCCCACTCGCCCTTGCCGATGAGTTCGTCAGCTAGGAGAGACTACACTACGGGACCCACCTTACCCATTTTGGCTTGTCATCCTTCCGAGGGTTCCCATGAACCGGTCCTTAATTGCCATGGGCGCCACTGTCCAAAACCATAGCGCCCACAGCCCACCCTTTGTCATATTTTAGTTATTAATCCGGTTCACCTAGTTCTCCAATTATTATTCTTCCTAATAGATGTCCAGGAGATGCATATTAAGTGAGAATGACTCATTTATTGAGCTAGTGAATCTAAGCCAGGCTCAGCATAACCTAGTCTTGAATCTAATCATATTATTTTCTCAAGTTTAATCAAAAGGTTTGGAGTGACAAACCTAAGGCATAAACTAAATATACGGTGTACTATTTCCCATGAAATGACATTATAAAATACATGCAATTTAATAGAGGAAAAAAGGTGTTTTAGAAAAAATGGGAGCAATATGATCAATAATATAGTATGACTTGCCTTGCTCTTTGACTTGGGGGACTTCAGCAACAACCTCGAAATAAACCGGGTCGACGGAACTACCGGGATCTGCACGACAAACAAGCAATTCAACAAAATAGGCTAAAAAGCTACTGAAACAGAGAACAAAACTATTTTAATGGATTATTGGCATTTTTATGAATTTAATAAAATTTGAATGGGCTAAAACGGAGCTCGGATTGAAAAGATATGATTTTTAGAAGTTTTCTAGTTTTTTTACTAAAACAGAAAAGTCCTTAATTATTTTATTGCGCAATAAATCCCAGGTGGTGACGTCATCGGCTATGGTGACGTCAGAGGCCAAGGGCTGACGTCAGCGGTCCGCGGGAGCGCCGGTCCACGGTGGACTGGGTCCATGGGCCGGACGGGAGCAGTGCACCACGTGGTGCACACGTGGTGCCGAGGTGGAGCCGGGTTCCGTTGCGGCTGTCCGGACGGCTTCCCAGGTTGGAAATTCCGGGATGGTATGGACGATGTTGGCGGACGATCATAGTGGTAGGTCCACTTTGACCGCCGGGAGTGAAACGTGGCCGTTGGGGATTCCGTTGCTGAGGTTGTGGCCTAAACTGAGTGGCCTTTCGCTTTCTGAGCATTTTATTGTGTTTATCTTCTTGACAGATGGCTTTGTCGACTAACTTCTTGAAGTCGACATATTCTCCTGAGATGAGTTTGTCTGTTAACTCATCGTCCAGCCTGGCCAAGAACTTTTCTTGACAGTCAGTGTCGAAACTTGGTTTCGGCAATATAATTTTCTGGGGTCGCAGTCAAGATCGCCAAGCACAATGGGTTAGAAGAAGAAGAAGATTTAGACAGGTTCAGGCCCTCTCGAGAGGTAATACCCTACTCCTGTTTCGGTGGATTCGATCCGCCGAGTGTCTTTATTGATCTCGTGATCTAAAGCTCTCGCTTATGAAGTCGTATCTCAGATCTAGTGTTGGATATCCCTCAAGGGACGCCCCTTACCCCCCTTATATAGTCTTGGGAGGAAGGGTTTACAAGTCGGAAACCCTATCTTATTCTAAGTTGGTTTCCTCAATCTTACCAAACCGTGACTATAGGCCGATTGCCTTATCTCTATCGGCAACCGTAACACCCAAGTCAAGTTCGGCTTACAGATATGGCAGGCGCAATCTATCCCTACCTCCAGTCGGATAAGCTTGCCATGTAGATACCCGATTGCCACAATCTCCACGGTAGCCCCGAGTCCTTTTCGGTCGACGAAAACTCGGCTTGACCAAAACGCACTCAACCAAAAATCTCTTTGACCGAGTGCTTTTGGCGCCGAGTGAGTCCATCATCTCTGCCTGAATCTTCCGAGTGGCTCCAAAGGCTGTGAAGGGCTGGAAAAATATATATAAAAATTTCTCAAAAAATAAATATCTAGGTGCATCTCTGATGCACCTAATTATAGGTGTAGCCCCCGACTATGTGATTAGTCAAAAATAGGCTAAGCATATAGTCAAGAACCATAAAAAATCATCTTCATGTAGATGCCTAGCTCATGCTAAAGCAATCATAGAAATCTCATTACTCGGCAAGTTCATACTTATCCGAGTGAATTTGCCCGAGTCATCTCAGAACAAATAATTCAATCATCCCTCATAGGTAAAAAGCACTCGGTAAGCTCTTGCTCAACCGAGTGGATTTGCCGAGTAATCCCGGAATAAATATTTCATTCATCCCTCATGGGAAAACAAGTTCTTTCAATCATATGAAAAATATGACCAAGTTATTAAATAGCTTTTGCCATAATCTTGGTCTCAATCTTATAAAGATCTTCACCAAGGTGGAAAATAAACAAGCATCGGTAAGATTATCCGACCAAATGCCAAAAAACCAAACAGCCCTTGTTCGCCAAGGTAGCTATAAAAACTCAGCTGTTGGTCACCTTCCAAATTGCATCGTGTCAGCTTCTCATGAAGTCAGACAAACCGCGGTATGGAAGGATCTTTAAAGGTATTGGGCACTCGGACACGCGCATATTGCCAGGGCAAATCTGCTTAAGCTCATCCGCTTAAGTCCCTAAGGACACGTATCAGACCACACCTTAGTTGGGCCGTTGATTTTCTTATGGGCTCGGCCCACTCACCAGAAAACCTAGCGCAACCCTTAAATCTTTCTTATAAAGACGCGAGGTCGTCCCCGCCTCTTCATCTTCCAAAAATTCCCCTTCTTGCAATACTGCTCATCAGTTCATTGCGGAGAACCCTAGGCTTGCGCGCTTCTCAGTCCATCCGTCAAGAAGCTCGCTTGTCGCGACAACTAGCTCCTGCAGCCAAAACTCCCACATCCATCGCCCAAGATCTAACCTTTCTCAGCCAGATTCACTCCCCAACAACCTCGCTCTCATGGCAGAGGAGAAGAAGATTCCGTTCGACCAATGGGCCACCTCGGATGTGAGGGAATACACCCTCAAGGAGATGGTAAAGCACGGCGTGCTTCCGCCGAAGGAACTTGTGGGATGGCGCCCGGCGGCGGGGGAGGACTTCCCGACCCCAAATACCGGTGAGCTCGTCGTCTTTACTTCCTTTTTCTATTGCGGATTCAGCCTTCCCACCTCCGAATTCTTTCGGGGGCTTTTGGACTACTATGGTCTTCACATCTACCATCTGAACCCCAACTCGATGCTCCACATAGCCCTCTTTATTCATGTGTGTGAAGCTTTTCTCGGCATTCTTCCTTATTTCAATCTCTTCCGTCGTATGTTCTACCTGAAACCCCATCCAAACAAGGACCAACCTTGTGTTGTTGGCGGGGCAGGCTTCCAACTTCGCGGATCTCTCCGCAAAGATTACTTTTCTCTCCCTTTGAAATCTTCCAACAAAGGCTGGCACGCGGGCTGGTTCTACATCAATAATCTCGAACCCAGTCTGCCCGCCTTTGTTGGTCTTCCTCCTGTCCCTAAGCCATCTTGGAGCACCGTGCCGGTAGCCCAAGATTGGGATGAGGCCAACGATCTGCTCGCGAAGATCCTGGCAATGAAGAAGAGGAATCTTCGCGGGGAACAAATCACTCGGCACTTCATCAGGTGCCGACTGGCGCCGATCAAGGAGCGGTCGAAGCCGGCCTTCGAGTACGAAGGCGGAACGGACCCCAATCGGGAGGACCCGGATCCACTCACATACGAGATCCTGAAGATCCGGATGTACAAGCTCTTCTCATCTGGGATTTCAGTCGAGCGGGCCCTCATACTGCCAGTCCTCCCATTCAGCATCCATCGACCTCCTCCTCCGGTAAGCCGATTAGATGCTTCATAGTATCTTCCAATCTTGGCGTCTTGTCTCTTAATGTCACACTTTCTCTCTTCTGCAGGAAAACGCCTCTATCACTTCCAAGCCATATAAGGTGGCTCATGATGACGCGCCGCGTCGCCCCGCCAAGAAGCCGACTGGCGGGATCAAAATCCAAGCTGATCCAATCGGGAAGCGGGCAGCGCCGAGTGAGGACTCGAACAAGCGCGCAAGCAAGAGGAGGTTGATCATCGAGGATTCGGATGACGACGTCCCGGCTCCTCCGGTCGAGACCCCGCCTCTAAGGCGATCGCCGCGGACGGCACCAAAGATCCGCCGGTCATCCGGGTAAGCTCAAACCGAAGTCCGAACTCTTTCGCTAGAAAACTTTTCTTTATCTTGCCGTATTCATTTTCCCAGGAGGCCCCAGGATATAGATCCTGTTGGAGGGGATGAAGGACCAACCCCGGCCGTTGCTCCCGAAGTGCCAAGGCCATCGAGCCAAAACCCGGAGCCCGCAACCGAGTGCGAGCGTTCCGGAGAAACATCCTTCACCTCGGAGGAGAGCACCCCAAGGGAAGAGCCCCCGACTGCCAGTTGGGATATCCCGACTGGAAACCAACCGGCTGCCGGGCAGCCCACGGCTGCGGCCCAAGCGCCCCCGACTGGGGGTCATTCGGTGCAGAGCCCGAAGAAGAGGAAGAGCCCAGCGGCCCCACCTAGGAAGGCAGCCACCGAAACCGGTAAGGCTTGCTTTGAAACATTCCTTCGTTCTTTCAATCTTGAATCCTTCACGTCTTCATTGGTCTTTCTTGCTTGCCCCACGGTAGAAGAGATCCCCGGTTGCGCTTTTGAGACTGGGTTCCTCCGATCGAATCGAGTGGCGGGATTCGGAAGGCGAGAGACAGGGCATCATCCTCGACCGGCAAGCTGAAAAGGATGAAAGGGATGCCCTCGTCGAGAGCCTGAATGAGGCGACCCGTCGCTCAACGTAAGCCTTCGTCTTTCTTTTTGATTATATCTTCGTTATCCTTCGGTCGATCATTCTTACGCTGCATGCGAAAGAATATTGCCGCTCAATGGCAAAATCCGAAGTGCTGGAGAAGCTAGTCCCCACTTAAACTCCTTGGAAGACGTTCAGCGACAGCTGAAGGCCACTCGGGAGGAGGCCGCATCAAGGGAGGCCGCTTTAAGGAGGGAGATCTCAGAGCTTCGGGAAGCGAACCTCGACCTCCGCGGATCAATCGGAAGTAAGCCCGCCTCTCCCAGCTTCATTATGATTCTTGTGTTGATCTTGGCTATTGATGATCTTCTTTCGTTGTAGAAAATTCTTCGGAGGTCCACTCGCTTCAAGTCCAGCTGGAAGCGGTCAGCCTTGACAAGGCCGAGATGGAGGCCGAATTTGAAGGTAACCTTCTTTGAAGTCAAATCCTGTGTGCTGCTTTATTTCCGAGTGCTTTGAATGATTTGGGACTCCTTGCAGCTTATAAGATGAAGACCCGAGCCCAATATGACGTCTTACTCGGGCGGATCAAATCCAGCGACGAAATACGAGAAGAGGTCGCCAATGCCGCCGCGCCGATCTTGACATCCTTGTTTGATCAAGGAGTTGGGGCCAGCTCGCTGGAGCCAATCGAGATCTTCGACAAGCTTCGGCTGGCTCCCGAACAGTATCTGAAGAACATCATCGAAGCGGCCAACATGGGGGCTGGTCTGGCTCTTGCACAGACCAAGTCCCTCTACCCCCGAGTGGATATTCATTCAGTCGGGGAGGGCTTCGCTGAGGGAACAACAGACGAGCAAGCCTTAGATATGCTGAGTGAGGCACAAGAGGCGGCGAAGAAGATTTCTTTAGATGTAGTAAACAATTTCAAGCTTTGAACTTATATTCTGACTTTGCTTTGTGAATGTCATGTAATCGTAACATTCTGATGTGGAATCTTTGTGACTATTTTTAGTTTATTTATGTCAATGCCTTGATTCGAGCTTTTGCGTGAAATTTCTTAAGTAGTTTTCGTCTGGCTGTCATCAAGCCTAGGCTCGATTAGGTCATCGGAAAACTCTCAGTCCTTAGACACTGAGCTCGAGTCGAAGGACATTAAACAATGATAAACCAAACTGTGCACAAAAATTTGATGAGGAAAATTTGAGCTTTATTGATGTGTGTATCAGCCCCCGACTGCTTAGCTCAAGAAGTCATCTTGCTTGAGGTTGGCAGTCAAGGAAAACATGAGGCCTTAGCCAAATTAGGCGTAAAAACGTCGAAGGTGCTCGATGTTCCAGGAGTTCTCCACCATGGACCCGTCTTCGCGCTTTAGCCGGTAAGCACCGGGCCGAGTCACTTCGGCGATTATATACGGTCCTTCCCATAAGGGAGATAACTTGTGTCGGTCTTTGGTGGTCTGGATCTTGCGTAGGACCAGGTCGCCAACAATGAAAGCTCGTGCTCGCACGTTGCGACTGTGGTATCTTCTGAGCCCTTGAAGGTATTTGGCCGACTGGATGAGGGCTGCTTCGCGGGCCTCTTCCAATCGGGTGAGGTCATCCACTCGGTCGATGTCGTAGCGTTCATCGTTGAAGCTGCGGACCGGAGGGACTCATACTCCATCTCGTTTGGCAACATGGCTTCGCGCCATAGACCAAAAAGAAAGGAATTTGGTCGGTGGCCCGACTGGGTGTAGTTCGCAGCGACCATAGAACCGAGGGAAGTTCTTGGACCCACTTGCCAGCGTAAGGGCTTAGCCGGTCAAAGACGCGAGCCTTGATGCCTTGAAGGACCATGCCGTTTGCTCGCTTTACTTGCCCATTGCTTTTAGGGTGGGCTACTGATGCGTAGCAGATCTTGATCCCGAAGTCTTCGCAGAATTCCTTGAAGATGCCTCCCGTGAACTGGGTCCCATTATCGGTTATGATTCATTTTGGGACGCGAAGCGGTGCACGATGTTGAGGAAAAATCCCGTGCTTTGTCGAAGTGATTGTGGCAACCGGCTTGGCTTCAATCCACTTGGAGAACTTGTCGATTGCGACGAAGAGGTGTGTGAAACCTCCTGGAGCTTTCTTGAAAGGGCCAACCATGTCCAGCCCCCATACCGCGAACGGCCAGGAAAGTGGGATTGTTTGAAGCTCCTGGGCCGGGACATGGCTTTGTCGGGCGAAAAACTGGCAGCCTTCGCAGGTTCTTACAACTTTGTCCGCGTCGGAGACCGCGGTGAGCCAGAAGAATCCTTGCCTGTAAGCTTTGCCGACCAGAGTGCGTGCTGCCGCGTGGCTTCTGCATATGCCCGAGTGGATATCTTGGAGTAATTGTTTCCCTTCTTCGGGTGTGATGCACCTCATTAGAATTCCGGAGGGGCTTCTCTTGTATAGATCGGAGTCGACCATGACGTACGCTTGGCAACGACGCCGGACGCGTTACGCTTCATCCCGGTCATCCGGCGGCTCTTCTTGAGTTAAGAATTTGATGAGCGGCGTCCTCCGGTCGGTATCGATCATGGTGACTTCGTTCGTGGTTTGCTCGTTGGGAGCTGTCTTTGCCATGACGGTTGGCTCGTAAAGATGCTCGACGAAGACGTCTGTTGGAGCAGCTTCTCGCTTGGATCCGAACTGTGCCAGCTCATCGGCAGCTTCGTTGTTATGTCTCAGGACATGTGAGAGTTCTAGCCCATCAAACTTGTCCTCAAGCTTGCGGACCTCTTGTCGGTAGGCCTCCATAGTGTCGTTTAAGCAGGACCAGTCTTTCATCACTTTTTTGACGACCAGCTGGGAGTCGCCTTTCACAATAAGCCGACGAATCCCGAGTGATACTGCGAGGCGCAGTCCATGTAGAAGAGCTTCGTATTCGGCGACGTTGTGTGAGGCGGAGAAGTGGAGGTGAAGGGCATATCTTAGCCTTTCCCCAGTCGGGGAGATCAGCACGACTCCTGCTCCCAAGCCGGTGATCCTCTTGGATCCGTCGAAGTGCATGGTCCAGTGTTGGAGGTCTTCCCGAGGCACGTATTCTTCTGCTCAGTCCACTCGGCCGGAAGTCCGCTAAGGCTTGTGACTTAATGGACGTCCCGGGCTTAAAAGTTAAGTCCAGCGGCATCAGTTCTAGGGCCCACTTGGCGATACGCCCGGTTGCCTCGCGGTTGTGGATGACGTCGCCGAGTGGGAAGGAGGTGATGACGGTGACCGAGTGACCCTGAAAGTAGTGTGCCAATTTCCTCGCGGTTATTAGAACACCATAAAGCAATTTTTGTACCTGGGGGTATCGGGTTTTGGCTCCTGCCAATACTTCGCTGACAAAGTAAATTGGCCTTTGAATCTTCTGGGCCCGTCCTTCTTCTTCTCGTTCAACCACAAGGACCGTGCTAACCACTTGATGAGTGGCTGAAACGTACAGCAACAGGGGTTCCTGGGGCTGAGGTGAAGCCGGGACGGGTGGCGTGGTAAGGAATTCTTTGAAATCTTCAAAGGCCTTGTCGGCTCACGTGGTCCACTGAAAGTCGTCTGTCTTCTTCGACAACTGAAGAAGGGCATGCCTCGTTCGCCGAGTCGGGATATGAAACGGCTTAGTGCCGCCATGCAGCCAGTGAGCTTTTGGACGTCTTTCTGATTACTCGGGGGCTTCATGTTTAAGATAGCGTTGATCTTCTCTGGATTTGCCTCAATGCCGCGATGTGACACCATGAAGCCGAGCGGTTGCACGATGGGACGCCGAAGGTGCACTTGCAGGTTCAACTTCATTCGAAGGCCGGATGTTTGCGAAGGTTTCTTCTTAGTCGGCGATCAGGTCTTCTTTACGCTTGGTCTTGATGACAACATCGTCGACGTAAGCTTCAACGTTTTTGCCGATCTGCGTCCAGGAAGCATCTTTGGATCATGCGTTGGTATGTAGCTCCGGCATTCTTCAGGCCGAAAGGCATGGTGATGTAGCAGTAGGCCCCGAACGGCGTGATGAAAGATGTCTTCAAGCAGTCGGATTCTTTCAAACTGATCTGGTGATAGCCCGAGTAACAATCCAAGAAACTCAGAAGTTCGCAGCCGGCTGTTGAGTCGACGACTTGGTCGATGCGAGGCAGCCCGAACGGATCTTTGGGGCAGGCTTTGTTGAGGTCGGTGTAGTCAACGCACATGCGCCATTGCCCCGTTTTCTTGCGGACCAGGACTGGGTTGGCTAACCAGTCGGGATGAAGGACTTCTTTAATGAAGCCGGCAGCCAAGAGCTTTGCGAGTTCTTCTTTGATCGCGTCTTTTCGATCCTGTGCGAACCTGCGTAATCGTTGTTTTATTGGTTTGGCGTCATCTTTGACGTTCAAAGAGTGCTCGATCACCTCCCTAGGAATTCCAGGCATATCAGATGGTTTCCAAGCAAAAACATCTTTATTATTTTGGAGGAAGGTGACGAGCGCGCTTTCCTATTTAGGATCTAGGTCGGCGCCGATTACAGCAGTTTTGGAGGGATCAGACGAATCAAGGGAGATCTTCTTGGTCTTGGCGTCGCCGGATCCTGATTTGGCTATCTTCTTCGCGGGGACTTCGCCCTCTGCCGAAGTCGATGCAGCCAATCGGACTTCTTGTTGGCCACGTAATCTCTCGCGAGATTGGGCCATGTCACAGCTCTCCTTGTCGCAGGTGAAGGCTTGCTTCACGTCGCTGCGAAGAGTGATGACGCCGTTGGGACCCGGCATCTTCATGCAAAGATAAGTGTAGTGAGGGATCGCCATGAACTTGGCAAGCGCAGGCCTTCCGATGATGGCATGGTATGCTGTTTCGAAGTCGGCCACCTCGAAGGTGACGTTCTCCGTTCGGAAGTTCTCTCGGGCTCCGAAGGTCACTGGGAGGGAGATGCGCCCGAGTGGCGTTGAAGATAGCCCCGGATAACTCCGTGGAAGGGCTGAGCTTGCTTTGAGTTTGGCCCTCGGGATCTGCATTTCATCCATGGTCTTGGCAAACAGGATGTTGAGGGCGCTGCCCCCATCGATGAGGACGCGCTTAAGCCTGATGTTGCGGACCACGGGGTCCGGACGAGTGGATAGCATCCCGGGTGGACCACTCGGTCGGGATGATCCGAGCGGTCAAAAGTGATGGCCACTTCCGACCATCGCAGATCGAGGGACTTCGGGTTGAGCCGCGTTGACCTCCCGTCGTTAGCTTTTGTTTCCTCTTGGATTCATAAGCTAGCGGGCCTCCGAAGATGTGGTTGAGCTCCCCACTGGGTCTTGAAAAGGTTCGGCATTTTCAGCCGCATTGTTCTTTTTGGCGCCGGACGGGCCAGCCTCGTCAGTCGGCTTCTTGTTGAGCTGCGCCGCGTACTGTTCAGCGAACTGCTTGTAGATAAAGCAGTCCTTCGCCGCGTGCTTATGATTCGGATGGTGGGTGCACTGGGCGTTCATGATGGCGTCGTAGGCGGCGACTCGGGGGCGGCGTTGAGTATTGGAGGTCGCAGCCACTAGGTCTTCAGATCGGCGCTTGCGATCTTTCTGGCCTTGGTTGCTGTTGTTGCCGCCATCCTTCTTAGGATTTTGGCTTCCTCCTGCTTGCTTGTCCTCTCTTCTGTCGGGCCGGTCTTGACGGGCGGCTTTAATGGCGTCGTTTGATTTGGCGTATGAGTTCGCCGTCTCAAACATCTGCTTCACCGTCTTCGGTGGCTTGCGTTCGAACTTGCCGATAAGCGGCTCATCACGGATTCCCTTCGGAAGGTGGCGATGATGATGTCATCGGTGATGTTCGGGATCTTGTTGCGCTTCTCGGAGAAGCGACGAATGTAATCCTTCAGAGGCTCGTCCGGCTTGGATGACGTTGTAAAGGTCGAAGTGCGTGCGGGCCTCTCGAAGGTGCCTTGGAAGTTGGCGATGAAGTGGTCCCTCGCTCGCTCCACGAGCCGATTGAGCCTCTTGGCGGCCGGTGAGCCAATTTACGGCGAGTTTGCGAGGGCCACGGGCGGGTAGTTGGCCATGGCTTTGTTGTCGCCACTGCAGCTCGGATGGCAAGAGTATATACGCTTAACCAAGATTCGGGTCGGTCTTGCCATCGTACCTTTCAATCCTGTAGGCTTAAAGCCACTCGGCCAATGCACTCGGCGAAGCTCCCGAGTGAAGGCCTGTACTCCATCGTCGCCGCTATCGGGTGATCCCCTCCGATCTTCCCGAGTGCGACGGTCGCGCTCTTGGTAGCGGCGGTCGAGGACTTCCGCAGATCACTCGGCGGGGTCTTACGTTGGCTGGTTGGGTAGCTGGAACGTTGCGGCGGACTCGGTGGTGGACGGGTGGACGTCCATGTCGTTTGTCGCGGGAGTCGGCCGTCGCTCTTGGTGCCTTGGCGTGGACTCGCGAGGTGGGCCTCTTGGCTCGGTTGTCGACCGAGGCGCTCGGGCCTCCTGTAGTCTCGACTTTAGGGGTGGGAGCCGGCTCTTGTCTGGCGTTTCGGCCACGGATTCAGTCGGCCTTCGCGCCGAAGTGGTGGGAGGGCCGTTAGCCGTGGCAGCAACGATGGTCTTGATCTTATCAAGTATAGGAGTCACGTTGGCCGGAGCCGTCTCCATGACGGTGTCCAAGAGCGTGAGTGCGGCGACAGCGTTCTGCTGTGGCGTCTGGAAGACGTTGGTGTTGCGAACCCGTGTTTGGAGGATGGCCTCCTGGGCGGATCGTCCGCCGCACGCGATCCACGCTTCCTTTTGTCGGCCTCGTCTTTGCGTTGTTTGTCTTCTTCGGTGTCTTGCGCTCAAGCTCCACTCTAGCTCGCTCCTCTTCGGCAAGCCTTCGGCCATAGCTCGAGTCGGACTCATCCGGCTCGGCCATGAGGACGTCGAAGCACTTCGGCTCGCAGTCCATATGGCAGTCGGAGTTGTCGGCTTCGTCGGAAGGGATGCCGTAGAGATTGTCGAAACCGGCGGAGCTGAGGTATCCGTTGAGTTCGAAGATGAGCGGGAGCCGAAGGACGGGAGGATGACGGCAACCTCCCTTGATCTGGAAATTCGGATGCGGATCGCTCCGGTCCGAGTCGAAGCTTGGGGATTAGGCTCCTCCGAGTGGATCGCCGCCAACTCGGGAGAGAGCGGATTGCGTAGATCTTGGCGACGTTTGGTAACCCAAACGGCACCGAGAGGTCTTCAGCTGAGTAGATTGCTTCCGTCGGGGAGGCAAGAAGATTGGCGCAGATCTCGGCGGAATCCGGTAATCCGAATGGCGCCGAGTGAAGTCCGTCGTCGGAGAAGGTGGATCGCATCTTGGTCTTCAAGATGTTGTTGAAGATCTCGCGCCGTTGGGGAGCCCGAACGGCGTCGAGTGGGTCTTTCCCTTCGACGGTTCGAATCCGAGTCGAAGGAGGAGTCGTCGAAGGAGTTGGCGGCGAAGTCGCCGAATCCTGAAGGAGATCCCATCACGCTTGTCGGCGAGATTGTTGAAGAAGTCTCGACGCGCGGTCCCCTACCTGGCGCGCCAACTGTCGAAACTTGGTTTCGGCAATATAATTTTCTGGGGTCGCAGTCAAGATCACCAAACACAATGGGTTAGAAGAAGATGAAGATTTAGACAGGTTCAGGCCCTCTCGAGAGGTAATACCCTACTCCTGTTTCGGTGGATTCGATCCGCCGAGTGTCTTTATTGATCTCGTGATCTAAAGCTCTCGCTTATGAAGTCGTATCTCAGATCTAGTGTTGGATATCCCTCAAGGGACGCCCCTTACCCCCCTTATATAGTCTTGGGAGGAAGGGTTTACAAGTCGGAAACCCTATCTTATTCTAAGTTGGTTTCCTCAATCTTACCAAACCGTGACTATAGGCCGATTGCCTTATCTCTATCGGCAACCGTAACACCCAAGTCAAGTTCGGCTTACAGATATGGCAGGCGCAATCTATCCCTACCTCCAGTCGGATAAGCTTGCCATGTAGATACCCGATTGCCACAATCTCCACAGTCAGCGTCAGTGCGTATGTCCTCTGGAGCATATCGCGCTAAGCGATTAAACTCGTGCAGATACTCGGTGACAGTCCGAGTGCCTTGCTCCAGGGATCTGAACTCCCTCTTTTTCTGAGCTACTATCCCTCTGAGGATGTGCGCCTTTTGGATTGGTGGCAGAACTCTGCCCAAGTGACAGCAGGTGCATCTGCCCGTCGGGTAACCAAGAAGTTGTCCTACCAGGCTGAGGCGGGGGCTTGGAGTTGGTGGGTGGCAAAGGACACCCGGTCTTGGTCCGTGCGCTGGAGAAGGTCCATCTTCTTTTCTATTGCAGTGATCCAATCATTAGCCTCCATGGGGTTGGTGGTACTAGAGAAGGTTGGGGGTCGGACACGAAGAAACTCTGACAGTTTGTTTTGTGGGGGAGGTGGTGGTGCGAATTGGTCGTGATGATTCTGATTCTGCTGTTGAAACTGTTGCATCATTTGCAACTGCATCTGTTGATGCTGCTGTTGCATTTGCTGCATCATTGCAGCCATCATTTTGGGTCTGGTTGGCTAAGACTTGAGCCAAGGTGATGTTCTCGGTTGGAGGAGGTGGGGTGTTGCCATTAGCTCTGGTGTTGTTCTTGGCTGACTCAACGTTGGTGTTGGTACTGCCGTTCCTGATATTCACAATCGGAAGGAGCGGAACGAATAAGGCGGGAGAAGGAGTAAAATAGATTGGACTGAGAAACTAAACTTTATTACTTGTTTTTATCTGTTCTTTATTAAAACACTTAAAACACACTCAACATCCTTAACTGGACAACTCATACCCGCACTTGATACAGGTTGACCACTACCCCACACACAACACTCCTAACACACATCAACTAAACAAAAAGGAAAACTAGAGAAAATGGTAAACTAAGGGTGGCGACACTCTAGCGGTCGGAGCGGCTTCCGCGGTCAGTGGAGTCGAAACCACTCCCTTGGGAATTCCCATCTTCCTTTTCCTTCGAGTGGCTTCGAGAGCTTGCTAACTCCTCTTTTCTGCCTGGGCTCTTGGAGCTGCCACTGCTACTGCCTCTGCTGCTGCTGGACACGGAGATCCATCCTCCTGCTCTGCTCGGAGCGGGGACCAGAGCAGGAGTAGGATCTGGCATTGGGGCGGGAGCTGGGGAAGGTGGTGGAGCAGGAAGGGGAACCCTGGGCGCCAGCTGCATCCACACCGGGGCCTTGGTGTTCTTCCGAGGCGTGATCCTAATCCGAACGATGTTGGGAGGTGGAAGCCCTTTCAGGATGGCGATTTCTCTCTTGAGGTGATCCACTTCATCCTTTAGGCTCTTGATCCTTAGGATCTTCTGGTCATTCAGGGCCTTGGCTGCCATATGAAGGTCTGAGTGCATCTTGTCTAGCCCTTCAATCATAGTCCTCATGTGAGAGAAGGTGGTGTCGTTCTCCCCTTCGGCAGATTGGAAGGAGTTGACCACTCATGAACTTCTCCGCCGTGGATGACACCGGTAGGCAGAGTGGCGGAGATGATAGTCATGCATCTCCCTCATCTGGGCCAGCATCAGGTACGCAGCCTCTTGGCAGGCATGCTCATCCGTTCCTCCCGAAGCAGTGACCACCATGTTCGGGATATTGGTGCCGACAAAACCGTGCATCTCTAGACGGACCTGGTGGGGCAACTCGCTGCCGAAAGGTGACACGATGGTGTACTCGGGAACATCAAGATAGCCTACTGACAAAGCCATCCTTGCCTACTCAGCGACGAAACCCTTTAGACCCTGACCGTTGTGGGTGACGGGACGGCCTGCCATCTAGGGAAGACAAGGTAGGGGATCAATGCATGCTCAAACCCAAGTTAGATAAACGGTAAAGGACTCAAGTAAAGAAAACGAGAAAATGAGGGTTTTTGAGAAACATTTTTATGAGGCTAAGTAAAGCTTCTAACGACATCCCCTCGATGATGTGGTAATGCTTAGAAATAGATGCTTAGTTATAATAAGTATAAAATCAGCGACCATTCCCTCCTATCTTGACTTAGGACTTTGCTCCCTTAGAAAAATCCCGACTGACGGTCGAATAAGATTGCAAAAGGTTTTTTTTTCAAATTTAGCTTCAAAGTCCTATCACTTAGACTAACCTGGTTTTTAGAATTCTCTGTTTTGAAAGAAGCTCAAAATTCTCCCCAATCCCGAGGAAACAGGGACCCATTTTCCCAAAATGACTCCAAAAGCCTGGACTTATACATATGAAAAGGTTCAGAGGGCTCCTAGGGTTTTCCATTTGGCTTTTCCTACGGTCTGAAATTGGCTCTGATACCAACTTGTCACGTCCAGAAATTCAGATCCGAATTTTCGAAGCTATATGTGTATTAAAATCCCTATCCAGGACCAGCCAGGGTACACATACGACAATTGTTGATATTACAGTTTCATGTCTTAGAAACATTACAAAAAGATTACAAAAGAGCGTGGAAAAAGGAAAAACGGGCCTAAGCCTAAGCTTGACACCGGCCACGTGGCTTCAACCATTCCACGAGGCATCTTCCGAGTGTAGGACAAAGCGTACTCAACTTCGTCTTTTTCTTCAGCTTCTTGCTCAGGTTCTGGTGAAGAGGCAAGGATGAGTACTTCCACGTACTCAGCAAGTCACACCATAAGAGGGAGAAAATGAACGCAGGGAAGACAAGGGTTATGCTAAGGTTTGCTTTTGCGCAAACAGCAAGGGTTTTCCAAACAATAGGAATTTTGAGCACGGTCAAAACCGTGCCATGTTTAGTGAAGATTTATGTGTTGCTAAAAAAAGAGCCTTACTTAAACTACGTTGCAAATGGGTTGCGAACTAAAATTTGCTTTATGCCAAAAATTGAAACTACAAGTAGCCTTCCATTCAATTAAAGCTTTCATGTACTTAGGTTTGATGGTGCTCTTGCCAGTACATTATTACAAATAATTTACTGACTCTTGCGATTGGAATATCCATTTTGTTGCATGTCTTAGACTTAGCTCTTGAGAGAATGCAGGTAAACGACTGTCCTCCTAGGACTTGAAATTAATGGGGTAAACCCCTAGTCGGTGTGCTTGTGAATGGGTAGTCAAGCTTCCATTGTTCTCTGATTTAGTTATATATATATTTGGTCGGTCGGCCTATGTAATTATTCAGTTGATGTAAGTCTTTAAATACCTATCATCTTATATGTATTAGCTATGAATGCCCATGCTTGAGATGAAAGTGTAAATCTAGCGCACATCGTCGGAACTAGATTCACATGAGTATGGGTTAAGGATATTTGAGATGTTGTAGATCTTTAGCCATTTTTGTCAAGTCTCCTGAATGTGTAACACATCGGTCACTGCCTTCGAGTGGTTTGACAGGCACATATCAGGCTGGAGTTGACTGGCGGGCTAAAGGCCCAACAATGTCTCACATATCCTTCTCTCGAGGCTCCGGATGTTCCATTATGATTGACTGAATGACTCGAGTTATTCTCTTCATTCCTCAATTATACTAGGAGGTCCGGGCGTCTCCGACAATTAGCCCATCGTATGTAACATCAAAGATTTAATGACTTTTTTGTTGTAGAATGGAGATTCAAAATTGCCGTAGGCATGAATACTTCGAGTGTGGTTTCAAAGACCCCTACATAATCAATGAGAAGACTATAGATGACTGGCAGACGAAACTGTAGAATCGAACAAGACCAAACAAACCTACCAGAGGAGGGTGAATGGTACGGAAAACCAAAACCCAAAAACTTTTATCGGAAATAAAAGTTACCCTCGAATCAATGGAGATCACGACGTAGTATTGTCTCTGTCGGTCAAACCGTCCTCACGCCGTCGGTCAAACCGCCGTACCTGCGCCGATCAAACCGTTGCCTTACCTTCGGTTGGACCACCGCCACAACCCGTCGGTCAGACCGCTCGCACACCTGCGGTTAGACCGTTCGGATCCAGAAAACACCGGTAGATGAACTCTCGAAGAAGTAGATTAGAACTTTCGACTTTATAGCAACTATTTAAAAAGTGCAACAACAGCACTCCTTACCAAAATCTCGAACTAAACTCGAAACCCTAACTTTCTCTCGACTTGTGTCTCTCTAAAACCGATACCAGGAGGCCACACCCTCCCTCTCTATTTATACCACAAAAACCTCCTACTCAAAATAGAAGTAGAACTCCTATTCCCAATAGCACTCCTATTCCCAATAGGGCTCAATCACTCTCTTCCACTCCTATTCCCAATAGGACTCAATAACTCCTATTCCCAATAGGACTCAAGAACTCCTATTTCCAATAGGACTCAAGAAATCCTATTTCCATACGCATACGATTCCTCTCGTATACCATATAGATTCTCCATCTTCCATGTGCATTGTTCTCTAGCCTGAGCATCCCGCATGATATCCTTGATCGTCTGGACCTCAACTTCTCCCAAGCCTAGTCCTGATCCATCACTGGCTATATTCATATGGCCTCAAGCAACACCTGCACATGAACAACAAAGAAACTCCATATCCGAGTACCAGTTCGCACCAACTTGACTCACATCAGCACACAATAGTATCACATATGAATAGAAACCATCTAGAAGTCATATCCATAAATAAATCTAGAAATCCAACGAAAACAACCCAAAACCGACTCCTACCCGGAGTCAGCCGGTCTAACCGTCGGGTAACCCGGTCAGACTGCCTGAACACCTCCGGTCTGACAGACGACACCAACCCGGTCTGACCGGCCACACATGTCGACCTGTACCTTTTCATAAAACACTTACCTTTGACAATTGTTCATCACATAGTTTAAATCATCACATGATTATACAATCTTCCCCTTGATGAACACATTGGCAACATCTCAAAATGCAATTTGGTGTTTTTGAAAAACAAAAAAGAATCAAAAAGCACAAACGGTTCACAAAGCGTGTTTTCAAACGCAATGACAAAGAAAACTCAAGCTCTCCCCCTTTTTAAAAGAAAAAAAAATTCTCTCACGTATTGCAAAATCAACTATTTTTAGTATGCATTTTGTATATCTTTCTTTCCCTTTGACAATGAATCCATCAAGAAATTTAAAAGCGAAAAACATAACCAATAAATCATAAATGTCATGATAGTCACTTATAAAACCACTTCTTTTATTTTCTATTTTTTCAGAGCTTTGAAGCGTACCAAAAGCAATTCAAGGTCATGGTTTGCAAGAAAAAGGAGATACATTCGTCAACTAGTTAACAAGCATGCACTATAGTATAAACATGAATCAGAGATATTACAATTAAGCTCAACTTAGCAATAAAGATTCATGATTGTAAACGATTTATAATACAATATATTAACAAGCACATAGGATGAAAGAAAAACCCCTAAATATAAACCTATTGCATTTATCACTCTTTCTTAAATTAGCTCTAAAACCAAACAATCAAGAGAATTTCTGAAATTTATTTGAGCCTTTCTGTTTTTGCTCGTTTTTTTCTCTCAATTATTTCGGGCATGTCCTTGTCATCAAGACTGTTTCTAAGGATTCGGCACCCATTATTTTTGCTCACATCGAATACGTCCTTGTCGTCAAGACTATTTTCAAGGATTCGGTATTCATTTTTTTCTCTCATAAAAATATTTTTATTCTCTTGTACAATGAACAATTAAATAGCAATTTGAGGAATAACAAATCAACAAGCATATATATAAACATTAGTCATCCAAGCTATGTACAAGCTTCAACATTGCATATTTTCTTAATTCAAGTAAAAGAATTAGTGTCATGCATCATTTCACTTAAAAGCAATATCTAAGCCTCATGAATAGACTAAAATGCATACAAGCTAACATAGCAATAAATAGACCTCAATTATTTTGCTAGTATGCACAAGAATATACTAGAGGTATAAAACAAAGCTCTTGTTTTTCTCATTTTTATTTATTTTTAGATTTAAAAACAATGCATGAAAATAAACATGAATGCATGAAAAAACATAAACTCCCCCTAAAATTAACCTCCAATTCTCCCCAAAGATTTTTTTAATCAAGAAGAAACCAAAGATTTTTTAAGAAGACATCCAATTGCCAATGATATTACCAAGGTTCTCATAAATTGACATATATCAACTTGTACTAACAAAAACTACTACCTCAAACACTAACATATGAAAAGCTAATAATCAAGAGAGTAGAACAAATTATGTCAATCCAAAATTACCTTGATGTTACCGTGAAAAGCAATCGTTGTCTCCACATTGCACACACATGGGGAGTATGCCATCAAAATACCTACAAACAAGAAGATGTCGAGGCCTCCGTGTTGGGGTTAGAAATAAGAAATTTTGGAATCCAACACTGAGTCACACGACTAGTATAACTAGTAGGTACATATGCACAAACAAAATCAAAACCAGACTTACCTGAAACCTTACCTTGTCGCTTCACAAAAGTCTGATTTGAATTATGCACAAAACTGCCTCGAGGCCGGTCTGACCACCGATGTACCTGCGGTCTGACCGAGCCTGGCTGTTGGTCTGACCGACTGGTAAGTGTCGATCTGACCATGCTCCTTGAACTAAAACCCAATTTTTGCCACCGTCGTTTCGCAAAAGCAATTTCTCTTTCCTTTTTCTGTTTTCGAGCAAGTCTAAAACAAAATCCAACCAAATGTCCATCTTTTCTACAAAACAAACAAGTGTATTTCTCATGATGATTAGAAGCACAAGTAGAAACAGATGGTTTAGCAACAGAAGTAACAACAAGTGGTTTTGCAATCACATCATTGGTTTTGGAAGATGATGCATTCAAAGAAGTCATGATGCCAGCAGATTTAAACACAATGTTCTTAAATTCAGGTTTAATCAAAATTTCACCACTTGTAGAATCAACACCTAAAACAACAGGAGGATGTCTAGTATGATGAGCATAAGGATCAAAACCTAAACCACAATTGTTTGTGCTAACTTTAGATTGATTAAGAATCATGTTGAGGTTCTTTTTACTGTCAGAAAATTTTTGCAAAGAACTTTTCAAGTAAAAAACCTCTTGAGTAAGAGTAGCAAAATTTTTACAAGCATCCAAAACACTCTATTGTTTTCTACAAGTCATGCAAGACACCACTTCATATTGTTTAACAATTTCCTCCATGTGCTTAATACGACCCAAAGCATCTTTTAGTTTCATCTCATTAGCAAGACATGTTGAACAAGGTTTTGCACTATACTGTTTCAATCTTTTAGAGCTAATCACATTAAATATAGAGCTAGCAAACAAAGCAACTCGACATTTATTTAATGCTCTTTTTGTTAAAAATAATTCATCAGTCAATCTAGTTTTTATGGTAAAGCTAAGAGCAAGACAAGATTCGATTTCGAGTTTTCTTAGATTCAACATCAAGCTTCTTGGCATAAACATATCTAATTTACTTAATTTCAGCAAATAAAATCTCACAAGATTGACATTCATCATTATCAGATACAAGAGATTTTATTCTACTATTTTCAGCATTAAGAGATTTAATGGTAGATTCATGTTGACTAATCTTTTTTTCAAACTTAGAAATTTTGTAACCAAGTCTAGAAATAACTTCTTGTAGATATTCAACACTAGGAGCAGGACTTACCTCATTGTCATCTTCAGAAGCTTCATCAATGCTACTAGCCATGAAACAAACTCCAGCAATGTTCTTCCTCTTGTCATCATCTTCATCACTTTCAAAATCAACATCACTCGATTCTTGAACCGCTGCATATGTTTCATCAATTGCCTTTTGGTAGAACTTCTTCATCTTCATGTTCTTGAATTGCTTCTTACTTTGCTTGGAATCCTTGGCGTTCTTGGATTCATCTTGATCTACTTCCTTTGAACCTTTTCCAAGCTTGGGACATTAAAAACGAATGTGATTTGGTTGTCCACATTCAAAGCCACGAATTGGTCCACCTTTTCACCTGAACCTGAGATTACTTACAGCTTGCGAAATTCTGTTAGCAAGAGAAACCAAGTCCTCCTCACTGATTTTCTCCAGTTGATCATCGGACAAGGTATTAAAAATAGAAAGAGTCGTCATAGGAGAAATATTCAAAGAAGATCCAGATGAAGACACCAAAGTAGTAGGTTTAGAATCAGTTCTTTTAGAAAGAATATTCATCTCATAGGTTTTCAATTTGGTGTAAAGAATATCCAAAGTCAAAGTGTTCATGTCAACCGATTCTTGAATAGAAGTCACTTTAACATCCCAAATTTTCATGTCAAGACCACTCATAAAGTGACGAGTAACCTCATATTGAGAATTGTTAACATCATAAGAAGCATTAACAGATCTAAGATCACTCAAGATTTTCTTGAAACACCCTAAATAGTCATCCAAAGATTCTCCACGATTCATCTCAAATTTAATGTAGTCCTTTTTGAAAATATCTTTTCGCAACTCCTTAATGTTTGAAGATCCAGTGTGAAAATCATTCAAAGCTTTCCAAATCTCATTTGCAGATACAAGATGTGAAACAAGATCAAAATCGGAGCGAAAAATCACATTAAGAATAACATTGTGAGCTTTGCAATTATTTTTAAAATATAATTTGAGAGGAGGAGTATCAATGCGCTCAGGGATTTCAAAAGGTTGTGCAACTTTTAGCCAAATATCATATCCTTGAGATGTTATGTAAGACTCCATCTTTTTCTTCCAATAATGAAAATCGGTTCCATTGAAAATATGAGGTTTGTTTGAAAACTTTTCAGCCATGACAAATAGATCAGAAAAGCAACAGATATCAAAAAAAGAACGATGCTCTGATACCACTTGTATGATCAAAAGGACCAAACAAACTTACCGGAGGGGGTGAATGGTAGGGAAAAATAAAACCCAAAAACTTTTAGCGGAAATAAAAGTTATCCTCGAATCAATGAGATCACGACGTAGTATTGTCGCTGCCTGTCAAACCGCCCTCATGCCACACGGTCGGACCGCCGTACTGCGCCGGTCAAACCGCTGCCTTGCCTTCGGTTGGACCGCGGCCGCAACCCACCGTCGGACCGCTCGCACACCGTGGTCCGACCGTTCGGATCCAGAAAACATCGGTAGATGAACTCTCGAAGAAGTAGATTAGAACTTTCGACTTTATTGCATCAACTATTTAGAAAGTGCAACAACACCACTCCTTACCAAAATCTCGAACTAAACTCAAAACCCTAACTTTCTCTCAACTTGTGTCTCTCTAAAACCGATACCAGGAGGCCACACCCTCCCTCTCTATTTATACCACAAAAACCTCCCACTCAAAATAGAAGTAGAACTCCTGTTCCCAATAGGACTCCTATTCCCAATAGGGCTCAATCACTCTCTTCCACTCCTATTCCCAATAGGACTCAAGAACTCATATTCCCAATAGGACTCAAGAACTCATATTTCCATACGCATATGATTCCTCTCGTATACCATATGGATTCTTCATCTTCCATTTGCATTGTTCTCTAGCCTGAGCATCCCGCATCATATCCTTGATCGTCTGGACCTCAACTTCTCCCAAGCCTAGTCCCGATCCATCACCGGCTATACTTCCATGGCCTCAAGCAACACCTGCACATGAACAACAAAGAAACTCCATATCCGAGTACAAGTTCGCACCAACTTGACTCACATCAGCACACAATAGTATCAGATACGAATAGAAACCATCTAGAAGTCATATCCATAAAGAAATCTATAAATCCAACGAAAACAACCCGAAACAGACTCCTACCCCAAACACCTCCGGTCTGACCGATGACACCCACCCGGTTTGACCGGCCACACATGCCAACCTGTACTTTTTCATAAAACACTTACCTTTAATAATTGTTCATCACATAGATTAAATCTTCACATGATTCTATGGAAAGTGACGAAAACATCTACAAATTCCTGGTGAATCAACATTTTAAGCAGTTCATACTTACCTTACAACACAAAGTGAGTGTTTACCGCCTTTTGTACCAATTTTCTTCTTCTATCCATAAAATAATATGTATATCATATTTCACATAATTTGCAGATTGCACTGGGTCCTCTTTGTCATAATAGACATTTCTAAAAGCAAGATTCATGTCATGGACTCTATGCGGAAACCAAGGGATACTTTCAACAAAATCGTTGACATGCTTAGCAGGTAATGTCACCCACTAGTACTGTCATTATGATTGTTGCTATCGCTACTATGTCAATCAAAGCATCATTAATTATAGTTTGCAACTGCAAAGCATGGGCAAAATTTTGTAGAAACGTCCGTGGGGAATTCAAGGAAGAACTAGGTGTGAAGATGGACTTTCCGGTAGGTACATGGTCCAAAATTATATATCTCATTTATTCTATAATAGAAATATTTCATAAGTTCATTTCTCCTTTAGTGTTACGACAAGAATAGGGAACCAACTTGTGTGGCTACTATGTTTGTGATTTTATTCACTGCATAGCACAAGACGTTAACCCTGATAACAATATCGAAGTACGTAAACACCATTTTAGAATTATTTACACTCTTCTCATCGATTTAATATATCCATATATCATTTTTAAATGATATGTTATTTGGATGAAAAACCAACTCCCCTGACGGATTACATGAAGGTTGTTCAAGAACAATTGATGGGATTTATTGTGGACGAGATTGTTAATCCGTTAGGAGAATTTTACGACAACGGACAACCTATTCCTCGTCACTGATAGTTCATCTCTTAGCTTTTGTAATATATGATAGAACATTAAAAATTAACAACGATTATACATATATAAAAAATGTATGTATTTAATTTGCATTGTACATATTACTCTATGGTAATATGTACCAACAATTATATATAGGTGATGCTATATACAAATATATATTAATCATATCTGTATGTCTGTATATATATACACCTTTCATTTTAGAGCATTGAATTTTTTTTCCATTTTTAAACATGCAAGCACAATAAAACCTCTCATCACTACGGGAGATCCCTAGTTTGCCGAGTGCCTGGGGCACTTGACGAAGGCTTCAAAACACTCGACGAAAACTTCGCCGAGTGTTGCACTCGGCATAGCTAACACGATGAACTTTTGGTCGGCAAAGAGATCTTTGCCGAGTGTTTTTCATCAGGCACTCGGCAATAACTTCGTCGAGTGCCGGAGCGGCACTCGGCAAAAAAAAGGTACACGTTAGATGGCTGGACGGTGACGGACTATTTCGCCGAGTGTTTTAGGAAAACACTCGGCGAAATTTTTACTTTTGCCAAGAGCCGAAAAAACACTCGGCGAAGAGGTAACCTTCGCCGAGTGCATTTGTACATACACTCGGCGAAGATGACACCTTCGCCAAGTGCTTTTAGAAATACACTCGGCAAAGTGTGTTCCGAGAACCCCTATTTAGCCATTTTGCCAAGTGTTTAGCCCAACACACTCGGGAAGCTCTTTGCCGAGTGTAACACTCGGCAAAGTGGCTATTTTTGTCCATTTTATTTCGTTTGGTGGCATATTTCACAAAAATTCAAAACAAACATCACAACATCACATTTGCATACCCCGAGTATCAATCCACAACCGCAATCACTGAACAACATCCACAACCAAATCCCACAACATCAACATCCACAATCCCACAATCATAGCCACAATCACATCCACAATTCACATTCATAAAACATAAATATAATCCACATTCTGTTATCACAAGCTAGCACAATCCACAGTAGCTAAGCATAGTCCACAATCCACATTTAGATATTCTAGTTTTGAACACAATCACAAGTGAAACATATTTTACCGAGGTAGAAACGACGGCGAACCTCCATGGTCAGTGGTGGGGTTATTCTATGCCGCCGACTAAGGCTGCACAAAATAAAAAGGCTTCGATATCGGTTGTCATGAGAATGTCATTCGGTAATAAAAAAAGAACATATGACGTTTTCAAGTGACTCACCGGAGTGCCTACAACAGGCTGTGGAGGAGTGAATACCACAGGCTGTGGCGGTAACATAGGAATACCCATGTTCTGACTGATTGTTTGCACGTAGCTATACATCTTAGTCATCCTGATCTCAATCTCCCGCTGTTTCCTTCTCTCCTCTTCCAACTCGTCCTACAATATTCCATCCCAATGTTAAAAAGCGAAGTAAACAATCAGTAATATTAATGAATTGAGCAAAAAAAAAGAAATTTCTATCCCGCCATTTCCTTCTCTCCTCTTCCAACCCGTCCTACAATATTCCATCCCAATGTTACAAAACAAAGCAAACAATCAGTAAATATCAATGAATTGAGCATAAAACCGAAAATTTCTTACCCAGAGTTGCTGCACTTCGGACGGTGAAGTGGTCGGCCGTGTGCGTATGGCTGGGCTTTTGCTCGTGCTCCTTGCTCGAAGCTGGGACAGAGTGGGTGTACTCGCTGTGTCGAGGAGGTTGTCGCCAATCCAGTACCGCCCATGCTTCTTGCCTCCTCCCACCCTCATGACGACTTCTCCATCAATATCCTGGGTGGTAGGATCGAAATCTTTCCCATGGAGCTCCCTTGCCATCGTGGTGTACTGACTGAGGCGGCTGTGGACGGTCGCATTGGTGTACGCCGAGGGCCCGTCCTCTGGGTTGTAGTCGACGTCAGACGTCGCCTTACCCTTGTGGTAGGCTCCGGCTCCTCCTCCCTACATCCTTCATTGAAGTGTGCTTCATCATAGTCATTTAACATGTCTCCTACTCCGGCATCAAAATCAAACTCCTCGATGCGTTGTCGGACGACCTCGTCTCTCCCATGGTAGGTTTCACCATGGAACGTCCACCGGGTATAATCAGCTGTAAAACCATTCTTGCAAAGGTGTTTGCCCATGATCTCTTTTGTTTGTCGCTTCATGTTACCACAATTGCTACAGGGACACCAAGTGGTATGCGCTCCTTTAACCTTGGCAAATGCAAGTTCAAAGAAAGCATCGGTCTTCTCAATCCATTAATCGGTCAAGGAACCGTGACTTGAGCGGCCCAAATACATCCACTCACGATCATCCATCCTCTATCATATTGAAGAATCATATAAATATTATTTGCATCTACCGAGTGCCTATACTGTCTAATAGATAAAGATAGGTCCTAATCCCACCCGAGATGTGTAGATGAGTTTAGTTCCCATGCTCTAGTACTCCGCTTAGAGACATAATTTCGGCAGCACCTCCCCGCTGTTCTCCAAATACACGTCCCGATAGGGACATTGTGTATCTGGATAACAACTGGGAGATACTGCCAAAATTCTGAGTCGGATCGGAATACTAGATCATGAAAACTAAACTCATCAAACATCCTCGGGCTGTCCAAAAAATGGGGACAATTCGAAACCGATACAGTTAAAGATATGCAAGAAGACGCATATTTTCATCTGTATCTCTTTCGAACAAGAGACGCCTAAGGTTACGTTATACATAGACAAACGACGGTAAAGGCAGCGGTACCTGCAAAATAGGGAAGCACGGCTCGATGGCCGGCACACAAGCGACGGCATGGCTGCGTGATGCAACTCCATTCATCATCTCAAAAAAAGGCTTCGAACATACATGCATACAATAAACTTCAAAATATATACGTGCATACAATAAATACCATTCTTTTTACCATTGATTTGTTTGTAATAAATACCTAAATTTGTTTCTTTTTGCCATCAATTTGTTTGTAATGTTGCACATAATATTATATCGATTAATGTTTCTAATGTGAACAACAAACTCATGTTTCCAATCTATTAACAAAATCTCACAAAAAAATTTCTAATGTATGAAAAATATGACAGGGAGATTACCTAGGCTAGAGTGGGGGAGCCCGTCAGCCGAGGAGGGGCGCCGGTTGGAGGGGGGCCGTCGGCCGGAGGAGGGGTCGCCGGAACCTAGGCCGGAGGAGAGGAGCGCCGTCGGACGGTGGGGCGCCGGCCGGAGGGGGGTCGCCGGGTGGGGGCGCGGCCATAGGGGACGACGGCCGGGGAAGGTGTCGTCGGGGGCGGCGTCGGCCGGGGGTGGGGCGGCATCGGCGAGGGCGGAGTCGGCGGCCGGGGCGGCGAGGTGACGGCAGATGGGGCGTGGGGAGGCGACGGCGGATGGGAGTTCGCTAAGTCCCAAAATGAATGGCGCCGGGAGGAGGCGGGCATATAAAAATAATATGCCGTGTGCTGAAACTTTGTCTAACGCCCGATTTGTGCACTCGGGAAAAACAAGATTTGCCGTGTGCCGGATCGCGGGTGCTCGGCAAAAACAAATTTCGCCGAGTGCCTGGGGAATGCACTCGGCAATGATGCACTTCGTCGAGTGCCAACCTCTAGGGCACTCGGCAAAGTTTGTGTGGGGGCTATTTTTTCATAATTTTTCCATGTGTCACATTTTGCCGAGAGCTGCACTCGGGAAAAATTTTTTAGTTTTTTTGTTATTACCTAGGGAAAAAGATTTAAAATCAAATGACAAATTGGCCGTCACTTTATTTCCAAATCTAACCAATCCTTCCCAACTCTAATAATCTACTTCGGAGAATTTTCGGTTTTGTGAGTGTCGTACCTGATAAAATATTCAAAATCTTCTCGATTTTTTACCACGGTCTCAATGTATGATATCATGACATCCTGACAATTTTTTTTATTTTCCAACTTCATTTGCTATTTTTACAATTTTAAAATTATTTGCTCAATAGGTTCCTAACCATGTTTCGTGAAGAAAAAATTTGAAATATCTGTTCATTAACCGCATAATGACTCAAAAGGGTCTAAATAACATGTATATAATTTTTTCACTAATTTGAGACTTGCCAAAAAATTCACAAAAATATAATAATTCAAAAAATATAGCAAAACCAATCAAAAAATTATGAAATTTTATAATTAGGGATTACATGTTGTATTTACATAATAGAGAAAGTTTGGAGGGTAGATGAGGAATATTTGTTATAAGTTTGCCGAGTGCCAACTAAGAACACTCGGCAAAATTGAACTTTTGCCGAGTGTCTTGCCCTGTCACTCGGCAAAGGAGATATTTTGCCAAGTGTCTTGACCTAGCACTCGGCAAAGATGTTGACAAACGGCTGTTGCGATGATTCGGCAACGGCCGTTGCAATTCTCGGCAAAAATGTACTTTTACCGAGAGCCATGTGAAGACACTCGAAAAGATATCTTGTTTGCCAAGTGTTTTTATTCAATCGAGTGTTTTTATTTGCTGAGTGTAAACATTCGACAAAGTGTTGGTTTTGCTGAGTGTTCTTTTTGGCCGAGAGCACACTCGGCAAATATGTTATTCGCCGAGTGCCTGATAGAAAGCACTCGGCAAACATTTTTACACTCGGCAACCCTTAGCGAGTGCATATACTATTTGTTTTTACAACACTTTATTGAATCCTTGGTATGGATCGTGGATGCGTGGATCAGACCCCTGTTTACATTTCACGTCTTTATTTATTCACTACTACGTACGCCCGTGTGTATAAATAACTTAGTAAGGCCTCTGTCCGACGAAGTTGCCGGCCGGCTTATAGTTGCATGTGATGAACACGCCGCGGCCGTTGCTGCAGACGACGCGGGCACAGCCGATGCTCGTCGACGCGCGCCATACCACCTGCGTGTAGTGCCCGCACACCTTCCCCTGCGCGCAGCTGTTGGAGGCGTAGTCGTAGTCGCTCTTCTCACCCACCCACGACTGCACTGCGCTCGCCGCCGTCCAGTCTCCGCCGGCCGAACCCAAGAAGAGGTTCTCGCCGAGGTTGTTCCTGTTGCGGGAGTGGATCAGGCTGCAGTCGCCGGCCCTCTGCCTGGCATAGTTCTCCGCGAACGCCTGCACGCTCGTGTCCCAGGTCACCGGACCAACGCCGACGGCTGCGCGGGCGGCGTTGTGGAGCCTCTCGTAGTCCTGCGGGGAGTTTTGAGCTTGAGAGGGGAGTGACATGGCGGCCACCATGGCCAAAGCAATGGCCAGCTTCGATACCTCCATAGTTAATTAAGCTCACTTTAACGTACTTACGTACTTACTGTGTCGATGATTCTACTACGTGTGTAGCTTTGATGTTAAGTATTTTTTTCTGTGAAATCTGTGAGTATTTATAGACTAGCTGTGTAAGAATTTTCTCCAGTCGGCGTGGAAAAACTTAACAGAAATATTGACAACATATGCGTAGAAATTACCCCCGCAAAGTATGCACTTGCGCAAAGAATTCCATGAATAAGACATGGCATCGAGGCAACTCGACCTCGGTTGGAGGCGATATATATGTCTTGAACTATAGATTTGTACACAGGACTTGGATTTAGTCAAGTCATCAAGAGAGTAAATTCGACGTAGTTGTACGCAAATGTTGTGTATAAAATTAAGGAAAAAAGTGTAAATTTTTCTTTCTAAAATTATCTATACTAAAATTGAAATGGTGATTCACTATATTAATTTAATTTATTTGGAAGCGTAAAACATCGAACAACAGATACAAAATTGACTAAAAAATTATAAAACAACTTATATTTTGAAATAACTTGAGAAGGCAGAAATCCTAAAATGACATATAAATGGAATCTGGAGGAATATTAGACATACACCTACGTATCCTTATAACCTGAATTTCCAAAGCAGACATAAAAGTATAAAACAGAAAGTGCGCTGCTAGCGTGCAGAACGCCAAAAAGGATGATGAAGTGGTGCACTATCTGCTTGACGCAACTACAGTGGTGTGATGGATTGGAAATATTGTGATTTTACGCCTGTATTTTTAACTTTATGATTTTCTGTTCTTATTTTTAACTGTACCTTGTGCTTACAACTCATTCTGTGTTAAGAGTACTTAACGGTAGTAAAATTCATTTCAAACACAAGGGCAAATTTCATGTCAAGTTTGTGCATGCCCTTATTGTTTTAACTGAATATGTGAAAGTTCATGATAAAATAGGAGCAAAATTCATGTCAAATGCTTATTAATGTCAAAATAGCAGCAAAATCAAAATTTCCGAAAAGTTTGGGCAAATCAGTAAGGGCATACTCGAATTTTAACTCCGTTAAGTCCTCTAATAAAATTAATACAAACACAACTTTTAGTAAAGAAGAAAGAGATCGAGTAAATCACAAAGTTGGAAATCTAAAGGTAAATTATAATATGGGGGTTGAAATAGGGGGTAATAAAACAATTGTCTGGACAGCAATGATCGACCAACATGTAATTAAGAAAAAAGATGTTGTCCACAAAATGCTGAAACTCTCACATTAAACCCTTCGGCCTAATGGCAACCACAGTATATATGTTGAAAGTTGGTACTAGTGTAGAACCCATGTGAGACTTCATAATGTATATTGCCAGAGTGAGAAAAATAAGGTGTAGCCCACCCATAAAAAGATCATTCATCCTTAACCTTTTGTGAGGCATTCCACCAGTAAGATGCTTTTCATGTGCATAGAAACTATAATTTATTTGCTTGTTGCTGATAATACTATAAAGACCTATAGTAACCACTACTACTTCTCACAACCCACCATATTTATATTGGAGTTGTTCTAATGCTAGCGTTATGCCTGTCCTCGTATCAAGAAGTTTCCGCACAAAACAAAATGACCTAGAATCTGAGATGTTTTTCTAGTATCCTACTGGGCTAGCTAAGCCGAATCCTCGAGAGAGGGAACCGCAGGTAATTGTGGCCACCCATGCCTTCAATTGCAAAGCCGCATACTCGGCCGAGGGGAACAGGCACGACATGTCAAAAAACTTATTAGAGAGAGCTAGGCGGATCAAGGAGATATACATTTTTTGTAAGATATGTATAAAAGTTATTAAGTATTTTTCTTCCCTTTTCTATTGATTTTTAAATTTTTTGTCGAACTTTTCTATTTTTATTTCATGTCAAAACAAGAAAGTTATTGCGCTATTAATCAATTAAGAGTATGATCCTATGAAATTATTCTAACAAGAAGGTGTTTGACTTGTAGTGACTTTTTAAGGAAATATAAATCCTTTTGTTGAAGATTCTTATTGAGATGTTCACACGGGAAATATAAATCCTTTTGTTGAAGATACTTCCTTAGATGTTCACACGGGCCAATATTTTTTATTTATTAAAATATTTAAAAAACAATTTTCTGTTTGGAAAATTTTCAAATATTGTCACCCATCATCCTCTGGAAGAGCGATTTTTGAAAGAGCTATTTATCCTACGTGACAGACGACACCCTTGTTGCCTCCTTGCGAGTCGATTTTGCAGCGAAAATTTGCAGGCGGCACCCTTGCCGTTCCGGACGATGATTTTTGAGCGTAGGGGGCCGCCTGCAAAAGGGCTGGCAGGGCGGCCTTGCATTTTTTGCATGCGGCCCCCTAGCCACCCTCCTAGAGGGTGATTTTGTCCTGTGCAGGGTGTCGCGTGCTTAAAGGGCGGCCTCCTTGCCGTCCTACCAGAGGGCGTTTTTATGCTCTTCTATTTAACTGTTCATTCAAAAATTTAGGTAAATCATCATTTTGAAAATGAACAAAATAGGAAAGTCTTTTAAAAATTTAAGTGATTTATTTTTCACTCAAATTGGAGCCCGAGGAGGGGGATTTTTACGTCTGAAATGTAAGTTAGGTAAGTTGCTTATAAATCTTGCGTAGGTTGAATCATGTAATCATGTACACAATTGAAGATAGAATTTACGAAAATATAAGCATGTACTTATAAATTATAAGGAGTACAATGTATCAAGGCGTCAAAGGAACATGGCAAATCGAAACGATACAATCCCATTAATTTTATAATTCGTGATGCATACAACAACACACCATCATAATTAAAAATTTTTATGATAAGATAGTTAAGAAGTGCCATGGATACACGATACAAATTTGTCGGTCCCGACGAATTGAGCCTGAGCTTTTCTACCGACCCCTTCTACGGCGTTCAAGGTGTATTGCATTTTCGTGCTTCTTTAATCGCTGGTACTCTACTTGTGTTTCAGACTCAATTATCTTTTGGTCAAGATATGTTGGATTGACATTGTCGATCCACAAAGTGAATCCTCACCTCCTTGGATTACCCTAAGAAATAAACTTAGTCAGTTAGGGTAGTAATATCCTACAGATGCTAGTGGAATTGGAAAAATGTAAGACGTATGACGAAGTTGTTGTCTATGTTGGGGCAAACAAAAAATCTCCTACCAAATGTTTGTTCTGCAAAAGAGGTACCCACCTGGCAGCGATCTCTACAACCACACTTTGGACGCTCCGACCATTTAGGGAAACCTAATGGATTGTTTCTCTAGTCTAAGCTTGCAATTTGTACCCGACGTTCTACTCCATCCATGCCTGAATGAATTATGTGGTCGTCTTAGGTTGCATTATTGTTTGACCGATGGAAGTGACTTTCACCGTATCGATCCACTTTACGAATTGACATTTTCTTACATCGTCCTATTTTTTACAATTTTGTAAGGAGAGGTACATGCATGAAAGTAGTGATTAGTGGTACCAAAAAATGATACTTACGACAAAATTGTCGTTGACAATGTTAGGACACAAGAAGCATCTTTGTCCCCGAATTCGTTGTCTTACGGACCTTATCACCTGACAACGGTCACCACAATGACACTCTAGACGTTCTCGCCATGTGAGGAGTTGTCACAGCTCGATTTTCGTTCGGGATTAAAAATTAATAAATCATTTCCTAGAAAATAAATAAAATAAAAAACAAAGTAAATCAAGTGAAACTATTAAGGAAATTAAATTTTCCTCTAAAAATCATGGTTGGAAATACTTTTGTAATATTCTCCATGCCCTAAAATACTCTCTGAAATTTTCTGTGAAATTTTGGAGCTCAAGAAATAATTTTAATAATACAAAGACCACTTCAATAATTATTTAAATAAATAAATTAAACTTTAAATGAGCTAGAGATATTTTTATTAAATACTTTAGGTGCTATTATATTTTGAGGATTTTTCTTGGAATTATTTGGGCACCAAAAGTATTTATAAAAATTAAAGGATATTAGGACAGAAAAGTCTACTTTATGTCCGTGCTATAGTATCGTCCCTAAACTCCAGTCGCTGCTACAGTACCGAACAGTAGCCGAACAGCTGTTGTTTGTTTCCTCCACCAAATCTGGCCCAATCCTTTGCCCAAATCAAAAATTAGTTGCGGGAATGGATTCCTCTCGATCTCCTCTACGTTTCCCCAAGAAATCCCCATCAATTCCGTGCAAAATCGCATGAATTTCGGCCTCGTTCTTATCTCCGTGAACTCGGGATGAACTCTGTTTTCCCATCACGAAATCCCGTCGTTTTGCATCTGGTCTCTCGCTCCCAAGCCTATATAAAGGACCCCCATGATCTCCTCCTTGGTTTTCCTCTTTTTCCCGAATTTTTCCCATACCCTAGAGCCGCCGCCACACTCCACATCTCTCTCCGCCGCCGGCCTCAACTTCGGCCATGTTTTCCCGTCGTCTCGGCCATTCCCGGTCAATGTCGTCGCCACCTCCGGCATCGCAGCAGTGAGGAGAAGCCCGGCCACCGGTTCTCTTGCGCCAAACACCATTGAAAGCCACTCGTCACCGCGAAACACGAGCGTCACTACCACTTTTGTGTCTCCATCCACACTTTGCCACCGCCTCTATCGTCGCTGCTCCGTGTCGTCACCTCCCTCGGCATCGCAAGAGCGCCAGCAAGACCGACAGCCACCTCCTTGAGTCCGCGCATCACCGGAGGGCCCTCGCCACCGTGAACCCGAGCGCCGCCGGCCTCTGCCAGACTCCAGCCGAGTCGCGCCACTGTTTCGTTCATCGGCGGAGGTCGTCGTTGCAACCATCAGTACCGTAGCATCCAAAAGCACCCCGTCCATCAACTCTCCTCTGCCAAAGGTCATCATAACACCGCCATCGTCGTGAACCCGACCTCGCCGCCGCTTCCACCTCATCACTGGCCATCTCCCTTGGTTCCCCGTCGTCGCGTAAGTGTCGGTAAGGTTCGCCACAACCTCCTCTTCCTCCCCGTGCTCTTGGTTTCCACCGCTGTGCTGCCGCTAGCTGTCACCGCCATCACCCAATGCTTGCCGGCGTCGTGCCGACGTGGCCGTCTATGTGGTCGCCTAGTCAGCCACCACATAGCTCTCCCTACTTGCGTGGCATCTCAGTCAGTCGCCACCTCACTGTCAAGTCAGCTACCGCATCTTTGTTAGCTAGTTGTCGCGTCATTTTCCGTCTACATGGCATCCAAACTGTAAACACTAAATCTGGTTCAATCTCGTTCGTCAGATCTAGGTCAAACCCCGGTCATTAAATCTGAGCCATCCATCCTTTCTTTTCAGTTCAATCCTAGCCGCGCAAATCCTTGTGATCCCGTGGACCGATCGAGTCTGACGTCCTAATATCCTTTTTCAGATAAAAATTAATTAAAAATTACGCAATAAATCATTTTAATTTTTAGAATTCATTTAAATGGTCCAAAACTTCTAAAATTCATATCTAATTCATACGAACTCCAAATTGGGCCATTCAAATTGCAAAATTTATATAAAATTGGCATCTACATGTTTTATTTACTTTTCATGTACTATTTATTTGGTTTTTATTAGGGGTCTTCCTTGTTTTGCATGCCAGCGTGTAGATTCCGCCATTTTCGGAGTTCGCGCTCGCGAGGAAAAGGGTACAGAAGTCCGTTTGAAGACGCAAGGCATGTCACACTTCCCTTGAAGTATATTGATCCTACTTTTATAAATGTTTTATGTTTACAAATAAAATTGCATTGCTTTGCTAATTACATGGAATGATGGAATACCTATCTGCTTATTTGTGCCTTATCTACTTGATATCCGTCCTTTGTTAAACTTGGTTGATAACTTGACTAGCTTTAGTCACTGATGTTGATTTTAGCTAGAATTATATGCTTAGACATGATTAATTACCACTAGCTCACTAAATGAGATAATTACACTATTTATTCTAGTTTCTGATGAGCGGCAAACTCGAAACACCTGGCCATGTCTCATTGATCATAATTATCTTAACTAAAATATGACATAATGGTGGGCTGTGGGTGCATTGTTTTGGATTGTCGCACCCATGGAAACTAAGGACCGGTTCATGGGAAACCCTAGAAGAATTATAGCGCTTACCACAAGCAAGAATGGGCAACTGCTTGACTCGTAGTATAGCTTTCCTCTGGCCAACATACCCTAGTGAGAGTGGGCATGATGGAGTTGGGTCGGCCCTAGTTTTACGGGTTGATCGGCTACCGGATTCACCGTGGCACGCGGGGGGCTGCCCATTTCCTTTCGAGGGGTGGGGGCAAAACCTTGGTGTGGTATCTCTTGGTTAGGGGGAGTTATGTGAAAGGTCTTGTTATGATTTTCCCCTTTGTAGTATCATGGTGATACTTGGGGTATGGTAACATGTGTGGAATCATGTCTTGTGGGTAATGTTGCGCACCTCTAATTAGAGTAAAACTATTCGAATAGTCGTGCCCGTGGTTATGGGCGATTGACCAGATTCACTATGATTAGTCCCACTATTGAATAATTTGATTTAATGGAACTTGTTTAGTTCAGGTGGAATGGTTGGGCCTGTTCAACGTGGGGATAACGTTGTTCAGTGGAACATTAATATTGCCTTAATTACTCAACTGTTTTATCGTTTTTAAACAATTAAATGTTTGTAAACCGTATTTATGCAAAATAGCCCAAGCCACTCTTGTCTCCCCTTGTACGTCTACATTTTTCTCGGTGTGGCTTGTTGAGTATGGTGGTTGTACTCAGCCTTGCGATTTTTCCCCCTTTTAGAAGTGTAGTGCTTCTAAGTTGAAGATGGTGTTAGAAGATCAAGGCTCAGAACCCACTTGAGTTTGCCTGTGGAGTGGAGCTGAAGCCCCGGTAGTGTCGTCTTTCTTTTCCGTTGCAGTTTTTGGGTGTGAGGACTAAGAGCCTCTTCAGTAAGTATTTTTATTTTACGCTTTGTTTTTACGTTTGGATCTGTGTATTAATTTGTCATTTTGTGTACCCTGGTTGATTCTTGGATAGGGATTTAATACGCAAAATAGTCTAAAAATTTGGGATGAATTTCCGGGCGTAACAGGAGTCCCAAGGGATTTACCTGCCATTCTAAAGCTTATGCAGCAATTCGGCGTTCATGCTCATCCTTTCGCCTAAGGTAGTCCAATCTTTTTTCTCTACATGAATATCGATGTGTTCCATTGTTTTATGGGTTCTCTGTATCTACCCACTCAATGAAGTTGCATACTAGATGGTGTAGAAACCAGTTAGTGTTTTATGTATTTAGTATAGGTAATTGAACTTGGAAGAATCTCCTGCCTTGAGTTTCTACCATGAGGGATAACTTAAGTATGCATCGATCCCCACAAGTGCACAACAGACGATCACACCATGGTGGAAACCAACCGGCCAAAGGATCGCTTTGCCAATTGAGACGGTCAAGAAATGGAGCGTCCATTCTCTCTAGATGTGTGGGAATTCAATTATGATATCAAGAGCTTGTATTCGGCTTGTGTATTTTGTAGTGGAGCAACCAGTGCTAGCAATGGACTTAACGAGTCAATTTTTTGCATTATATATGACAACATGAGCACGTGCGAGCAGGATTCATTTTCTCTGAGAAAGCAAAGCCAAAAGTTGATCATGACCGCTCGAACTGGCAGTGTGTCTATGTACTGTGGTTTACTATGCGACCTAATAGACCTGATCCTCATGCGTCGAAAGTTTGTTGTCGTATACCTTAGTAGTTGTTCTAGGGATTCTAAAGCGTACCAACGACACGAGCACGCGCGGGCAGGAATTACATTACCTGTCAAAGTTGCGAGAAAGTTGATCGTGACAACTCGAGCTGGCGCTATGTCCATGCACTATGGTTTACTGTTTGATGTAATGGACCTGAACCTCAAGCACCGAAATTTTGTTGTCGTATGCATTAGAAGTTGTAGCAGTGTACAGATGACATGAACGAAATATCAGTGAGTAAAGACAATGGTACTATTATAGCAGTAACTGCAAAAGTTGTATTGGTCCACAGAAATATAAACCAAATGAATAGTGCGTGTAAGCACTCAAGAGGTGGACCACTACTGCTGAGTCCTCTTACCCCTGTCCCTCCTACCTTGGGCCCTAACGTGTCCCTGGGAGTACGTCAGACGGTCTGGTGGTATGGCATGGTTTGCCCGTCCCTCCGGTACTACTGTGATCGATGGCTGCTCCTGGGTCTAAGGAGGTGAAGCTTCGCTAAGCTGTGAGGAGCCAAGTATCTTCTGGTCTGGGTCGCCCTCCAGGTTGTCGTCGTAGAAATGGTCACTACGACCAGTGCCGCCGATGTGTGAGGAAAAGGCTCCTACACCAAAGATCCCCGCTTGAAACCCTATTGAAGAAAGAAAATAAGATTCATCGAGGTACATAGTACTTGTAACAACGATTACAATTAACGTAAGTAATGAATGACACATGCTCACCTAGAGGGACTCGTGGCTGCATGTCTGAACGAGGGATTGACGCTCTGTGCGAGGAAGTGCTAGCTCCAGCAAAGGCGCCTGAAGGAAGAGGAGGACCTACGAGCCATGCATTTTCTTCTGACGTGCTCATGTTACCGAGAATAAATCCTATATTACAGAACTAACCTCTGGGCGGTGCACTACCGTGCGAAGCCGCTGTTGTAGGTCGCACAACTCCGAGCATAGGGGCGCGTAGATGTGGTTGTGCTGGACCAGGTGGAGGTACCGCGTCCACGGTGTTGCGACAAGAGAAGACACACATGACAGCGTGCATCTTGGACTGCATCCGGTCGAATGTCTCCCTCTACTCAGCTTCAGTCAAGTGTAATCTAGCGTCCAACCTCATTACCACCAAGTTAATATCGGCATTGATAACTCGTGCGGCGTGGATCTATGCAAGACATAAGTAAACATCTCAGTACCAATCGGAGACAATAAATGAAAGAACACTACAACACATATGGCCTTCTATGACGATTTTAGAATGACATTGTAGATATTCATCACTAAATCGCTTTGTTTATGACCTTTCGTATGAGGCAAGTTCGCTTAGTGACGAAAAAAATTTAGCGTCATAATTCCAACTAGAAAACATCACGGTTTGGTGCAACAAACCTATTAGTGCCGAATTTCTATGACGTTAGCTTTGTCGTTGGATTTTTAGATTTTTCTTTAAAAAAATAAAAGCTCAATTTCCTACGTGGCAGCTAGTGCCACATGTGCATCCTACTCAGCATGAGATCCCACGTGTCATTGGGGCTTAATTCAGCTAAATTCACCAAAAAAAAGTGTCATTGGGGCTTAATTCAACTAAATTCACCGAAAAAGTCCAAAAAGGAGGTGTGGACTGGAGTCAAACCCATGACACGCAGGGCCAGACTCGGACTCGCGGCGATTACCACTGCACTTGGCGGAGGGACGTGCCAGGTTTCATGAGCTGCGTTATCTATCTCTTAATTTAGGATATTAAAAGCCCACTCGATCTCCTACTTGGCCCAACACAGGAGCAAAGCAGCCCAACCACCAGGATAAGCTGCTTATTGTGTGTGGAAGGGCAAAGTAATATATATATGAACTACAACGGATCTGAATTCAAATCTAATTCCGTGTTTCAATCTTAATTCAAACCTAAATTCAAATTAAATTTTTATTTCAACGTTATAGAACAAAATTAAGTTATCATGTTAATTTATAAAATTTTATATATAAATTTAGATATCATTACAATTTTTTAATCCAAATAAGAGATGTAAGGTTTCAATTATCCATAGAAACCCATAGAATTCTCAATCTACTTCTTGGATACGTGATAGAATATATATTTTTTGTTTATTTTTCAAATGTTATTTGGGGCACTCGTAGTTCAATTTGGAATTAATTTTGAAAAGCACATAGAAATTAATTTAATTGTTAAAAAATAGTATATGACTTAAAAAAATTGAAACTCCTATGAAGCAACATATACATGGTTTACTCCATGTAAAAAATTTATGGGGATACATAATAAAATTTTTCTATAGGTTCATTCACAAGGGTCCATTATGCAATTAATTAAAAAATAGAAAAATAATTTCGCAAAACAAGTGTCAATGTAACTTCATATCTCATATTTACATTATACCTATTTATTTGTAAACTGAAAATACTAATGAAAATACTGGTACTGGGTTGTTTTTCACAATTTTCCGGCCCAATTCAACCCAACTTAAAACCACAGCGCGTGTGAGTCGTTGGATTCATATCAATGGCCACGATCCATTAGGTTTGGATATAAAAATAGACCAAACCCTAGCCACATGGCCACCTCCTGCCGTCGGCCTCCTATCCTCCGCCTCCTCCCCTCCCGGCGCGCTCTACCCCCGCTCCTCTGCGCCAACCCCTCCGACGGCTGGCGCCGCTCCCTTCGGCGGCCGGCGCCACCCTAGCTCCCCGTGTCGCCCCATCCAACGCCACCCCCTCCGATGGCCGACGCTCCCCGGCTCCCCAAGCTGCCGACCTCTCCACCCTCCCTCCTCCGCCTCCCCCTCCCTCCCGAGTCCCGGCGCGCCGCTGCCCCTCCGCCTCCCCTTTCCTCCCGGGTTTTTCGTCTCTCCCCACTCCTCTCTCCCCTCTGTGCCGCCCCCTCCGGCGGCTAGCGCCGCTCCCTCCGGATCCTCGTGCCGCCCCGTCCAGCTTCCCTAAGGTTTCTTCCCTTCCAGCCGGCAGGGCTAGCCAAAGTACATGATCCTATCGGTGCATAAGGCCGCGTATGCACCGATAATACCATTCATCGTATTGGTACATGTTTACTGCAGCAGACGATCAACTGTGTATAGCTTCTGTATATTTTTACTACACCCTCCATTGAAACACCAACAATTGCTAGTAGCTAACGAGACAAGATTTTCTGTGACTATGTTATCATATTAACTACAGTATGGTACTTTTGTCGTAGAACATAACTTCTCTTTGGTGTGAACTTGTGACTCATCACATAACGTTCTGATTTACTTGATTATACTGTATTGAGCAGTAGAAATCATCAGCACTTTGCACATTGTTGGTGATTTCCACTACAAGGATTGTGGTGATACATTACGTTATCCGTTTGCCATAGACACCCTAAAAAACGTCACAGGTAACTATCTGTGAGAGTCCAGAAATTCGTCATAGAATCACCGTCACAAACCTTCTTCTCTGAAAAAACCGTCGTAGATACACTGGATCGGTGACGACTACGATCGTCATGAAATAGATGCTCGTTTGGTTTTTAGGCAGCATCAGTGATGAAACGGACCGTCATGGACGTTGTGCCACATCAACATTGACATCGCAGCATGGTGAGGTGGAATCTGACATGGCTGCATATGACACGTCAGCTTGGTGATGTGGCTCACCTTCCACATCAGCATTTTGTTTTTGAAATTTAATCTTTTTTATTACGGTACCAAAATGTAGGATGGGCTGGGCCGAGATTTTTTCTACGCAACCCATTGTCGTTTTAAATTGTCCTCCATTTTTCCTTTTATGTTGTGCTCAGCTCACTTGATTTTAAATTTGGCTCGGCCCATCTCCTTGACATATTGGGCCGGCCCAGATAATACCAGCAGCCCAAGAACTCATTCTGGACAAAATACCACCATAGATTCAAATACATCCACAGATTGAAATCTCCAAAATATTACATCACACCAATCATCAGCACAGAATGCTTACATGTTTACTGAAATCACTGCATCATACCAAATAAGCAACCACACCACACACAATGCAGCCATCCAAAGAAGCAACCATATCACACAACATTACATTGTTGCCTGCTTGGATGGAATCATAGACATCAAACGCCTAAGTAGAGTATCAGTCTCGCTTGCCTCTGCTTCATCTCCTCATCATTCTTGGCCCTTTCTTCTTCTCGCCTGCATTTTCTTCACCATCTCATCCATCTATTTGCGCTTAATGTTCACCAGCTCCCTAAGATCTGCTGATGTCTGCTTCTCGTCCACCAGTGCTGCCTGTAGCTCGCGGCGACCTCCAGCGTTGGAATCGGCAGGTAAGCTGTTGATCCCCACATTCACAAGAAATTTATTCTTTTTGGTTTTGTCAGGAAGCACTTCACAAACAACATCATTCACTGACTTCGGTTGACAGCTATCCTCAACTGGTTCTGCAATCTTCATCTCCATTTCAGCCTAGCAGTGCAATCAACAATACATGGCTAACTGACCAATGCATACCAATTTAATTTATCATTTGTTTGTGAACTAATTGACATTTTACTTACAATAGTTGATTGAACAGCAGGAGTGAAGGCTTTCTTCTTGTTGCAGTGGAGTTCTTTAAACAAGTCAAGCCCATTTGGTGGTGCATCTTTGTACTTGTCCCCCTAAACAATGAAAGAAAACAAAAAATTTGAGATTATCACTTCTTCAATGTATTTTGGACAGTCATTACAAATCTGTAATATCTCTAATATCAATTAACACTTCATGCAGCAACTATGTATAGAAGAGGATAACAAAGCAATATCTATTAAACAAACATTACCTAGATTGGACTTACCAATTGGATGATGTGCATGTCATAGCTGCGAGAACCAGTTGTCTGGTGGAACTGAACTTTAGCTCTGTTTGCTTTGTTCTTCTCACAAGTCAACTACAACAACAAAGTTGTGGTCTTAGGGGCCTATGAGATATGCATGGTAAACTTGAAATGAAAATCAGTGCCAAGAGCTTACCATTTTTTTCATCCTTCTAGTGTTCAACAAGTTGAAGCCACTGAAGATCACTCATGCATGTTACAGGAGATGTTTTCAACACCAGATGAAGTGGATAAGGATCAAAAAACTTCTTTTTTAGCTTATGTCACTGCTGGCAAACAGCTCTCTTCATCATTGCCACACATGCCCTTTTCACAGGACTAGCAGTAGTATCCATATCAAACTTTGACTGCAACAATTAATATCATAGTGAATTGCTAGATAATGAAACTAAAACAATACATTTTTAACTACATCTAGTGCATCGATTGCTGAGTTCATAGAAATGAAGACATCACATTTTAAAATTCTGCTTCACACTCACGCGTTGGGCAACAATCAATCTAGCGCATAAACATAGTGTAAAGCCCAAAGTTTAGACACTTACCCCAACTTTGTTGATGTAAAACCTTAAGAGTTTCTCTTTGTCGTTGTAATCCTTCCATTTTGGGAATATGGGAACATGGTTCCTGACTGCAATGTTGCACTCGGTGGCAAATTTTGCAGCAATCTTCACAGAGTTTGGCCTCATTTTACCTTGTTCAATGACCAAAGGAAGTTTTCCCTTATTTGAGCGGGACATCCTTTCAAGACCTCTTCCTACATTAGGACCCCTGATCCACTCCTCCTCAAATGCTTCTGCATCTGCAAAGGGTACAATTAACAACACTTGTGTGGATTGTTGAATTTAGACAGGGTTTAGAGTGTCAGGATTTAGAGAAGATACCTTCAGAATCGCCATTTGCATTTTCATTGGCATTCGTGTCATCAAGAGTGTGCTCGTTAAGGTTGGGGATATTGTCCATATGACAATCATCGTTCCATCCAACACCTCAAATAATGAAAACAAAGTTAGTGACATCTATCAAGATATGACATTTGCTATGAATTTATGTACTAACTAATTGTATAAAAAACTTGTTAAAGTAGCTTGCACAAACCTTCTTCAGTACGAGCAGCATTAGTATCACCAGCCTCACATGAAGGCTGAATTGGGATTTCAGCTTGAGTATCACCAGCAAGACCCTCACTTGTAGCTTGAATTGGTATTTCAACTTGAGTATCAGCAGGAAGAACCTCACTTGTAGCCTGAACCTCTGGTGCCACATACTTTTTAGACCTAGTCACTCTATCAGGTTGAAATGGTGCAACAACTCTTTTGCCCCCAATGGCGTGATGAGTCACAGAGGTTACATTCTTGGTAGTAGGCTGCAAGAAATGAAATAAATGAATATGTAAAGTAATCCAAAACTAGTGAAGTATTGACAAAGGTTGTAAAACATTACTGAATTGAGAGATCTAGTACCTTATGTTTCAGGCTACTATGTACAGACTTCATGTTCTGCAGGTCTTCAGTCTCAGGTACTAGGCTATCATTACTAAGATAGCCCTCACTGAGATCATCTTTAGCATTGGCATCAAAGTTAGGATCATCATTGTCCTTATTCTGTTCTCTGGCTCGTTGGGCAACAGAATTTCCAAACACAATACTAGTTAATGCTGGTAGCCCTAGCTGTCGCATCAGAGCATTGTTCTGAAGACAATTTCTCATCCTTTTCAATTCATAGTCATTAAGTGGGGTTTCTGCATTAACAAGAACAATTAGAGCCTAATATTTTCAATAACCAAAAACAATAATTGGAATTTATGCAATCTAACGATGAGCACGCATGAGTACAGCGAAATTTAACCATGAAGGGGCTTAACAAGCTATTTCAACACAAGAGTATGAAAGGCATCCCATTTAATTCATAGGTATTAGACAATATCAGTAGCAAGAGCATAACACAAAAATATTTGGATTCAACAAAAATTTTAATTGTAAAATCCACAATTGAACCATGAACATGAATCTGTAGAACGGATCTAGAACATGAGGGAAACTGAGAATAGCTAGTCCCTAGCCACAGTCACTAGCAAATCCTAGCATATGAGGGCAACTCAGAATAGCTAGTATAGAGTAAGACGGAGAAATTATTCACCTGCAATCTTGGCTGCTGACCGGGGCCTCTTTGATTGCCCTTTCTTCTTCGGCGCCATTAGGACGCCCTCCTACGAACTGGCGGAGGTGGAGAACTATGCAGCGAAGGTGGAGAACAGGCGGCGTAGGGTTCACTTGTATGTATACCAACCAATGAGTGCATGCGAAATTACCTACAACTCCACCTGTTTAGCAGTCTAGGTCTTGGCAAGCGAGGGTAGAAGAGTCTCTTGCAGTTTGGAATTCATTTTGGAGGTGTGCCTCCGCGCGCTACAAGCAAAATTTTGCCGCCAAAATGGATATAATGTTTTTATTTTTTCCTTGCTGTAGCATAAATACATTTAATTTAAAAATATAAATCATAATAAATATGTCGATTATGACAAATTCATCAACACAAAAGTTCTTTGAATCATTGAGATCTAGAACTTTTGTACTGGTCCTTTGTCCATAGGAGTTCATTTGATGAGATGAAAAATTGAATTTCACTATATGACAAGTTTCAAAATTATCTCGAGACCAGAACTGACTTTCAATGAAGAAATCATAAAAAATAAAGTTGTAGAACTGTTGGATGTGTACAACTTTTGTTTTGATCATTTCTCCAAATTACATTGTTTGAACAACTCAAAATTTGAATTTCAAAACATTACAACTTCGAATAAAAATAGAGAGACTAAATGACTTAAAATGAAAAAGATAAGAATACCAAGGTTGAACAACTCTTCAAGATCTACAACTTTTATTTTGGTCATTTCCAAGATCTTCAAGAGTTGTTCAACCTTGGAATTCTTATCTTTTTCATTTTAAGTCATTTAGTCTCTCTATTTTTTATTCGAAGTTCTAATGTTTTGAAATTCAAATTTTGAGTTGTTCAAACAATGTAATTGAGAAATGATCAAAATAAAAGTTGTACACATCCAACAGTTCTACAACTTTATTTTTTATGATTTCTTCATTTAAAGTCAGTTCTGGTCTCCACATAATTTTGAAACTTGTCATATAGTGAAATTCAATTTTCATCTTATCAAATGAACTCCTATGGACAAAGGACCAGTACATAAGTGCAAGAGACTCTTCTACCCTCACTTGCCAAGACCTAGACTGCTAAACAGGTGGAGTTGTAGGTAATTTTGCATGCACTCATTGGTTGGTATACCCGCTCCCATGACTGACTCCACTGCAGGTCCGCATTCCGTGACTCCACTCCGTGGCAGAGATCTCTGTGATAGATCCATGGTGTGCAGGTTCAGCTCCATGGCCGATCAATGGGGAAGCCCGGTGAAGGTACCTTCCACAGGCTCGAGTGCTACGGCCAGGGGCAAAATGGAGTGCCCATTTTGCCGAGTCCCTTTGGTCCGGATCTAGAGCAAGTAGCCGGCGACCAAAGATGAGTGGTTTGTCAAGTGCCCGTACAACATTAAGGTATAGATTCTTCACATTGCTTGATTCATTGTGTATCTTTATGCTTCCTGTGATTGATGCATTGCTGGACTCGTTGTGTATCTTGATGCTTCTTGTGATAGAGGCGTTATTGTGTGTGTAGGGTGATCCAACTACCTGTGGGTTCATTCGGCCTAAGTTGCCATATGATTCCCCTGAAGCAAAACAACGCAGGTTGCACACTGCTATGGAGGGAACAGTTGAGTCTTACGCTAAATTGAAGAAAGAATTGCATGAACTGAAGCAAATTCTGAATAGTGTTGTTGTTGATTTGTGGAAAATGAAGGTGAAACCTGCTGAGCCAAAGCCTGAGGTGGATACCAGGAAATGCGCGGTAGTGGTTGATTGTTCAGGGCTACCCACAATTGTTGTTGTCTTTGTAGGTGTTTTGATTTGTGTCATTGTTGCTGGATTGTGGAAATGAACAGCTAGTATGTATGTTAGTCAGCTAATGTATGTGTGCATCTGTGTGGTTGTATGGTTCCTGAACTTGAGTTGAAATGAAATCTGCTGTATTCAACTAGTTCACTAGTTGTTTTATGTATTATAAAATCAATTCACAGGTTAAATGCCACGATAAATTAAATTTCTCAACAATTGAGATGAACATGTATGCCATCTTGCACATATTGACCAGCACTGACTTAAGTTTACAAACATAAGATCTCAGCTCACAAACACAATACATGTCACACTGACTTCAGTTCACAAACATAAGTTCACAGGATCTTAAGTTCATAAAAGAGAAATAGGGGCATCACATACACAGATCTACAACAGGAACTACTCATCATTGCTATCTACCTTCACTCCAATATTCCAGAGCCATGTCGTCCTCTACCTCATCACCAGACGATTCACCATCTTCAACAGGTACATTTTTCTTCATAAGTCGAGCAACTTCAGAAGCATCAACAACTTGGCGAGCTTCATCATCTCGGTTCAAAGGCAGGTCAGGTAAATTCTCATCTACCTCTGGTCTCCTCCCATCTTCCTCAATGCATTGTGTCTGTTGATACGAATATGCATTAGGTGCATTTTGTTCATCAACATTGTATAAATGTCGATGCTTAAACATTTGGACAAGCTGCCAGTTTTCGCCATGCTTATTATCTGGCAGGTAGAAAATCTGTTTAGCTTGAGTCGCTAGTATGAAACAATCTTTCTTGTACCAAAGGCTTCCAGTATTGACGCTTCTAAAAAACCATCATCTTTTAGTGCGGTCTTCTTGCCATCTAGCTTGTACCATTCACATCTAAAAAGAACCACCGTTCTTGTATTCCCATCGTCCTTGCTGTTGTACTGCAACTCAATAATCCCTATCAACTTTCCAAAGTAATCAATTACCCGATTGTTATGTACACCAGCACATGCCACTCTAGAGTTTTGAGTCTTCTTGTTTATGTCACGCTCAGCAGTACAGAACCGGACACCATTGACAACACATGAAGAGTAAGATCTTACTCTCATGTCAGGGCCACATGCTAAGGCAAACATGTCATCATCTACAATATCTGAATTGTTTAACCTTCACATCTGCAAAAGGGATTGCAGATTAGCAAATCATTATCCAAACACAACGTGTATCGAAAACAAAATGTTAGGCAACTAACATGGTTCCTAAACCAAGTAGGAAATCCAAGCCTAGTCATTCTATCAATATCACCGCTTGCACCCCCGCTTCCGTAAGTCACCTTAAAACATTCGTCAACAAACAAATTTTAGAAATTAGATGAAAATGGGAATGTGCAAGAGTGCTATCAAGAGAGGTTAGAACATACTTTATATAATCCTGGACACGATCACTATTATATAGGACATACCAAACCATTTGATCAAAATCTTCATGATAACCATAGTCACATGCACCAATCAGATTAACACCGTGCCCAAAAACATCAATATTAAAAGTCGATGGATCTGAGAATCCTGGATTTCTTGCTGCTCGGTTAAACCTGGTCTCCACATCGTCCATATACCTAGAGCAGAATGTGAGGGCTTCGTCTGCAACATAAGCCTCAGCAATTGAGCCTTCCGGTCGTGCCTTATTCCTAACCGACCTCTTCAATGTATACAATCGTCGCTCAACAGGATACATCCACCCAAATTGCACTGGCCCTCGAAGCATTGCCTCATCAGGCAAATGGACAGCAAGGTGAACCATTACATCAAAAAAAGCAGGTGGAAATATTTTTTCAAGCTTGCATAGTATAACTGGTATTTCTGTCTTCATTCAAACCAAGATGTCTTTGTGGAGTGTTTGGCTGCATAATTCCCTAAGAAATTTCCCAAGCTCAGCAATCGCTACATATATATCATCATCCATAATACCTCTCAAACAAGCAGGTAATATCCTTTGCAACATAATGTGACAGTCATGAGTTTTAAGCCCATGCATGCTTGGTTCCTTCAGTTATGCATCTTTGGATATTTGCGGATAGCTATCTGGGAACTTTGTTTCCTTCAAAAAATTACAGGATTTAATCTTTTTTGCCCTAGACAATGTGTATCTAGCTTCTGGCATGTGATAACCATTTCCATTTGGCTGTAGATGCAATTCTGGTTTAATATTCAAATCAGCAAGATCAAGCCTTGCATTAACATTGTCTTTGATTTCTCATGTATGCCAAGAAGGGTACCAAGGAGGTTTTCACAAATATTCTTTTCAATGTGCATCACATCTAGATTGTGTCTAAGCTTCAAAGATGGCTAATATGGTAAATCCCACAAACTAACCCTCCTACCCCAAATTGGCACATGTCCCTCTGAACGCTTCCTTTTTTGAGAAGGTCGAACATCTTTTACCTTGTCTAGTTCTTCTAACAGCTCTTCAGTTGTGAATGTACCTGTCTTCTCTTTGCTTTCAAGTAGAGATGCATATTCATTGTTCGTGCGCAGACGATGACACCTAGGAAGGAATCAACAGTGACCAATATAACAAAGCTTGTTCCTTATGGAATACGACAGAGGATGTTTGTCACAATGGAGACAAGCAAAGAAACCTTTTGTGGTACGACCAGACAAAGTACTCAGTGCTAGAAAGTCATGTATGCACCACAACACGACAGCACGAAGCTTAAAATCTTTTCCTGTCAGAGCATCAATTGTATTCACACCAGACGAAAGACTAAGTAACTCCTCTATAAGAGGCTGGAGAAAAACATCAAAGTGCTTCCCAGGTGAACTAGGACTAGGAATCAACGAAGTCATCATGAAATTTGCTTCTTGCATACATGACCAAGGTGGTAAATTGTATGGAATCACAAAATAGGCCACATACTATAAGATGATCTCATATTGCCAAATGGATTGAAACCGTCCGTAGCCAGGCCAAGTCCAAGGTTCCTTGCATATGTTAGTGATATGCCCTAAAGGCAACATGGAGATGTTGGATATCATGGTTAATGTTTATGTATTTATGAATAAAGTGTTATTCAGTTCCATGAAATAGACATCTTGTATTGATCAATAAGTATGTGCCTTATTTATGAGACTCTATATGTATGAATCTATTTCTAAATGATCCTCGATCATATATCATATTATTGGAACTAATATGATTCTAAGATCGGCATGTTTATTGATTGATGATCATGTCTCATAGATCATGGGTATGGAGATACCAAATCAATAAACATGGACATATGTGTTAGAGAACACATTATTGGATAGACCCACCGTGAGACACTACAGGAATTAATGTGCCATTAGTTGGTCTCAGGTAGTATTGGTACAAAGTCCTTAGACCTAAGATCACCATGGATTCCAACCTGTGTAGTAACCTACTTTGGGACTACCAAACGCTATTCCGTAACTGGGTAGTTATAAAAGTAGTCTTCGGGTTTGCTATGAAACATTGAGTGGGATGTGAGTGATCAAGATGGAATTTGCCCCTCATTTGGAGAGATATATCTGGGCCCCTCGAGGTAACGGATTATGGAAATGCATGGCCATGCTAAGTTGATTGAGGAGTCAATCAACAGACAGATAATCCAATACGGTTTGAGTGAATGGTTAAGCTATTGAAGGGATGGCACACATCTTGCCTATAGCTTAATTGGTATCGTGAGGCAAAGGGATTTTTGTACACATTACAGGTTCAGAGCCGATATTATATTCTTATATACTATGGTGTCAATATGTGCTGCTAGGCGTCGCGTTGGATGTCGGTTGAGTTGGACTCGAGCCGACGGTCGGCTAAGTTAGACTATAGCCGAAACCGAGTATACCTGAACCTACGGGTCGCACGCTTAAGGGGATAGTATAGATATTCGAGTTGGACTCGGATACGGCTCGATCGATAGTGACGGGATCGGATAGAGTCCTATGGGCTTACGACGTATGGACGGCCAACTCTGTGAGATTCGGATAGGATCCGATTCAAAATAGAGTCATGATCGGCCACTAGTCCCAGTCGGCCAACTCTATATAAAGGGGCGAGGGGTGGAGAGTTGCCGTATCGCTTTGATCTGAATCAGCAACAGAAGTCGCCGTGATCAATCTCCACGGAAACCCTCGCCACTTTCGAGACAAACCCTCGCCTTGCATCGCGTGCTAGCACACGGGTGTTCGGCGTTCTGTCCCCGGACGTGTGGATAACGGTAGAGGCGCTGCTACGTTGCGCGTTGTTGATTGTCTACGAATCGGCTGTGGTGGAATCAGCTGCGGTCGAGCGCATCAGAGCGAGACGCGAGAACGCGGTCAGACGACTCGGAGAATCGGCTACATCGGTGAAGCGGCTGATTGGTAAATCGGCTGTCCCCAGGAATCGGCTGTCGGCTTGCGGGAATCGGCTGTCATCGGCCAGCACAGTTCCAGATCGGATAGCCCTGATTGGTTGTTTCCGCTGCTTACTCCAATCGGTAACGATCTATCGACACTTACTTGCAAGTGTTCCTGGTTTGCACGGTAAAAAGTTTTGTTTTTCGGCTAGCGTAGCCTCCGCGTAACCTTTCAGTGGTATCAGAGCTAATCTTGCTTAGTTCGGGTTTTAGATTGGATCTGGAACAAGTTTTGCACACGGGTTGATTAGATCAATCGGTTTTACGGGATTTGTTGAGGAGAGTTCATGGTAATTGCGTTCCTTGATAGTGTATCGGAACGACGTAATGTGATTACGTCGAAGCAATATTCATAGAACTCGGTTTGAGTCGGCTTTGAGATAGCGTTCCTTGATAGTGTATCGGAACGGTATCATGTGATTATGCCGAAGCTATCTCGTAGTCCAATCTTGTTAGCTGCCTCGCGCCTACGCAAACCATCTCCCTTGATAGTGTATCAGGACGTCATAATATGATTATGCCGACATGGTTTCCATAAGCGATTTCATAGATTGGATCTATGAATTTCGTGTGGTGTTCCGGGACCGCCGTGTGCGTCCCCCTTATAGGTCGTCTCGATGCCGTTTCTCTGCGATAGAAAACGTTTCTACGCCTAACTTGTTTTTGCAGAGAATGCTTTGAGATGGTATGGCCCTATTGTATGTATGACATGCATGTGATGCGTGTAATATTCTTTCATATGTGCAATCCCTGTAATATTCTTTCATACGTGCAATGCTTGTAATATTCTTTCACGACCTACGAGTCGATGTAATCTTCAATTAGAGCTTCTATAGTAGTAGCTTAGTTTGAAGAAATCAAGCATTCGGCACTTGGAAGAATGGTGATGAAGATGGAGATCCTCTACACCGACATGGAGATAGAGATCACCATGTGAAGGGGGCCATACTATTTCATTATATGCTATTCTACCGCTTTCATATATGTGATATGTTTGTTTGATAGGATAGCATCTCTCGCAAAATTAAGTAGTAATGATGCCCTTCAAAATGTTGCACTCGTCACCGTTATGCTCGTCAATGGTGGGTCCGCAAAGCGAATGCCATTCTCTATCATAACATGAGGGGTTTATGTCGGACATATACAGCAGGAGCATTTGGTTTACTTAACAAGGCTATCAAAACAGTTTTGGGCCTTGGGGCATAGGTTGGGGCCGAGGCATGGAGATGCCACACCAACAACAAGAGTCACATAGAGATGTGATTAGCAAGGAGTTGCTTACCGATGTTATTAATCTTCTAGCAGTGATGCCAAAGCTCACTAGAAATTAACTAACATGTGGATCTTGACCCAATACGTAACCTAGAGGGAAGGTGGAAAATACGTAATGGGAGTCTAATGTTAAATTGTTTAACAATAGACATAGCATAAACATTGTGCTAAACTTTGCTTTTTCTGTTGTAGAATAAATGCTGGCTAATACTACACCCAGTGCTTTTAATTTGCGATCTATTCTCGAAAAGGAAAAATTAAATGGAACAAACTTTATGGATTGGTATCGCAACTTGAGAATTGTTCTCAAGCAAGAGCGTAAGGAGTACGTTCTTGAAGTACCCTATCCTGAGGATTTGCCTAATAATGCCACTGCAATTGCACGAAGAGCTTACGAGAAGCACACTAATGATGCCCTAGATATAAGCTGTCTCATGCTTGCTACAATGTCCCCTGAGCTTCAGAAGCAATATGAGAGCAGCGATGCTCACACTATTATTCGGGGACTGCGTGGTATGTTTGAGAACCAAGCTCGGGCCGAGAGGTTCAACACCTCAAAGTCCTTGTTTGCGTGGGCTTGTTGAGGGGAATCCCGTCGTCCGCATGTGATAAAAATGATTGGCTACATTGAGAGTCCGGAAAAACTAGGTTTTCCCTTAGCCAAGAATTGGCTACGATGTGATTCTCCGGTCGCTCCCTCCGAGCTTCGAGCCATTCATATTAAATTATCACATGAACAATATGGATAGAACCTTGGCTGAATTGCATGGGATGCTAAAGATAGTGAGGAGAGTATCCAAAAAACGGTCATCATGTGATGATGATGCGTAAGGCTAAGCGCAAACCACTGTCAAGAAACTTTGCACCAAGAGGAAGTTAACTCCCGATGAGATCGCGAGTGCCTCTAATGCAAAGAAGGGAAAAAAGGGTCGGCGACATCGATGCTTTTGCTTCTATTGCAAGGAGACGCCACCGGAAAAGGAACGCAAGAAGTACATGGAGGATCTCCAAAAGAAGCAATGTACGACTTCAGCTTCGGGTTGATGTTATAGACATTAATCTTGCTACTTCACCTACGACTCTTGGGTATTTGATACCGGATCGAGCTCATATTTACAAATCGTTGCGGGAATGAGAAGAAGTAGAGGCTTAAGAAGGGGCGAGGTGAACCTCGCGTTGGCAATGGAGCAAGCGTTGCTACGGCTTCTTGTCGGCACGATACCACTTCATCTACCTTCGAATTAGTTTTGAAATTAAATAATTGTTATTGTGTTCCAACACTATGTCAAAACGTTATTTCCACTTCATGTTTTCAAGCGAAAGGATATGATTTTAGATCAATGGACAATGGTTGTTCAATATATCTCAAAGATATGTTCTATTTTCATGCTCCATTGGTGAATGGATTATACGTTTTGAATCTTGAAGCGTCTCCCATCTATAACATTAATACGTAAAGGCAACTCTCTAATAATACAAACCCCACGTTTATCCGGCATTGTCGCTTAGGCCATATAAATAAGAAACGCATGGAGAAGCTCCATAAGGATGGACTGCTTCACTCTTTTGATTTTGAATCATTTGAGACTTGTGAGTCTTGTTTACTTGGTAAGATGACAAAGGCACCTTTCACGGGACACAGTGAAAGAGCAAGTGACTTGTTGGCACTCGTACATACCGATGTATGTGGACCAATGAGCTATACGGCCGAGGTGGTTATTAGTACTTCATTACCTTTACCGATGACTTTAGTAGATATGGTTATATCTACTTAATAAGGCATAAGTCCGAATCCTTTGAAAAGTTCAAAGAATTCCAGAATGAAGTACAAAATCATTTAGGGAAAACAATCAAGTTTCTACGATCGATCGTGGAGGGGAATACTTGAGCCAAGAGTTTGGTAATCATCCGAAAGATTGTGGAATTGTTCCACGCTTGACTCCCCAGAACTCCACAATGGAACGGAGTGTCCGAACGGAGAAATCGCACCTTGTTGGACATGGTGTGGTCGATGATGAGCCAAAGTGATCTTCCGTTATCCTTCTGGGGACATGCTCTTGAAACAGATGCGTTCACCCTAAATAGAGTTCCATCTAAGTCAGTTGAAAAGACACCATATGAGATATGGACAGGGCAACCCCCTAGTTTGTCTTTTCTCAAAATTTGGGGATGCGAAGCTTATGTAAAACGTTTACAGTCTGACAAGCTCACACCCAAATCTGACAAGTGCTTCTTTGTGGGATATCCTAAGGAAACTAAGGGATATTACTTTTATAATCGGAAACAAGGCAAAGTGTTTGTCGCCCGACACGGTGTCTTCTTGGAGAAAAAGTTTCTTTCAAGAAGGGTTAGTGGGAGCAGGGTGCATCTTGAAGAAGTTCAAGAAACACCAGAAAATGTTTCAGCGACCACAGAACCACAACAGGAGGAGCAAAGTGTTGCGCCACCAGTTGTAGATACACCAGCCCCACGGAGGTCTGAAAGATCATGTCGTGCGCCTGATAGGTACACAGGTGCGGAACAATGTGATATATTGTTGTTAGACAACTTCGAGCCAAACCCTAGCCTTGCATCGCGTGCTAGCACACAGGTGTTCGGCGTTCTGTCCCCGGACGTGTGGATACCGGTAGAGGTGCTGCTACGTTGCGCGCTGTTGATCGGCTACGAATCGGCTATGGTGGAATCGACTGCGGTCGAGCGCATCAGAGCGAGGCGCGAGAATGCGGTCAGACGACGGCGAATCGGCTACATCGACGAAGCGGCTGATTGGTGAATCGGCTATCCCCAGGAATCGGCTGTCGGCTTGCGGGAATCGGCTGTCATCGGCCAGCACAGTTCCAGATCGGATAGCCCTGATTGGCTGTTTCCGCTGCTTACTCCAATCGGTAACGATCTATCGGCCTTTACTTGCAAGTGTTCCTGGTTTGCGCGGTAAAAAGTTTTGTTTTTCGGCTAGCGTAGCCTCCGCGTAACCTTTCAGCATCTTCAGCAAAATCTGGCCAGCATTTGTCAAAATCTTTCCATGCCTCTCCATCTGCAGGATGGGACATTTCCTTCTCTTTGGGTTCCCTTTTAAACTTATGCCACTGTGCTTCCTCTGCTGTTTTCTTGGTAGCAAATATCCATTGAAGCCTAGGTATCAACAGAAAATGTTGCAATACTTGTTTTGGAACCTTCTTATTCACAGGATCTTTCCATCTTGATGCTTGACAAACTGGACAATTATCAAGTTCTACATATTCCTTTCTAAACAGCACACAATTGTTTGGGCAAACATGTATTGACACATAACCGAGTCCTAAAGTACACAACATTTTCTTTGCTTCTTCATAAGAATTAGGAAGATAATTGTTCTCTTGGAACGCTTTGCACAAGACTTTCAATTGTGTAGAGAATGGTGAGTTGCTGATCCTGTAGTACGACTTCAAATGAAGCATCTTCACTACAAATGAAAACCTTGAAAATTGACTGCAGCCAGGATATAGCTCATGTTTTGCCTCTTCTATTAGAGTTTTGAAAATAGACTCATGGTTACTTGATGGGTTTCCATCTCCAGCTGCTGCATTATTACAAGGTACTTCAGCCCCCATGAGGTCTGTTAACATATCTACAACTCTATCTGTAGCATTGTTTTCATGTTCTATAGGATTAGAATGTGGATCCACATCTATTGGTTCCTCCAAAACATGAACATCATTGGCCTCTCCATGATGAATCCACCTTGTATATGTACTGGACATCCCATTGAGCAATATGTGCCTCTCCACATCTATTTGAGCCATGGATTTCTGGTTAATACACCAACTACATGGACAGAAAGTTGCAGCATCCCCAGAAAATCTCTCTTCAACAAATTTCATGAAATTTCGAACACCATTAATATAATCTGGTGTGAAGAGTGCACCATGTATCCATCGTCTATCCATCTAGTACAAAAAATGCATGCACCAGATTGAGATCACATTCATGGCTAAACTCCCAGTCCTACCCTCAAATTGAAGTGGATATCGAAATACATACCAGGCCAATCAATGGAGCTCATCAATAGGCGAGCCACACCGGAGGTAGGTAGACTGTAGATCTCGGTGGCAGAGTACCAGGACAAACCACTGCTACCACACCCCGCCTTCGACGCTGCCGCACCTCGCCTTCGCCGCTGCCGTCGCCTGCCTTTGTTGCTGCCGCCCCCTGCCTTCGCTGCCGCCGCCCAAGCCCTGCCTTCCTTCACCGCTGCCACACCCCACCTCCACTTCCACTGCCGCCATCGTCGCCCCCACCGTCGCCGTCGCTGCTCGCCTCCAAATGTTATTTGTTTTTACAAATGCCGACCAAGGGATGTGTCTGATTTGTTTGTGTAAACATACACAATGTTTTAAGTATAAAAAACATACACAGTGTTTCAATCTCAAATTCCTTGGCATTGCAGTGGTAAGCCACTTCTCTCTGGCCCGGCCGGTCGTAGGGTCGAATCTTGGGTTGGCCACCTTTTTTTTCCTTTTCGCGCTATTTAGGCTGCTGTCCAGACCACCGTCCATGTCACCATGCCATCTACGTCACTAGCGGTCCCACTGTCCACGTCACCAAACATCATCCGTGATATTTATTCCAAAGCGTCATAGATAATTAAGGACTTGACGAATGGTTGAGATTGTCATAGAGTTAGCACCTAATTCTCAAACCGTCATAGGTGTACAATGCGATGACAGTTTCAGAAACCGTCACCAGGCAACCGTCATGTATTAACATATTTCTTGTAGTGTTCCCAATGGAAAGTCTACTTCTTTAGTAGAAAATCATAGAGGCCTATCTCAGTTTTCCATGCTTCCAAGCTGATAGCAAGATTCAGTCTCTCAGACTGTGTTGATGATTAACTGCCATTTTTTCCTTTGTTTTGGTTGAAAAGGTACCACAATCTAAATAAAGATGGGAATTTTATTTGGGAGAAAGGGTGGCATTGAAATATTTTTTGGTGATCTCTCAAGTTGTTCTTTTGGTGATTGTTGGCATGCTTGCATGTCTGGTATGGGAATGTTGGACATCCTAGGTTGTCAAGTTGTGTTAAGGGTCATAGCTGGCTGAACCGGACTGGCGAATACTTGATGTTCCCACCTGATGAGTGGGAATTCAAAGGTGGATCAAGGCATTATGTCGAAGCAATCGATTTCCCTTAGATGCAACTCTGGGTTCCCTTGCAAATAATTTCCATGGGAGGATTCTTCCATTGCTGGGGCATTTGGCCATGGATGATGAGGAATTTCTGGTTTACAAGTACATGGCAAAGGGAGACTTGACTACCACATTCTACACTAGCACTTACTTGTCACTATTGTCGAAATGCATTGATACAGTTTTCTTCACATTGTCTTTTAGTAGCAACTGTTCGTGTGTTGCAATGGGTGAAGTCGGGCGTGGCGCGGATGGGGACGGGAGGGAGGGCGCAGCGCAGCGCGGGTGCTCCGAGCAACGGGAGGGAGGGGCGTAGGCGCGGTGCGGGCCGCGCGCGGATGGGGACGGGCGGGAGGGCACAGGAGGTCTTTTTTCATCCAAGTCTTCCCTTTCTTTTTAGCATTGGGACTACGGGTTAATTTTATAAACACAAAGGGTTTTCTGCAAAATAGTCAGGCGGACAAAAATTTTGGGTAAAAACAATACTTGCTTATAGATAATTATAGATATCCTGCAATGTGACCAAGGATATCAAGTAGGTTGATCCATAATCCAAATTATTTTTTGATGTGAGCAACAAGTTTGCACTTGAAATTTTGTACTAGTACCATGGTAGATGCATACTGTTTCAATGATGTTTCTTTTCAAAAAAAATTCCATAAATATTTGCATGATGTTTAAGAAGCGGGTGGTCATTCCTTGGAGGATTAAAAGAATTCCCCTTAGAAACCGAATGTGAAAACAATATGTGCCTAATAAAGCCCATATGTTGTGCATGTTTACTATTGACCATGATGTGTGGTCTGTAGAGGATGGTTGATGGCTATTTGTGACTTTAGATTGCTTTTGTCAGCATAGGAGGATATAGCTGAACAGTCACAAAGAAAATCAGACCCCCTTCAACTTGAAATTTGTTCAAAAGTAAGTGTGTTGCTTTTTCTCCCTTGGTCCTTATACATCATTTTATCGAAAGTTGCTGCTTTGCCGATAGTTCTTTGTGACTGTTTTATTGGTCTTTGTCATGGATATATTTCATTGCAGTAAATGGACAGCATATTTGAAAGTTGCTCAGTAAAATATTAACTGTCTTTGGGTAAATATTTTTAAGCTTCTGCACACGTTCATCGTACAGCTAAAATTTTGATTGAGGCATTTCTTCTTTGTTCTGTTTGTCAGAGCCTAACCGAGAAGGAGCAGATTGATGTTCAAGGGACATATTATCTTTTGTTGTCATTAGTTGTCACTTATTTTTTTGTTGTGATATAAAAATCATGTGAATATTATTATGATGTCATAGTATTGTGGATATTGTTAGTATTAATTGTAATTTGGATATTACTGTGAATATTATTGTATGCACTGAAAATTAGATTAATTAATTTATTATTGGGCTAGCTAGCTCAAACTGAAATGGGCCTCCAAATAGGCTAGGTCTCCTATTTTTAAGAATTTATATTACATTTCAGTAAAAAAAGGCCTTCAAATGGGCTAAGCCCAATTCGAAATGGACCATTAAATGGGCTAGGCTCAAACAATCCATGAATGCAGTAGATCCTCTTGGGGCTGACCCATGAATTATAACAATTATATTCGTCACAAAGTCATCATCACGTCACCTGCCACGCCAGCCGCCATGTCATTCGCCACGTGGCACGACACATGGCAGCACACCCTCTCGCTGGTTTGTGACGTTTTGACGATTTCGATTTGTCACTAGATTATGATGTTCCGTTGGTTTGTCACAAAAGGTGGTTAGAGACGCACCTTTTATGACGATGCAGAATTCGTCAATGAGGTGTCATAGATCATAAACAGTGACAAAAAATATATTTTATGACATAATCCAATCGTCAAAGAAGGCTATATTTCTTATAGTGGTGAGCAGAAGTTGGACGTACCCCATGAAGTAGTCTCGGTCATGGTGCGTGGAGTACGTGTCCGTGACAGTGGCAAGGTGCGGCTGTGGGGCGACTAGAGTGCAGGTCACACGGGCATGAGTGCGAGGTAAGTACCAGCGGAGGTACTCACAGTAGTTGTCCTCTATGTGTGGCCAGAGCTCGTTGATCACCTCCTCTAGGGCTAACACCAGTCGTCCATGTACTGCTGTATGCACAGTGCCCACAGTGTGCTGGCTTGTTGTCCTCGGTGAGTCAACCTGCAAAAAATGGAGACCTAGATAGCTCGATGAATGAAGTAACATCATATTTGTAACTTCAAACACTTTGTACTCACAAGTGGTCTGTAGGGAGGACGGTAGTCTCCATGTTTCCAATGAAAACCTGCCTCGAGCCGAACTGCCTCATCACATGGTGCGGGCAGTGAGGCTCGATGAAGATGTCTAACACCAACGACAACGTCGTGAGCCAGTACGTCGAGTCACATGTGCACAAGGACGAAAGTCCTAGAGGTGCTCTCTATGCGACGGCTTGCTGAGTGTACGCCTCCCAGACAACGTCGTTGGGCTTGAGACGGTCAAACTCGAACTTGAAGTCTAGGTAACCCTGTCTCACGTGCACATGGGCGTAACGGCGCTGTGGCATAAAAGCATGGTATAGATGTAATGACATGTTATGAACGAACGATAAAGAAATTGAACGGTGAAATCAATAAACTTTTTACTTACACTACGTTGACACCAGTACGTCCCCATCGTGGCCCTGTCCTCTGGCCACTCTACGCTGTGACCTGTCTCGTAGGGTGTGTGGTGAAGGGTTACGCGAAAGCTACGCTAGCCGAAAACAAAAATTTTTCTACCGCGCAAACCATGAACACTTGCAAGTAAGGGCCGATAGATCGTTACCGATTGGAGTGTGCAGCGGAAACAGCCAATCAGGGCTATCCGATCCGGAACAGTGTAGATGACAGCCGATGACAGCCGATTCACCAATCAGCCGATTTGAGTCGTCCGACCGCGTTCTAGCGCCTCGCTCCGATGCGTCCGACCGTAGCCGGTTCGAAGCCGATCAACAGCGCGCAACGTAGCAGCGCCTCTACCGGTATCCACACGTCCGGGGACAGAACGCCGTACACTCGTGTGCTAGCACGCGATGCAAGGCTAGGGTTTGGCTCGGAAGTGGGGAGGGTTTCCGTGGAGTTTGATCTCGGCGACTTCTGTTGCGGATTCGGTTTAAAGCGATCCAACTGATGTGTCGCAGCTCTCCACCCCTCGCCCCTTTATATAGAGTTGGCCGACTGGGACTAGTGACCGATCAGGACTCTATTTCAAATCGGATCCTATCCGAATCTCATAGAGTCGGCCGCCCATACGTCGTAAGACAATAGGACTCTATCCGATCGGATCCCTATCCGATCGAGCCGTATCCGAGTCCAACTCGAGTATCTATTCTATCCCCTTAAGCGTGCGACCCTGTAGGTACAGGTATACTCGGTCTCGGCTATAGTCTAACTTAGCCGATTATCGGCTCGAGTCCAACTCAGCCAGCCAGTCAACACGCCTAGCAGCACATATTGACACCATAGTATACAAGAATAATATCGGCTCGAACCGTAATGTGTACACAAATCCCTTTGCCTCACGATACCGGTTAAGCTATAGGCAAGATGTGTGTCATCCCTTCAATAGCTTAACCATTGACTCGAACCTGTATTGGATTATCATGCATTGATTGACTCCTCAATCAACTTAGCATGGCCATGCATTTCCATAATCCATTACCTCGAGGGGCCGAGATATCTCTCCAAAGGAGGGGCAAATTCCATCTTGATCACTCACATCCCACTCCATGTTTCATAGCAAACCCAAAACTACATTTATAACTACCTAGTTACGGAATAGCGTTTGGTAGTCCCAAAGTAGGCTACTACACATGTTGGAATCCATGGTGATCTCAGGTCTACGGACTTTGTACCAACACTACCTGAGACCAACTAATGGCACATTGATTCCTGTAGTGTCTCATGGTGGGTCTATCCAACAATGTGTTCTCTAACACATATGTCCATGTTTATTGATTTGGTATCTCCATACCCATGATCTATGAGACATGATCATCAATCAATAAACATGCCGATCTTAGAATCATATTTGTTCCAACAATATGACATATGATCAGGGATCATTTAGAAATAGATTCATACATATCGAGTCTCATAAATAAGTCACGTACTTATTGATCAATACAAGATGTCTATTTCATGAAACTGAATAACACTTTATTCATAAATACATAAACATTGACGTGATATACAACATCTCCATGTTGCCTCTAGGGCATATCACTAACATGTGGTTCACCACCGGTCGTCCTATGGCGAACCTCTCAGGTGCCCAAAGCTGAACGACCAGAGGGCAACCAGCGAAGATCGCTCCCACATCCGTCTTCATGCAGGCCTCACAGACGGCACGATAGGTGGCTGCTAGCACTGCGGATCACTAGCTCCACTGTGGCACGTTGCCAAGCTCTGCATCCGCGATGGCCCATGCATAGTGGATCAACCTCTTGTCCACAGCATGCCATGTAGTGCTGGTGAACACCCATCCAAACAGCCAGAGCAGGTACACCTCTAGGGCGCGTCGGACCGAGTACTCCTCAGCATCCAGGTGGAGCTGGTCAGCCTAAAACAATAACCAAATGTTCTTACAAATTAATAGGTTGGTGCAAAATAACATGAACCCATTCGAGCAGTTAACTTACAGTGAACTGAAGCAACCAAGCCTTGGTAGGCCCGGCGGTAGTGTACGCGTGTAGGGTAGCGGTTGGTGCGAGACCTAAGGTGCATCATGTGCGAGAAGTGCTCCATGATATCCTCCTTCCATCCACCAGCACCGTCTACAGGACCAACAGCGTCTCCTGCAAGTGTAGCCCGAGGAGGTACGACACGTTCTGTAGTGTCGGTGCCATCAAGATGGAACGTGTGCATCCCATAATTAAACATAAATAGTAGTTCAACATAATTAAAAACAATATAAAATTACTTAAGTACAATATTACTTCAAAGTATAAAACACATGCTATAGAGATTTCAACAACATTACAATGCAATATCAAATTGTTCGCTATACAATAACAGACTAATTGATGATTCACAAACAATTAGATTACAACGACATTCATTGAAATTACAGGATATGACTACTTAGTGCCACATCATTAGGATACAGTACCAGAATACTTCGTGGTCCATAAACAATATTAGGTCATCGAATCGCCAGCCGCACGAGGACGCCTGGGACGTGCTCGCCTAGTTGTTGTTCCTTCCCCAGGTGGTCGCCTTCCATCAGTTGCCTCTCCAGATGGACCAACATCTGCTGACACTAGGACCTTCAGCATTCTTTGTGCATTTCTTATAAGTATGGCCCCAATAATCGCACTTGTTACAACGTAGAGTCCTACCACCTGCTTCTGACTCATCCATGTCATTTTCTGATGTGTCTTGTCTGACGTCGACCCTTTTTCACCCTTAACTTCAATGGATCTGGAATGTAAAATACTTGTGGCCTCAGAGTTTTGTGAGATCCTGATATCCTGAACCCATATATCTTCTCACTCCATGTATGAAAGATTGCTTATTTCCTGTAATAATGTGAGACGTACACATCGGGAAGTATGCCACAATCACCGGCTATGGCAAGTACGCGACACATTCTTGCATGGCTTGCTTGCGGTAGATACCACGCCTTCTCCTATCAACACACATTACTTCATACCGATGGACTTGGGTGCCTTGAGAAACAACTCTATGCCTCTATGACTTACCTATTTTATCTTCCATGTACTTAGTCACTAAGCTCCAAATATTATCTTGTTATCTGCCAATGAGGGACCAATTTTCTTGTATCGGTCTCTAAAGTTGGCATGTGTGTTGTGAATGATAAATTCAACAATACCAACCAATGGGAGTCCTCGCACTCCTCGCATTACCCAGTTGTAAACCTTGGCCAGATTAGTTGTCATTATGCCATTTCGAGAACCATCAGTGTCAAACAACATAGACCACTTCTCTTTTGGTTCATTCCAAATCAAATGAGAGAAATTACGGATAGATGATGCCGACCTCCTTCTCATTGTGGGTGGGTCGTCATGTAGTGGACCACGAGGTCCTAAAGGCTCGTCAACTTCAGCCTGTGGCCGACGAGATTGCTCGTCTGTTTGCTTCATTGTCAACTCATCCAACCTCCTCCACAACTCATTAAATTTCTTCTCTTGATTCTGTGCACAGAGCCTCTTGAAAAGATCCATCAGATGCTTGTTCTTGAATTGCTTGTAGAAATTAGCACCCATGTGATGCATGCACCATCTACTCCGAAGATCGGGCCACCTAGCTGGAAGTCCCTTCTCCTCCCAACCGTTCTACAATTAGTCAATAGCTTGCAACATGCCCGCATGACGATTATGTACAAGGAAAAGATTGGGCCTCGTACGCTCGACTTCACGGTGCACTCTCTCCAAGAACTCGTACCAGCTTTCAGTGTTCTCAATCTCCACAAATGCAAAAGCCATAGGTAACACCTGATTGTTCCCATCAGCTCCAATCGCCGCCAATATCTGACCTCTGTATTTATCGATCAAATATCCACCATCTATGCATAGTACATGACGACAGTGCACAAAAGCGTTAATACAAGCACCCAACGAGGAAAATGGTCTTTGCAGCACACTCTTGGTCAGGTCATCAGACGATTGGAATGTATGAATGTCATAGTAGGTATTATTATTCCTCTGAGCAATGGTGGCTAATAGACGAGGCAAATTATCATAGAATGCTTCAAATATGTCATACATCATCTCTAAAATTTTTTGTTTGGCCCTGCAGGCCATGGCATAGCTTATGGTGTACTTAAATTTGTCTTCAATGTGCCTAATAATTGATCCTGGTTCAAAGTTATTGTTACAGACAACACCGCTATACAACTCACTTGCAATAAAAACTGAAGTGATGTTGCGGTAATACTTCTCTACCCCTTGTAAGTAACACTAGTGCCCGATCATAATGCTAACTTTCCAATAATCATTCCATTTATCATTATATGCATGAACACGCCACAGACATTCTTCCTTCATGCACCTCACTTCGTACACATAATTAGTTGACTTGACCACCCGAAACTCTCTCTGCAATGAGACTGCCCAATGCTTCACTACCTCTTTGATATCCTCCTGATGAGCATACCTAGCACCCTGAATTACGTCGTTCTCCTTGTATTCCTAGGGTACATGATGCCCCTCAGTGGGCATTACATCATCTTCCTTGTCGGATGATGCATTGCCCTCTGCTTGCTCGTTATCTGAATCTTCCCTCTCCATTTCATCAATGATTGTACCGATTCTCTTCCCCTCGTCCACCACGCCCATGTCCTGTACCACCCTTGTTTGATTATCCTCAGTTTTCATTGATGGTCCAACATAATCCACAACATGGCTTGGACCCTCAACATCTTCTGTTTCCAATGCAACATTACTATCATTTTCATGCACCGACACAAAAATAACAAGGAGCCATCACCGTTCAAAATCCATCTCCACATATCATCTCCAAGCATCAGTGTTATCTATCAACATTAGTTCCCAAAAATAGTCTTCCGCTGCACGACGCGCTACAACAGATATTGACATTGTGTAGACTCTTGGGTCCACTCTAAATCCTCGCAGCACCAAACTATAAATTGATTGAAATGTTCTCTCAGCAGGCCTATCGATGCCCTTTGATGTCATGCTAAAATCTGACAGATCAACACCATCTAGACCAAATCTAAGGTTGCCTTGACCGTGAACTAACTGAAATATGACCTTATTTTGACGTTGTGCCTGATAAAAAAAGATTAACTAAACTCATATCATCTAACCAGATCTGACGTCGCATTCATCAATATGTATTGCACCCTAAGTTAATGTTCATAGAACTATGTTGTCTGTCCTAGGTCTTAAATTCTACAAATAGGGTGCATCCTCTAGATCTACCATCTAACTTACATATATTGTATAATTTTCACTATGTCCTAAGTCACCGTTTTTATAAAAATGTCATATGCCTTAAATTATACAAATATGTTGTGTGCTCCAAATCTACTAAAATATATGGTAATAAAACTAAAATGCAAAAAAATTATAAACACAATATGATATGATGTATTTACCAGTGATGGAGTTAGCAAACTAGCAAGGCTTCTCCGCTCCCCTCCTGCTGCCTCACTATTGGTGTGAATTTTTTACACGCGCTGGCCTAGGAGATCTGATTAACTCCAGTGCAGGTCCAAATTGGTCGCCTCTGGTGATTGAGCGGGCGTGCCAGATGGTTTGATCCTGTAACCAACAAGAAACAAAAGATAGGCGTTTGATTAGGGTTAGATCTTACTCGATCGGCTATGGATATTAATAAATATACAATTGCTATCCCAAAGCACATTTAGATTAAGTGATTGGGATAGATCGGTAGCATACCGAGACAGTATAAATCACTTAGATCCAAAAGTATGTTAGGAACACAATTATATATGTTCATAACCTAGCCGATGTCGCAGATCTAATGTAAATCGGCTAGTACTCCAATATGTTTTATAAAAAGATATTAATATAGATTAAATGCATGAAACCAAGATCAATCGGCTATTAGTGTAAACTAACAGATTGATATCGAGCTTAATACATTTAAGTAGATTGAGATCTTAATATAAAAGGTGATTCTAATACATCTAACAGTAATAATACATAAAGATCATCAGAATAGGTAAGACCGGCTGAAAACCCAGTTCTATCTCTGATAGCAAACATTGAACCAAATAAACCTATATAATTCTAAAGGCGACTTAATAGGTCGATTAGATGCAGCATTAAGTACCAAAAAAATTATAGGATCTATATAGGCTAATGAGAACTCTTCGATATGGTAGATACACCACATAACCTAAATCAACCTCTGGATCTAGCTCTGTCGGCTGCTATCTTTAGAGAGATATTAGCCGATCGCAAGATAGATCTAGACATTGATATAGATTATATATCGCATATGATAAATTAAGCAGTTTGCAACATCAGAATCAGAGTATCATAATGATGGAAGCACTGGCCCTGACACCACAAGCTGCTTGTAACAAGAAATTACTTTCCTGGAGATCGAAGTCAATGCAGCCCGAGGTCAAAGCAAGAACTCATCAAGAAAACGTAAAACAAAAGGTTGGTGATGCGTCGAGGTTGTATTGATGCGTGTTGATTTGTTTTACAAGGTCCCGGGTCATATTTATACCCGAATATAATATGAGTCCATAACGGACACGATTCCTATTATAGATTAAATCTCTAAACAAGCCAACATTATCACAAAAGGAAACTATACAAAATATCCTAACTTAAAAGATACAATTGCCGTTGCAGGACCTTATCCATAGATGGCAATATCTTTAACGCACTTTGGAAACCGAATCCAATAATTATCTCTTAAGCTTTCCTTCCGGGACCGGCCTTTCCTTTGGTCTTCAATCGGAATCTGCTATTGGCTATCCTACTCCGACTCGGACTAGGCCGACTGGCTTCGTAGCCAATTCGGACTTAGCCGATACAATCTCTGTTTCCACAGATCGTGCATCCCTCCAATTCCACCTCAATCTTTGCTTCAAACCTGGGGATTTGCTTACCAAATTTGGTCGTTAACACATGCCCCCCAAGTCCGCGACATTGATAATGTTGCGGATTTGACTCAATCCTATTTCTAGCACAACCCTGGATCGAATCTGTTTCGGCCGTTATGAAAACCCTTTAAATAATGCTTCTCCGCGCTGAACAACTCACGTCGTCAACATAATCCACAACCTAGCAAATGTCCTCGAGTTCCCCGGTGACCTCTTCGGCTTCCTCAACTCCGTCGCGGCGATCCCACCTCTCCGGCGACCTCAACCGCAGCAATGGCGGCCCTCGCCGCTCAACCAGGCTCTCCACCCGCCGAGTTTCCCAAGGTACGCCCAATCGGCCAAACCTTTTCTTTTCCCGCCTTTTAGCTGTAGGTCTGAATTTTAGGTCTTTCAAATCTGAGATCCATCTCTTTTCCTGATTGTAGCATCTTGCGCATCAAATAGCAATCCCAAGCCTAGTTAGCGATAAGAGATATTACTTAGAGCCTATTGGCAATAAGGATCCAACTGAGTTCATCTAGCCGAGACCAACAGAGTGCCCTATAGAATGAGGAACCCACACCTAGGCCACTGGAACAACACCTTTAAATCTCGGCCTTCAACTAACAAATCATGGCCATCATGGTACAAAAGGATGCAAGAGGCAAACAAAGTCATTGGGAAGAAATCAGAATAGCCCAATCCTCACTCTATCCATAGCCGATATGCCAAAGGACGAACCACTAATGTCGGCTGCCACATATTTTTGGAACAACATGTTGAACACCTTTCTTTTCCAACAAGGCCCAATGACTCCAACCTTAGCCGATATCTTCATGCTAACAGGACTTGACATTATGTCATCAACTAACCCCAACCAACTAGACAGCAAAGGACAATTTTCCTTCAAGACCAAAGCAATTGGGGTTGGAACGGGTACATGGCCATGAACATGGGAACTGGACCGATCAGTGCCAAAGAGCATACCGCCTTCTTGATGATGTGGCTAGAGAAGTTTATATTCTGCGGATCAAGCTGTGGTCCCAAAACCAACTGGCAAATACTAGCCGAGGCCTTGGTTGACAAGAAAAAACTCTCCTTAGGCAAAGTCCTCCTCGGCTATCTTTATCAGACGTTAAGCCGAGTTGTGTCCAAGATCACAGCCGATGCCACTATTAGCACTGGAGGCCCTTGGTGGTTTCTACAACTATGGCTCGTGTTGTTAGCGCAAAAAGTGTCTGGTCGGCCGAGACTAGCCGACGCCCGCTTTCCCCTCCTGGAGCCGATTGAAGATGATGATGGAAATGAAGTAGCTACCAGGAGATGTCTGTCATTCGAGGAAGTAGCAGCCACCCCATACTAGATCAAGGCAATCAAGTGAGCTGTTGGCCGAGTGGTTCATTTCCTTCTATGACAGCCTAGCAAAAAATAATCGGACTTCGTTCTTCTACGAAGACCGAATTGAATTCGAGTTGCCAATTAATTTGAACTTGGATGAAATCAACTCAGACAATTACCACAAGTGCAGAGAAATCTTCACCGCGACACTCATTCCATGCATCTTGCCACTGGGGTGCATCAAGGCAAGAATGTAACAAGGACTTATGAGTTTTACTATCCAATGTCGGCTGGAAGACAACTCAGACTCGGACAGCTGCCGATCGGCTGCTATTATGCCAACAAGGTAGAGACCCGAGGGGTGGTGGACTCAAGCCTGATGATGAACAGATTAATGGAAATAGAGAGCCCACCCCTCGGCAGCCTCGGGATCTTAGAGCTGGCCCACAAGAGGAGCGCGGCTTATGACAAGTGGTGGGTGGAAATCAAGCAACATATCTTCCATCAGCGCGCCTCCATGTACCTCACCACCCTCTTGCCAGACGAAATCCCTTCTGTAAGCATTTCTGTCCCTAAATATCTTTTTGTCATCGATCAGTCGGATGTCATCTTGTGCAAATACTTCAAACATTTTCCCTTTTGCAGACGACAGACTCGGATCCCCCCACGGTGAGCAACTCTGACATCGCCATCGAATACCGCCTGGGGGTTCTTGCGAACGAATGCGGATACGCTCCATCGGCCATCGTCTGGGACGCGCCGAAGCTAAAGACCTTAATGCATGGCCAAACCCGTCAAGCCGTGTCAACGAAGAAAAGAGCCGCCCCATTGGTTGTGGGACCGTCGGCTGCTCCTGTGAAGAAGCAAAGGAAACCAAAGCCGACTATACCAGTCGATAGCCTGCCCTCACTTGACCCCAGCATTGACGAGGCCCTCAACAAAGAAGTCATGGACGAAGAGCTCTCAGAAGCTGTGAAAGAGAAGATTGAATCGAGCAGCTCCAGCCATAACTTCGTCAGCCCGTCGGCCGATGATCCAATCCCACCAAGCCCTCCTGCTCTGAAGCGATCAGTAAGTATCTTGCTTTTTCTGACTTGGCCTTTAGATCATAATCGTTCAAACCCTGATCGAATCCCCTTTGTAGTTCAAGAGACTAGCCAGCCGACCTCCTCATCCATCTTCACCATTTTCTAAACCCATTTTTTACTTATGCTTGCATTGGCCGATTTGTACTAACACTTATATTCATTGCAGCCCCCTCGGTCTCCATCGGCTGCCCCTCGCGTATCGAGCGAGCAGACTCTGTCGGCCACGGGCAGCCACCATGCTGAAGAAGCAGCTGCGCCAGCTCCCACTGTACGAGTAAGTTTGCTTCTCTTCCTTCTCAAAAGCTTAGGATCGGCCATCATGCTTTGTTTTAATTATGAAAATCTTCCTGTAGACTCTAGCCGACTTGCTTCCATTTGACATTAAAGAGTTCCTCGGTGAGGAAGAAGAAGCCACTAGCCAAGACCAAACTGCCATAGTCGACGACCTCAAGGAGAAGCTTCAAGACATCCATCGTCGGCTCAGCATCGATGTAGATCAACTGATGATGGAGTGTGGTCCAGCCCGAGCGCACTTCAATGACATTCAAGGTCAGCTTCCTGATGACTTGGCTGAGAAAATCTCCCTGGCCATCTTCACCGACCAACACCGATTCAAGCTGGAAAGGGCCGTACAAAGAATGGTCGATCGGCGAGCTAAGGCCAACTTGGCGGCCTTGATCAATGCCACCGTGGAGAACATAATGGCCGAGAAGGCCAAATTGGATGAACTAGCAGCTGGACCATCGGCTACGCAAGCCAAGATTGGCCTACTCGAAGAAGAAGAAGTTGGCCTGTTGGCAAAACTCGAGCAGTGCGGGGCCAAACTTGCAGCAGAGAAGCAAGTGCTAGCCGATCTCCCCAAGGTGACCGAAGAACAAAAGGTCAAGGTGACCTCCACTATCAAGTACTTGGGAGAGCTCCATAAATTGGCCAGAACGATCCCGGGCACCGAAGAACGGTGACGGTCGAAGAAATCAAAGCCATCAAAGAAGAGCCGATGTCGGCCATAGAGCAATTCTTGAGAATGTAATAGGACTTAGCCTTCAGAACTTGTGATGTTTTGACTTGTACCTTGGCTGCACATATGACTTTTGTAATCGGCTTGCCGTGCCCTTAGTATTAATCGTATGCCTTGCGCCGATTCATTTGTTTCCATGGATTGAACTGCTTGACAAAATTTTGAAGTCCCATAAAATTTTAAAGTACTCTGAGTTTTGAAAGTCCCAGAAAATTTTGAGTACTCTGATTGTGATCTCTGACTTTGTATAGTATATGCCCCCCTAATTTTTTCAATGTTGTCGTCGGCATTGATAAAATTATAAGACGAAGCTTTGCATCACCTGTCGGCTAGATTCAGCCGATTGGAAAAACTTAGGAGGGAAAAACTTAGAGCAAAGATGTCCTAAAGGCGATGTGCATTACACATCGGCTAGCATGGATCGACAAGGACGTAGCCGAATCATGAATTGATCCAAACACTTGGGTAATATTTCTTCAAGTATTTACCATTAAGAGCCCTTTCAAATACCTCTCCATCTAATCCTTTTAGCATGTAGGCTCCTTTAGAGACGCATTTGTGGATCTTGAAAGGCCCTTCCCAATTAGGTGACCACTTGCCGAATTTGCTATATCTCGAGCCGATCGGCAGTATCAGTTTTCAGACAAGCTCGCCTTCTTCAAAAGAGTTAGGCACAACTTTCTTGTTGTAGTGATGAGCCACTCGTTCTTTATCTTTGGTCACCTTTTCCAAAGCGCACATCCTTGACAACATCAGGTCTTCTGACTCATCTACTATCAAATTATAATAAGAATCGACTGTTAATTCATCCTGTAATAGGATTCTTCTTGAGCCGATGATGTTTTCCCATGGCAGGACTGTTTCGTGTCCGTAGACCAATTTATATGGAGGCACTTAGATCGATCCGTGGCAAGCCATCCGATAAGCCCATAGTGATTCGGCCAATCGGCTATACCTGCTTCCGGTACTCAGCAATCTTTCTCTTTATCAACTTAATCAGACTTTTATTTGAAGCTTCAGCCTGTCTGTTAGCCTGAGCATAATATGGTGAAGAATTTAACAACTTAATCCCCATGCTGTCGGTAAACTGAACAAACTCGTCGGAGACAAAGATAGATCCCTGATCTATGGTGATAGTTTGAGGGACGCCAAACCTATATATAATATGCTCCTTAACAAACTCGATTGTATCCCCAGAGTCAACCTTTTTCAAGGGAATTGCTTCCACCCACTTGGTAAAATAATCGGTTGCAACCAATATAAACTTGTGTCTTTTGGTGGAGGGTGGATTTATCTGGCCGATCATGTCGATTCCCCAACCTCTGAACGGCCAAGGCTTGATGATGGGGTTCATGGCCGATGCTGGTGCTCTCTGGATGGCTCTAAATTTCTAGCAATCTTGACAGCCCTTGTAATACTTAAAGCAATCTTCCATCATAGTCGGCCAAAAGTATCTTGCTCTCCGAAGCAACCACTTCATCTTATGAGCCGATTGATGAGTGCCATAGATCCCCTCGTGCACCTCTCCTATGGCAACCTTTGCTTGATCGACACCTAGGCACTTGAGAAGCACGCCATCAATTGTCCGATAATATAGATCTTCATCGAGCAAGACATATCGTAAAGCCTTGTAACGTAATTTTCTTGAGGCCGATTGAGAAAGGTTTTGTAGATAATTATAGACATCAAACCTCTAGTCGTCGGCTGAAATGGATGTAATCTCGACGTCTACGTCCTTTGCCATCGGCTTGTAGCCCGATGCCTCCTGAGCCAAATTATTTGCTTCTGAATTCTGCTTTTGGGGATGTGCTTTAAGGTTACTAGCCGAAAACTATCCATCAAATCTCGGCATTTCTGGTAGTAGACCATCATCGCGTCATTCTTACATTCATATTCTCCTGATAACTAGCTGACCAACAGTGAATCATCCATTATTTCGATGGCGTCGGCTTCAACTTCCTTGAGCAGTTGTAACCCTCTGAGAACGGCTTCATATTCGGCTTGGTTGTTTGTAGCGTGTGGCACGATGAAAAAAGCAAACTCGAAGCTTGCCCCCCTGGGAGAGATTATCACCAAGCCAATGCTGCATCCGTTGGTGCAGACCGAGCCATCAAAAGTCAAAGTCCAAGGCATGATATCCACTAAGCCGATTGAATCATCCCTGTGCTCTACTATGCAATCGGCTATAGCTTGTCCTTTTACTGCCTTGATGCTTGATACCTTAAATCAAACTCTATCAAATCAAATATCCATTTCCCAATTCACCCTTTCAGAACTGGAGCCGATAGCATATACTTTACTACATCGGCCTTGCTGTGGTGCATTCGTTGGATAACAAATAATGTCTTAACTTCGTGCATGAAAAATATAGGCACAAACACAACTTCTCCATGGGAGAGTACCTTGTCTCTGTATCTAGAAGCCTTCGGCTAAGATAAAAAATTGTCTTCTCTTTCCCTTCGATCTCCTGAATCAGAACTGAGCCGATAGACTTCTCATCGGCTAACAGGTATAATTTGAACGACACTCCCTTTTATGGAGGAATCAATACTGAAGGGGAACTTAGATAATCTTTGATATTAGCTTTCTACTGCTTTGCCCCCCAAGTAATGCTTGATCGGCTTTCAGCCGAAGCAGAGATGTGAATGGCTCCATCTTTCCTAACAGATTGGCTATAAAGCGTCTGATGAAGTTGATTTTGCCGATCAAAGACTGCAATTTCTTCTTGTGCTTCGGAGGTTGAATAGTCTTGATAGCATTGATGCTTCTCTGGGTGACCTCGATTCCCCTCTCATGAACAAGAAATCCCAGGAACTGGCCAGCCGACACGCCAAATGTGCTCTTTGTAGGGTTCATCTTAAAACCATATTTCCTTGTCCTCTCCAGCACCTTTCTTAGATCGGCTATGTGCTCTTCCACCTCCTTGGATTTGACAATGACATCATCAATATAAATCTCCACTAGGAAGCCGATCAAGTTGTGAAAGATGTAATTCATGGCCCTCTGATACGTAGCTCCGGCATTCTTCAAGCCAAATGTCATGACGACCCACTCGTACAAGCCAATTGCTCCTGGGCACCTGAATATCTTGTGGATGTCTTTCTCAGCCATAAAGATTTGATTCTAACCTGTGTTGCCATCCATAAAACTTATGATTTTGTGGCCAGAGGCGGCATCCACTAGCAAATCTGCTATAGGCATGGGGTACTCGTCTTTGGGGTAGCCTTGTTCAAATCTCTGAAGTCGATGCACACCCTAAGCTTGCCATTCTTCTTTACCACCGGAACTATGTTTGAATCTCATTCGGCATATCGGCAGGGCCGAATGAAGTCAGCATCATATAGCCGAGTGATTTTGGCCTTGATCGCGTCATACATATCGGATTTAAACCTCCTGGGAGGCTGTTTGTACTGCCGATATCCAGGCTTAATAGGGAGCCGATGTTCAACAATGGATCGGCTAAGGCTAGACATCTCAAAATACTCTCAGGCAAAGCAATCTTTATATTCCTTTAATAAATCAATAAGCTTGGTCCTAAAATGAGAAGACAAATTTTTGCTAATGTATGTCGGCCTAGGCCTATCTCCTGGGCCTATATCTATTTCTTCCAAATTGTCGGCCGACATAAAACCTTGCCCAAGTTTGTCGTCGATGTCGTCCACGGTGTCCTTGTTGTAGACGCTCGAGCCCTTCATGACGCCCTCAAAGTAATAGTTGGGGCTCTTCGTCTCCAATAGGTTGCATGTCAGAATCAAACACCTTCAGAAAATCGGCTTGCCAAACATTGCCAGACAGGCAATCAATGTCGTCGACATCTCATAAAGTTAAGTCGGCGATAGCGACGTTGACTGACCTGTATCTTGTCGCCTTGCCATTGGATTAAACTTTGATGCGTTGTGGAAGGGATGAAGCAGTTGGCATGGATCCAATCCCTTCGGAGCAATAGGCTGTACGACCCCTTCCCGTCGATGACGAAAAACGTTGTGGGCATGGTTTTACTGCTGACGGTCAGCTCAACGTTTAAAACCCCCATGGGTTGCCGCCAAAGTTCTTGAGTACCATATTGGTATTGATCAAGTCGTCGGCTCCCTTGCCTAGCTTTCTGAAGGTTGCATAGTGCATGAGATTGACAACGGCCCCTTCGTCGACTAGCATCTTTGACATCGGCTTGCCGTTGACGAATCCTTTGACGTACGGGGGCTTCAAGTGCCGATTCTCTGTCCCTTCGGGTTTCTCAAAAATGGCATGTTCTGGGGACAATACTAGTTTGGCCAATGTATCCTCAACTGTGTCTGCATCGGCCTCGGAAACCTCGAATTCAGCTGGAAGTAAGAACACCATATTGACCAATGCAGAGGCCACTCCTTTGCCTTTTGCCGCCCTTTTGGCATTGTCAACTAGGCTCTCGTCGGCTGGGGCTGCCTGTTTCTTGACACGCAACTATTTTCTGCCTTGCCGACGTTGTTGATGTTGAATCATCTGCTGGACTTCTTCCTCCTGTCCTTCGCTCTTTAGCCTCTGAATTTTCCTTTTCTGCATTTTGGTGAACAGGTCTGATGGACACCATTGGGGTTTTGCCGATTGTTCTTTTTCACCTCCTTCATCATCCTCTTCATGTTCTTCTTGGAAAAAGTCCTGGTGAATCGGGCCGAGCTGATCGTGGAGAGAAAGCTTCCGTTGGTTGAGTTGAATGGCTCGGGGGACGAATCGGCTCGACCTTTCCATTGGTGGATCCCTGTAGTTGTCATCCTTGTATTCGCTGCAGGCCGGGCAGTTCTCGAGAGTGGGCAGCCTCATTCCTGATTCCCAATAGAATCGGAAGAACTCGCAACGCCAATGTGAGTAACAGCCGTCATGGCGGCGAAAGTATGCCACTCCTAGCCGATCCGGCGTCCTCTGGTACGGCTTGCCGCGTTGGTTCTCTTCTTCTTCTCGAACCCTGCGCTGGAACCGCAGTCGGCTGTCCGCCTGTCTGTGGCGTCGATCGGCTGATCGGCCGCTGGTGTGAACCATGTAGATTGACGCGGCGTTCATCGCAGTCGGCTCTTGTTGATCCAAGTCGGCCTCGGTTATTTGTTGGGATTTGGCTGAGCCGTACGCCATTCTGTTTTGTTGATCAGCACGCCTAGGGCCACCTTGGACAATGTTGACAGGGAAGGGATTGCCATCAACTTTCATCGGCTTAGCCAATTCCTCGAACTTAATCTTCCCTGTCTCGATGGCCGACTGTATCTATTGGCGAAAGACCTTGCAATCGTTGGTGCTGTGGGAGGTGGTGTTGTGCCACTTGCAATACTTTTTCTTTTTTAGCTCATCGGCTGATGGAATGACGTGGTTGGCCGGAAGCTGTATCTGTTTCTCCTTCAGCAGTACATCAAAGATCCTATCGGCTTTAGTTATGTCAAAATCATGCTTTTCTTCCTCAACCGATTTCTTCAGCCATTGGCACGTTATAGCCTTTTTGTTCTTAGTTCATTCAGCTGCTGCAACTTCTACGTCGCTGTCGCTTGAATCGGAATCCGTTGCGTAGGCGAAGTGGGTGACTTTCTTGAAGGCCTTCTTTGATTCTTGAAACCTTTGTTTGTGGGCTTTCACCTTCTGAGCCAAATGGGCTAAGCTCTCGAAATCTTGAGCCGAAAACCTCTCAGGATCGGGGCTAAGAGGCCATGAAAGGCTAAATCAGCAAGCTGTGAGTCTGACAGTACCAGGCTGTAGCAACGGTTCCTCATGTCCCTAAACTGCTGGATGTAGTCCTGCACCGATTCCTCGTGCTTCTGCCTGACACTAGTCAAATCCGACAACTTCATTTCATGGGTGCCGGAGTAGAAATAGTTGTGGAATTGCTTCTCGAGTTTGGCCCAGCTCTGGGCCGAGTTGTAAGGTAGGGATGAAAACCATGCAAAGGCCGATCCCGAGAGTGACAGTGGAAATAAGCGCACTCTGAGCGCGTCAATAGCCAATGCTTCTCCGCATTGTGCCAGGAATCGGCTGACGTGTTCGTAAGTTGATACATTATCTTGCCCAGAGAACTTCGAAAAGTCCGACACCTTGTACCGGTTTGGCAGGGGCACCCTCTCAAAATATTCTGGATATGGGTACCGGTACATGTTGCCAGAGTCTTTTGGCTTGAGGCCGAACTGATCACACATAACATCTGTGATCAAATCGGCCCACGACATGTTTTCTTGCAATGGTGGTATCGGCTTGTATTGCTCGTGGTGCACGGGTCCTTGCCGATACTGCATTGGTGGCGTCTGAGGCTGATAGTGCTGCTCATAGTTGCCCCCTAGGAGCTGATGCTGCAACTGGTTTATAGCAGGAGGTGGCCGAGAGGCAAATGGTGGTGTTTGCTCGGGGAGAGGCCAATTGCCGCTGGCGGTCCAGGTTAGTCCATAGATCCATGATGTACCTTGATTTGTGTGGGCACCATGTATATTAGACTGTGTTCTTCTCCCTCCCCTCGGTCGTTCCTCTCCCCGGCCGGCGTCCTTCTCTCTCCCCTCTGGCCACTCCTCTCCTCTCTCTCCTCTCCCTCTCCCTCCTCGCCCTCCCTCCACCACCTCTCCCTTTACCGGCCGCACTGCCTCTCTCTCCCCGGCCAACGTCCCTCTCTCTCCCTTCCGGCCACTCCTCTCCTCTCCCTCTCCCTCCTCTCCCCGGCCACCGCACGCCACACGCCTCTGCACACCGCTGCCGCACGCCATCGTCCCGGTCACCGCCGCACGCCGCCGCCACTGTGAATCTTGAATTGTTTGAATATTGAATTTTGAACTAATATATGAAATGTGTCACTGCGAATTTTGAATATATGATTATGGACTATGAGACTGTGAATTTTGAATATATATATATATGGACTGTGAAACATCTATATTTGAATATTGAGTTTTGTATTATATGGACTGTGATACTTCTATATTTGAATTATATATGGATTTTGTGTGACTGTCAATTTTGAATATATATATATATGGAGTGTGAGACTGTGAATTTTGAATATATATATATATATATATTGAATTTTGAAAATATATATGGACTGTGACCTTTATGTTTGAAAATTAATTTTGAATGTTAATTAATTTTCAATGTGAATGGACTTTAGATTTTTTCTTATGACTATGTACATCGTTAATAATAGTGTCAGCGGCTCTATAAAATTTCACTTCAAAATGCGACTTTTATCTCTGGCGCCATTCCACCTTTCCTCTGATCCACTTTTCTCCACCTTATCTCCCTCACCTCATCCTCCTCTCTTTCTCTCTCTCGGCGCATGCCCCTCTATTTCTATCTCTCGACGCATCGTCCTCTCTTTTTCTCTCTCGGCGAACGACTAAATAATCTAACAGAGGAATATGTAGATGCAATCCGGCAAATACTCGATCGAATTGGGCAAATCCAAATGGTGACATTCCTCAGAAGTCTCTTCCAAGACTGAGAGAATCAGTTGTGATTCTGAATCATCCTCCTCATCAAAAGGAAATCATCATGGCGATGGAGAACACAGTGCTGATGGGGACTCTTGATGCGGAGTGTGGACTCTGCATGAAGAGTCCCTATTGCCACTGTGTTCTCCATCGCCATGAAGATTTCCTTTTGATGATGAAGAGGATTCAGAATCACAACTGATTCTCTCAATCCTGAAAGAGACTTCTAAAGAATGTCACCATTATGGATGTGCACAATTGGATCGAGTATTTGCTGGATCTATATTTTCCTTTGTTACATTATTTAGTGTTAATCTCTTTATTTTGTGATTTTGTTAGCTATTTAGAGGATGGCTCAGCACGGCGAATCAATGTCAGCGACAACTAGTGGGTCCACAAGGACATGGACCCTTAGAAGCCCTAATAAAATCCCAAAGGAACGTTACACCATAACAGAGGTGGACCTCCTAGGAGTGTTGTGTGCTCCCCCGAATGTGCCCACGAAGTTCAAGACGATTTGCGGGATAATGGGGAGACAGCCCTTCCGTATTTAGCATGATCACATCATGGAGGTGTAGGACGTGGAGAAGGAAACTGCTTGGCTGATGTTCAAGGAGAGCTTCGAATATCCTACAACTGACGAGGACAGGCTAAAGCGGACGACTTTCAAGACGATGGGACATGCTTGGAAGAGCTTTAAGTCCAAGCTGGTCACTAACTATGTCCTCAAAACCAGCACCCCGGAGGTATTTGAGAAATATCCCTTCATCACGCCAGCCGTGTGGGAGGAGTTCTGCGAAAAGAAATCAACTGTCAAATCCCGAACCAGAAGCGATGCTTATAGGGCACTCCAGGCTCCGTACGTGCACCTGCACCGGCTTGGCAGCGGAGGCAGAAAGAGGATGAGACGGCAGAGGCATCGAACACGCCGCCTCCATTTGCCGATATCCCGCAGCCACATGCAAGGAGCTGGACAAGGGCAAGGACCATGAAGAACAGCGATGGGACATTCACTCTGCCAAATCCCAAGGATCAACAAGTTTACGAAAATATTGTAAGTGTCTCACCTTATGACTATGTTTAGTTTCTTTACACATATCGCACAATCGATTTATACTGATCTCACTTGTAATGCAGAAAGAGTTGGTTGCAACTTATGGCTGGATATGCAAAAGTGCAAGTGGACACAATGAACGATGAATGGGTCCATCTGTCGTTGCAGCATCCACTGAACAACAAGATCCTAACCCTAGGAGCTACACGAGGAAGCTTTATCCAATGGACAAAAGAGCTCATTAACATCAAATTAACTCCAATGTCAGCCCCTCCATCTCCCTTAGGTGATCCAACCCCTCCACAAGATAACTCGATCGAGCTGCAGTATGACACCGACTTTGGCGGGTCTAGCCCTGAATGGCCTGCTCACTATGAACCATCATCCCTGGAGAAGGGCAAGAAAGTGACGTCGGAGCCATCTGTGTTCGTGCCAGTTGAAGTACAAGACCACTTCATTCGCATGGCAAGGCCACCAGCACCGAAGAAACCAATTTCAAACTACCGACGCATAGTCAAGAAAAGAAAATTGCGACAATTTTCCAAGGAAGAGTTCATGAAATACATGGCACAGAAGTATGAGCAACCACTCCTGGAAAATTCAGGGTGAAGAGTAATACTGATGTGCACAATATTGCGAAGGCCCTTCAGCCAGCTAAGTTCAAGTTCGGTGCTCCTTTGATCACCCTTGAATATCACAACGTAATTGCAAATTACACTCAGATGAGAAGGGTATAAGAGTGGTACCTACAGATGGCAAAGGAGGGTAAAGAGAAATTCACCGTATTTTATAGGGATGAGGACTTCCATCATGAGGATGGTATAATCTGGGGACCATTTGAGCAACTATTTTAGCTATACAATTTGAGGGATTTAGACGTATTGCTATTTTAGCTATGAGCATTGTAAGCATACTCGAACCCCTCGCTATTATTTTTAAGTTGATATCCTCACAGAGTATCTAACTTGTTTCTTATGCAGAATGGGGACACTTGAATGTATATCAACCTATAACAAAATAGGATTCCTCGATCCATGAGTTGTCAATTCCAATCAGATTGATGATGGCCCAAGGTTTCAAAAATGGGTGCTGGACTATCTCTACAACTCCTTTGTCAAGTTTAACGACATGAATATGATCCTTTTGTCCTACAACTTTGAGTAAGTGTGACATTTGTTGTTGTACATATGATTTATGCTTGATGGTGTTAATTGCTCTCTCTATTTTTATGCAGCCATCACTGGATCCTTCTTGCCATCCATTTAAATGAATCTACGATTGTCATCATGGATGGATTAAGAAAACCACAAGAAGCTTTCCAATCCGTCATTGACATCCTAAATAAGGCACTTCTGAAGTATAATAAAAAGTGTCATCGACACGCTTCATGTGTCAATACATTTTGGGTTTGCTTCCACCGTTGGTGCCATATTTGTCATATTTGTTTCCACACGCTTCTGAGGTTTGCCATATTTGTTAAGACATTAATACACGTTTCTAAACACATATTACGTTTTCACATATTCAATCCTTTCATTTGCAGAAATTAGATCTTTCGATAAGTTAGTTATGCCACATGTTTGCTTAGCCCCCGCTGAACAACTTTACGGTTTCATCTTCCGACATGTCATCTCGTCGGGCGGCGCATATAATGTTTCGAGGGCTCCAAATTAGCTAATGACTTTCCTTGAGGCTGGCGGCCCTGGCGACACTTTAGACAATCGATCGAAGACAAAAAATAAGCATTAGAGTCAATCAACCATAAAGAACAATTTTGATAATCATTTGTAAATTACAATTTTGTCAAATATGTTCATGAGAAATATGTGAATAATGGATGTGTTTATGGATAGATGTGTGAATGTTAGATGTATGTGAATTTCAGATATATGGCTAACAAGCCAGAGGCTAGCCAAAAAATAATATATTTTCTTCTGGGAAAAACTCATCGGTGACGGGCTTTAACTGAAGCCCGATGGAGATGACAGTCATCCATGACGGGCGTAAACTAAATCCCGATTGAGATGTTAGTCACCCATGACGGGCATAATTTAAAGCTCGATTGAGTAGCTCGTTAATTCGTGACGGGCTTTAATTTGGCCCGTTTGAGATTATACAATCGGTGTCAGGCCCTTGTTTGGCTCGTCTTGTGTGTCAAACATATCGATGACGAGTCTAACTTTAGACCCGACAAAGATAATGTAAATCGGTGACGGGCTTTTGCCCGACAGAGATAAATACTCACATCAGTGACTTTTCGTTGTGACGGGCGTCATACCCGACATAGATAAGGGTTACAATCCGATTGAAATGAGGATGAGTGTATTTAACAATTTTCCATTTAAGATTGCTTAGCAGTCCAAATATTTGTTATAAACTAAAACCTATTTTGACAAAATCTCATATCTACAAACTTTATAAATCTGGACAAGCTCTACAAATTTTATCACCTTTTTATTTAAATTAATTTGGTGTCGAGTAGTCATTTTCAGCAATTAAAACCAACGAAAATATCTTATATAAATAAAAACATTTTACATTTAGGCTATTTCTCATTTTATGGAAGGGCGAATTTTAAAATATGCGCCCTCCCAAAAGCTATGGGGCATGTGTATCTGTAAATTTTCGAAAGCGAAATATTATTTTTAAATATTTTAATAAAAATGTAAAAATAAAAAAATTCTCCGAGCTCACCGCAGAGGCGTTGAATCCTCAAGTGGCCAGCCAAGCCAGCATGGAGCGCACGTCTCGACGGGCGAGAGTCAGAGGCCCAGGATATGGGACGGCTGGCCATCTTGTTGCGGGCGGATAGGACAGTCGACGAGGGCGGCTCGGACGAAGCACGGTTGGAGGGTGAGGCAAGGTCGGCCCAATTAGCTGCGCGGGCCAAGCATCACTCCATCTCGATGCCCGGGACAAGCAGGATCAGCGAACATCGACGGTACAGCTATGAAAATGGTTGATTGGTAGCATTGAAAACGGACGAAAACGGAAGAAAAAACCTCATTTTTATTTCTGTTTTTATATTTTTTTGAAACGGGATCGAGTTCAAAAAAACGGGTTCAGAAACAGAATCGAAATATGCGGGTGTTTTGAAACGAACCAATACGGTCGGAAATTTAACGAAAACGGTCAGAAACCGGTAATCTATTCCGGAATACCGCACATGTTTATACTCATAAATCATAATCACATAATCATGAGGTGGAGAACAACACAGTCATCAGTCGTCAAATGGAAAATAAACTAGGAAAAATTAAAATTATAGAGAATAATACACTATACAATATGCTTAATATATATTTGAGATTTCATCTCCTGCTCTCCATGCATATGAATTGTGCATAAAAAATGATAAGTTTCAACTACTGCCCTGCCGCGACTAAGTCTGGCTGCTCCCTGCCGGCACGTATGTGAGAACGATTGAAGGGAACAGAATCTTGCATGTGTTGAGTTAGGGTTGTGTTTCTTTTATGGGCTGGGTTATTGGGCCTATTGGGCTGTTTTGGATGAAAACGGAAAAATCCGGAAAAAATTTGAAAAATATCTTAAATAAATACGGGATTTTGATAATACGGACGAAAAAGTGTTCTCCCGTTTTCGTCCCATTTCCGAATAGCCTCATCCCGCATCCCATCCCGTTTCCGAATTTTTTTCACAAATAAAAAACGGTCAGGTCAAATATGGAAAAACGGACGATACGGGACGAGATTTTTTCCGTCCGTTTTCAACCCTATTGATTGGGTTGCAAAGTTTTCTGATTGGCTCGAACATGAAAGTTGAAATGGTGAAATTAGTTGATTTGGTTGTGATATGAAAATTATGGTGAACTTGGATGGTTGATTGGGTTGTTGCAAACGAGAAAATAACTGAAATTGGATGGCTGATTGGGTTGTGAAAATTTTCCGATCGGCTCAAATTGTGAAATTGGATTGTAGAGATGAAAATTATGGTGAGAATTGCTTGATTGGGTTGTAAACAAAAAATAAAAACTTGAAAATTCCGCTAGAAGGAAGGCTTGTACCTCCCTTGTGGTTAACAGCAACACGTACGCTCTAACCAACTGAGCTATTCCAGATTCTACTTGTTTTTTTTCCTATTAATGTTTCGCCGGCAGCCAGAGGATTATCGAGTATGCAATACAGATAAAGCGGTAAATTGAAGTGAAACCGATCTGTTCTTGCAAAGAAGCTGAAGAACTACCAGTGGTGGAAAATGGTCTACCATGCATCTAGCTTCACTCAAAATGCAACTCGTCCAAATTAGAGGTCAAAATATGTGGAACAATTATGTAACAAGAATTCAGTGCTGGAAATGGTCTAGCTTCACTCAGTATGAATCTAGCTACAAGAACACATATGATATCGGTAAAAAAAATATGGCATCGATACGTAAGATGATGTATACTCGTAAACTTACCACTTGCCACTAAAAGTTGCCACACTTATTTAAATTGATGAGCTTAATTTTTTGTCGCACTTGCAAGTCTAAGAAAATTCAGTCACACTTTTTGAGTCATTGTTACGTGCATCTAATTTGTTGGAAGAAGATCTTATCATAACTATGACTATAACCAAACAACTATTACATTGATCAAACTCGTTTAAACCTTAGACATTGAAACTGTCACAAAATGTTGGTAATTAAACACCCTTTTAGCGTTCAAAATATATCTAAAATATAGCAACTTCACCTATTGTTTTAATCTCACCCATTAAAAAATCATCTCTCGTTCAATTTGCACTAGTGCGGATCATCTGTGTCGGCGAACGACTTGATTACAGATTATTGGTGAGTGATATGAAAACTCATAAACCCTAAATATTACTAGGGTATTCTAACCATTGTCAAACATCATCACTAGCTAGAAATTCATGATTTTTCAAACTAGCATATGCATGCATATCAATAGTGGGGCTTGAACCTAAGACCTCTCAACACATGCAAACTAATCTTACCATCTCACCTATAGACCACATGTTGATACCACATGATGTTATATCTTTAGATGTTATTATTTTAATTATTCTTGTCTAAATATAAGACACCAATTTAAAACTCTGGATGATTTTGAATGAGAACACTTTCAACTGCAAAGTTCCAGATCTCTTCGAGCTCTACAACTTTATTGTAGGGTATGTCTTCATCCAAGGTGGTTTGAAAATTTCAAAAAATATCTTGAAAATAGATCACATCACTTATAACACATATTTAGGGATCAGAATAATCTTAAATAAAAATATTATCAATTAGAAAGTTATAGATCTCATCGTACCCTTTGACTTTGATATAGGGCATGTATCCATCCGAGATCATTTGTAAAATTCAAAAGTACGTTTTTCAAAAATAGATCTCACCACTTATGATGCATATTCAGGCATGTAAACTATCTCAAATTCAAATGATGTGAGTTTTAAAGTTATACATCTCGTCGAGATCTAGAACTTTCATTTGGTGTATTTCTCTATCTGAGGTTGTTTGAAAAAGTTAAAAGTTTGAATTTTCCCTCATCCGTGACGGTTTGTAACTATGACCCTTCACGGAGTGCTCTCATCGTTGATGGTTCAATTCATTACACCCATCATGGATGACATGTTATCCTTGATGGGAATGAGTGACCCGTTTTAGGTCATCCGTCATGTGTTACAAGTACGATCTGACAAAGATGACTTTATATCGGTGAAGTGTCATCCCCGATAGTCATATCTTAAACGGAATACCTTTTGAACTGTTAGAGATGAGTCATCCCAAACGAGTCCCATTAGCCCGACACGGATGTCTCGTTAAGGATGTCCGGATCTATACTAGTGTTGCTCACCTACTTTCTTATTTTGATAGAAAACTCCAGAAGTACATAGGGAAAGCGTGCGTAGATATTAAGCAAAGCTGCCGGCGTATCCTGATTGTAGCAATCCAACAATATAGTGTATCCAAAATCAACTAAATTTGTTGGAACAAAATCCAACAAACATGGAAAGGGCTCCCTTCTCTATTGGAGATGGTTCAAGCATAAATCCATGGGGTGGAGATGAGAGGATGAGAGTCTGTTGAGTGGATCCAAGGGAGAGAGAGCAAGAGCCCCTTTGCCCCTTTGGGCCCCTTTTTATTCATCTGCAATAGGAAATTTCACCTTTGCCCTAGAGCGTTTACATGGGATTGGTGTTGCCGGGGGGGCAATTTAGTCTTATATTACATCAGTTTATACAACACTGTAGGTATGGGATTATCCCCTACAGTATCCACTCATCTGCTGGCTTTGAGATTCGACGGGAGCAGATGATTTCTAGCTCTTACTTCCTTGGGTGTTGTGGTGCTCCCGAAGCCGGACGTCAAAGACCACAAAGTCCGGCGAAGGCCACACCGAAGGGGCTCAAGGAAAGGTAAGTCTATCTCCTCATCCGGAGCAGATGACAATGCTCGACAAGGAAATGCCCTTTGGTGGTGGAGACCACATGGCTTTGAGGGGCAATGCTGGCTGGAGCTTTTAGGGCGTGAAGGTGGGCTCGTCCCCTCTGGCGACGGAGGTCATGGTGCTCTACGGATCGAGCCAACACTGTCCGGAGCCCACGAGAGATGGAGGATGGTCCACCCCCTCTAGCGGTGTAGGCCATGGTGCTCTACGGAAGCAACACCGTCTGGAGACCGTGCGAGGTGGAGTCGGGTCCACCCCCTCTAGTGCTGAAGGTCGTAGTGCTCTACGGAGGCAATGCCATCTGAAGCCCTTGATGAGTGAAAGCTGGTCCACCCCCTCTGACGGTGAAGGTCGTGGTGCTCTACGGAGGCAACACCATCCGAATTCCGCGAGTGGAGGCTGGTCCACCCCCACTGGTGATGAAGGCCGTGATGCTCTATGGAGGCAAGCGCCATCAGGAGGCTGCACGATATGTGGAGGCTACTCCACTTCCTTTGGTGGTGAAGGTTGTGGTGCTCTATGGAGGCCATGCCATTTGGAGCCAGCAACAAGTGGAGGCCGGTCCACCCCCTCTAGCGGGGAAGGTCGCGGTGCTCTAAAAAGGCAATGCACAGAGCCTCCCTCGGAAGGGGCTCAGAGATGCGAAGCCTTCTGCGGAGGGTTCAGCGCATGGAGCCTTCAGCAAAGGGGTTCGAAATTTGGAGTCTTTGGCAAAAGGATGCGTAGGGCCTCCCGCGGAGGGCAGCACGGCGCCACCCATGTAGTTTCCCGTGGAGGGGAGCACGGAACCTCCCACGGGGGTTAGTGTGGAGCCACACGTGGAGTCTGCTGCAGAGGGGAGCATAGAGCCTCCCACGGGGGTGACCGCGGAGCCTCCCGAGGAGGGCACCGCAGAGCCACCCGTGGAGTCTCACGCGGAGGGGAGCATGGAGCTGCCCGTGGAGGTAAGCGCGGATCCTCTCGTGGAGGGCAACACGGAGCCACCCATGGAGGGGAGCATGGAGCTGCCCTCGTAGGTGAGTGGAGCCTCCCATGAGCGTGAGCGCTGAGCCTTCCCTGGAGAGCCACACGGAGCCACCCGTGGAGGGGAACGCGTAGCCTTCCGCTGAGGTGGAGAGGCTTAGGAACCATGGCAGCTTGTAAGTGTACTCGACGCTTTTGGTTGCGGAGGCCGCCTTATCCGACATATGGTGCGGTGTCAGAGGCTATGTGCTAGTTCGATTCGCCATCTATAGAACTGCAACATTCGCAGAGTACATGTGCATGTACATAATAAAAATGCAAGGCCACTACTATGCTTGTGCAGAGGGCAAAAAAATCGCTATCACTGGGCCAGAGCCACTCGGCGCGTTGGGCCAAAGCCGCTCATCATATTCTCTTTCTCTTTTATCTTCTTTTTTTCTTTTTATTCTTATTGCAAGGGCCAACATTGCATTTTTAGAGGAGGTCACGGCTACTACTACGCCGTCATGGAGGGCTGGATCCATCATTGCATTTTTTTAGCAGAGGTCACGGCCACTACTACGCAATCATAGTCGCTCAACCTTCTTGAAGCAATGTAGCAGACAGATCATTCGTGCCGGGCCGGAGCCGTTCAGCATACCGGGCAGTAGCCACTCGGCCTTCTCAACGCTATGTAGCAGGGCCTTTTCTCTTTTTTTTTTCTTCTTCTTCTTTTTGTGTGCCGGGCCGAAGCTGCTTAGCCATCTTGACGTGTGATAGAGGAGGATTTCTGGTGCCGGGCCTACAACGCTAAGTAGCGGAGGTGCTCAGCCTTCCCTATGCTAGGAGCGTAGAGGTTATCTTTGTCTCGAGCCTGCGATGCTAAGTAACGGAGGCGCTCAACCTTCTTATGCTAGGAGCGTAGAGGTTATCTTTGCACCAGGCTTGTGACGCTAAGTAACGAAGGCTCTCTCAGCCTTCCCTACACTAGGTGCGTAGAGGTTATCTTTGCACCGGGCGTGTAATGTTAAGTAGCGGAGGCGCTCTAAGCCTTTCCTATACTAGGAGCGTAGGGTTATCTTGTGTATGAATGATAGTACGATGAGTTTATGTATGCCTTGTATGCATGTGTATGCTCATGTATATATGATTTATGTGTGCTTGGGATGAAGGTGACTCCGCATATATAGGAGGATATAACCTGCGACGTCCGGAGATGAGTGTGGCAGGATGCGTGGTGGTGCGCAGTTCCAGCCTCACCTCACACCGTTCTCTCTTTTTTATATTTTTTTAAAATTTCATGGTATTGTACCCTGCATGGCACTGTACACCTAGCGTGGCCCGAAACCGCCATTCAGAGTTGGCTCATGCGACGAAGCCAGTGGGCATGGAGCTGCGCGAGGGGAGCGACACACCTGTCTTGGCCATATCGCACCAGTACAGATCCCAACATCTGTGACGGGCCCAAATAAGTCTGGAGTACTTGGGCCGTCAGAACGAAGTAATCTCAATCGGGCCTGAATTTGCACCATTGTAGATGTACTCGTACAGTCCCAAGTACATATAGCCCATCACCAATGACACTCATCCGTGACGAGCTCAGATGTACGCCCGATTGAGATGACCTAGGATATCTCAATCGGGCCCTCATACCGAGCCTGTCAAAGATGAGGTTCATTGGTGACGAGCACAAAATATGGCCTGATTAAGATGACTCTATAGCCCGTCACCGATGACTCATATCGCTGTCGGGCTTTGATTGATGCCCGTTAGAGATGTATGTGCGCCCGTTACAGATGTCGTTTAATTAGCCTGATTGAGATATAGTTCGGACACACTATAAATGCACCAGTAACCGTAGTTTAAATTCATCCCACTGTTCACTTTTTTGGTACGAGGTTGAAGGGGGCGAATTTTTGTTATTTTTTTAAAAGAAAAACAGGAAAATATTTGAAGTAAGTATAAAGGTTGTAATATTTTTTTAAATTTAGTAGTATGATAACTAATGTTTTGTTAAATTTTGTAGCGACGGATCGAAGTTGGATGAATGCGACAACTTTGAAGCGTCGTTGCAAGGAGTATAGAGATGGCGTTTTAAGTTTTATGAATGTCGCGAAGGAGGATAGGAGAAGAAGAAATAGCAAATACATGTGTTATCGATGTAGAGATTGCAAGAATGAGATTATGTTTAGCGGAGAGGAGGTACACTCTCACTTGATACAACGGGGATTCATGAAGAACTATACATGTTGGGTGAAGCATGGAGATACAGAATCCGGTAATGGTGCAGCTGCAAACAGCATCGGTGCCAACAATCATGAAGATGAAGATGAGCGTGACATGTTTATTCCATTTCCATTGGGCGGTGAAATGGCTGATGTGGATCCTGATATGCTGCAAGAGATGTTACGTGATGTTGAGGAGCAAGCTCACAACGAGAGAGATTCAATGAAGTTCAGCCGGTTGGTCAGTGACTCTGAGACGCCTCTATATGCCGGATGCAAGGCAAAGCACACAAAATTGTCAGCTACCTTGGACCTAATGAAACTGAAGGCAAGTAGTGGATGGACAGACAAAAGTTTTACAGAACTTTTGGGAATATTGAACGCCATGCTTCCCTAAGAGAACACATTGCCCAAGCGACATATAAAGCAAAGCAGGTATTGTGTCCCCTAGGGTTATAGGTCAGTAGAATTCACGCTTGTCCAAACGACTGCATATTGTACCACAAGCAATATGCGGACCTAAAAGCTTGTCCTCTGTGTAAGGCTTCTCGATACAACTGAAAGAAAAGTGCGGGGGAGGGAAAGAAGTCAAAGCGGGGTGTTCCGGCGAAGGTTGTATGGTATTTACCCATCATTGATCGCTTCAAGAGAATATTTGCCAACCCGAAGGAAGCAAAATTAGTGCGGTGGCATGCCGAAGAGAGAACAAACGATGGTTTGCTAAGGCACCAGATTCGATTCAATGGAGGAATATTGATCGAATGTACAAAGACTTTCTTGCCGACCCGAAACATGAGGATATGTTTGTGTACGGATGGCATGAATCCTTTTGAAGATATGAGCAGTTCTCACAACACTTGGCCCGTCCTTATTGCGAACTATAACCTCCCGCCATGGTTGTGCTTCAAAAGGAAATATATTATGTTGTGCTTGTTACCCAAGGTCCAAAACAACCGGGCAATGATATCAATGTATTCCTAGAGCCTGTTATCGATGATCTTGAGATTCTTTGGAAAGAAGGCATGGACACTTGGGATGCATATGGTCAGGAGAACTTCAAGCTATGAGTTCTACTGTTCTGCACCATTAATGACTATCCCGCACTGGGCAATCTTTCAGGACAAACCGTGAAAGGAAAGAAGGCATGCTCTGACTATATGGAACATACATGTAGCTGGTGGCTGAAGAAATCCAGAAAGATGGTTTATATGGATTATAGGAGATGGCTCCCGCTACGCCACGCCTTTAGAAGAAAGAAGAAATTTTTCAATGGTAGGAGAGAACTTGGAACTGCTCCCAAGGATTTGTCTGGAGAAGAGGTCCATGACATGGTCAAAGACATAACTAATGAGTTCGGGAAGAAAAGAAAATGTGATAGAAAATGATAAGGGTATATGGAAGAAGAAATCCATATTTTGGCGGCTACCATACTGGAAAGACCTGGAGATCCGGCATTGCATTGACCTAATGCTCATAGAGAAGAACGTTTGCGATAGTTTGCTCGGGCTACTGCTTAATATGCCTAGAAAGACAAAGGACGGCTTGAATGCTCGCCTAGATATGCAGGAATTGAACATTCGCAGTGAGCTTTAGCCTGTTACTGATGAAAAGACAGGAAGAGTGTACCTCCCATCAGCTTGCCACACATTGTCGAAGAATGAGAAGATCGCAATGTTGTCATGCATGTCTGATATCAAGGTTCCTTCGGGCTATTCAGGAAGGATCAGTAAATACATTAAATTGAAGGATCTAAAAGTGGTTGGAATGAAGTCTCAGGATTGCCACGTGTTGATCACACAGATCTTACCAGTTGCTATCAGTGGCGGAGGGCGGGGGCTGGAGGGGGCCTGGCACCCCCCAACCCCAATATTATCATAATATTTTATATTTATTAATTAACTATCTTTTATTAATTATGTTTAAATTAGTTCTTTATTAACTAATTAATTTAGTTAGTGTTTATTAACAAGTAAACTATTTAAAACATGTAAATATTAATTTTATCTTATCATAGACAGATTGTTAAGATTAATATTAACTCTTCCAGTATTAACTGCAACCACCAAAAAATGCTATTTAGCTATGAAACTTGCAAAGATACATCTTAGATGTATAATAGAAGATGGAATTTTGCGAGATTAGTTGATAATTTATATTGAAAAGGAATTGGCTGCAGCAATTAGTACCGATGAAATTATTGAAGTCTATTATTTGCCACTAGTCGTATAGCTAAATTTAAATTCATAAAAATATAATTTTGTTGTTAAGAATTGTAAAACATGATACTATGACTATCAGTTCTACTTTACTTTGTTTATCGCCCCCTATCCTTAAATCCTAGCTCTGCCCCTATCCTTAAACATGTATTCTACCACCCAAAGTGCGTCACACAATCCAACGGCTTTGTGCCTTCTTCAATGCAATCGACCAGAAGATTATAGATCCCGAAGATCTAGATCAGATGCAGGCTGATATTGTGTATACCCTGTGTCACAAGGAGATGTATTTTCCACTATCTTTCTTCGATATCATGGTGCATCTCCCTGTTCATCTAGTGAAGCAAACAAAAATATGTGGCCTAGCTTTTCTAAGGGAGATGTACCCGTTCGAGAGGTACATGGGATTTCTTAAGTCGTACGTTCGAAATAGAGCAAAACCAGAGGGAAACATCATTGAAGGGTACACGACGGAGGATGTTCTTGAGTTCTGCATTGACTTTATGGCCTCTATCCTGCTCTATAAATACATGCCCAGTATTCCTGTGCGTTGCATCTAGCTAACCAAGCTCCATGCGTGGTAGGTTTGCTCTCCAAATCTGGTAACAACATCTCCGCAGGCAAGGATCTCCGCAGCATCTCAAGTTGTCTTTTGTGTTATCCTTGACTGGCTATTAAATAATTCATATGTTAGTTATAATATTTTTAAAAATATAATCCCAATTGTAAACTAATTCATCTCGTTAATTATAATATTTTTTAAAATATTATCCGTATCGAGCCTAGTGTCAATGCCGATGCGGATGACACTCATCCGTATCGGGCTTTACTACAAGGGCCCGTCAGAGATGACTCATCCGTATTAGGCCCTAGTAGTACGCCCGTCAGAGATGATGTTGACTAGGGTTACTTAGTCAATCCCTCTCTCAGATTCAGATTCAGATTCATTCACGCCTCCTCTCAAATTCAGATCCATTCACGCCTCCTCTCCTCCACGCTGTCGCCTGCTCTCCTCGACGTCGACCCGGCCGTCTCCTCGCCTCCCACGTTGCCGCCTCCTCTCCTCCTCTCCTCCACGTCGCTGCCTGCTCTCCTCCACGTCGACCCCGAGCCGTCTCCTCGCCTCCACGCCGCTGCCTCCTCTCCTCCACGCCATCGCCTGCTATCCTTCACGTCGACCCCGAGCTATCTCCTTGCCTCCATGCCATCGCCTCCTCTCCTCCTCTCCTTCACGCCGCCGCCTGCTCTCCTCCACATCAACCCCGAGCCGTCTCCTCGCCTTCACGCCGCCGCCTCCTCTCCTCCACGTCGTCGCTGCCTCCTCTCCTCATCCCCTCCACGCCGGCCACCTCCCCGTCAACCCCGAGCCTGGATGCCTCCTCGCCTCGCCGAGCCCAGACGCCTCCTCGCCTCGCCGAGCCCATACGCCTCCTCGCCAAGCCGAGCCCGGAGCCTCCTCCTCCACGCCGGTTAGTACCTCGTTGGCCGCCTCATCTCTCCCTCTCTCGCTCGTATGGTTGCTCTCTCTTTGATCGACGACGCGGTCTGTTGGCTCAGCTGTGCGCTAGGGTTTCGCTGTGGTGCCACATGACTAGTATCTTGTAATTTCTGGCAATCTGTTGTTGATTTTCTCGTGTGCTTGAATAGTATTTTAGATTTACTTCTGAATTAACTACATTTAAGAATGGTTTCAGTGGAAATTTTGTTTATGGAATACGTTCATATAGTTTGGTTGTCATTCTGTGGCTTATATTACGGTATAACATCTGTATACTTTTCATTCATGGTGTCTTCTCATGCCTAGGTATGTTTCATGTTGTGAACCACCCTCAATCTCGAAACTATGATGAGATATGGACTAACTAGGATTTTTATTAACTATGATGAGATATGTGAATCACATGATGTTTTTTCTTGTTTTTGCTATTGTCAAGATTGTTTACTATTTTTGCTACCTTTGTATGTATTTCAACTTATAATGCAAACTAGTTACCTTGACTACAAGGCAAACTAGTATGCATATATGCAGATATACTTTTAGCTAGGGACTTATTTTTCATTTTTTTCTGTTCAGATTATACTGAGATAGTTATTTGTGCTGTAGATGGCTGTCATTTCCTTGATATCGATAGACTTAGTTTCTATATATATATATTAAAATACTGTCCTGATTGACCTGATTGCTTAGGGACAGTATTAAAATATTGTCTTGTTTAATATATGCTTAGAAATATATATTAAAATACAGTCATGTCTTCTCTCCACTCCCCTGCATTAATTAGGGACAGTATTAAAATATTATTTCTTTCCTCACCTTTCTTCTCTCCACTCGGTTGGATTTCTTCTCCTCTTCCTGGCCAATGATGAATGCTCAAGAACAGACAATAAGAACGGACCATCGACACTTGTTTTTTTGTGGGCACTATAATTTCTCTTTTAATGATAAGAACAGATCAGCTACACTTGTTATTTTGTTTTTTGGAACTACACTTGATGTTTTTGATAAAACAAACCATCTACACTTGTTAATTTGTTTTTTTGGGTTTTACTCATGTTCTTTTTTGCAAAGTTGATCCATTCAAAGCACACAACCACAGCCACAGCCAAGTTGATTCATTCACATATATATTCATCACAGCCACAGCTAAGTTGATCCATTCACATATATATTCTACACTTGTTATTTTGTTTTTGAGAACTATACTTGTTTTTTTAAGAACAGACCATCTACACTTGTTTTCTTGTTTTTTTGGATCTACACTTGTTCTTTTTTTTTGGAAAAAAACAGCCATGGACACTTGCTTTTTTTGGGGGGCACTACACTTCCTCTTTTTTTGATAATAACAGATCATCTACACTTGTTCTTTTTTGGATCTACACTTGTTTTTTTAGATCTACACTTGCAAATGATTGTAATTGATGCACAATTTCCGAGCAAAACTGAGGCCACATCTAATACTTTCACTTTCCAATAGTGATGTTATCAATATGTAAAAGTTTACTAATGTTATTTTTCTTCGATAGAAAATGTCGGTGACTACTAGTGGGACCACAACGAGCCGGGCTCCAAGGTCCAGAGTAAGATTCCTAAGGAAGTGTATAGAATAACAGAGCTGGACGATCAGGGATTTCGTACGGTTCCTGAGAAAGCTATCAAAAAGTTCTCAACAATTTGCTGAATCCTAGGGAGGCGAAACTTCACAATTCTGGTGGACCACATCGATCAGGTACCATAGGAAGAAAAAGATGAGGCCTGGAGAGAGTTCAAGGAGAGCATTGAGTAGCCAGAAGAGGCCGAAGAATGACTGAAGCGGCATGCTATCCGCAAGATGGGCAACTTGTGGAAAAAATTCAAGACCACCCTCGTCACTAACTACGTCCTCAACCGCACCCAGCCAGAACCATTTGGGAAGTACCCATTCATCACCCAGACCGTGTGGGATGAGTTCCATGCTGCCAAATCAAACCCTGAGTCTCGGGCAAAAAGCGAGGCCTATAGGACGTTGCGGGCAAAAAAAACCTTCACCCGCACCGGCTTGGCACAGGAGGATACACCGGGAAGCAGCAGGAATGGCAGAGGGAGGATAGGGTTGCCGCGGAATCTAATACCCCGCCAATCCTTGCTGATATCTTGACTACCCGAGCAAGGAACTGGGCAAGGGCAAAGGCAAAGAAGGATAGTGATGGAACACTGACGTTCCCAAACCCCGAAGATCAAGCGGTGTATGATAAACTTGTAAGTTTAACACATAAAACATCTTTCAATAGGTTGTATCGTACTCTCCATTTAATTCATCCTAACGTATGGCAGGTCCACCTGACTGCTGAGAGATAGTCCTCCCAAGAGGTCTGCTCACAAAGACGCGAGGATGACATCCTCACAAAAGCCTTGGGAAACGAAGAACACCGTGGATGGACAAGGGGCATTGGCTCTAATGTCCCATGGAAGTATGGGTTTCCCCAATTTGTGTGGCAGTACAAAAAGCACAAGCTATCAAAGACGGAGAAACATACACGCCTTAAGGAGCAACTTTGGGAGGAGCTTGGAGTCGAGCTCGCCGAAGAGTTCAATGAGAAGCTAGCACGACTGGAGGCTCGGGTGGAGACATATGAGAAGATGATCGCCGAAGCTCCACCCGCTGCAGCTCCCAAAGTAGAAGTGAGCCCCACGCAAAGGCGTAGCAGTTGCGCATCAACTGAGGCGGCGACAGAACAAGCACCAATCCCTGCCGTGGTGGACCACATAACAGTAAGAAAAATCAACAAATGCATATTTTGTATTAGCACCACAATACACCCTAGTAGTAATGACACGTACGATTCTATTGCAGGAACCCACATCATGCACCCTAGTCGTTAGGGTGACCCAATCATTTGCAATTCTGGCTGTAGAGGGTCTTGCATTCAAGCCTACCCCCGAAACCTAGGTTCATGGGGCGCAGCTGCTAGCCGACATGCAAAAGTCCAAGTAGACTTAGTGAAGCCCGATTGGGTGGGCTTCACTCTCCAGCACCTAGCGAATGATGAGGTTCTGACCCTTGGAACTGCACGTGGGACCTTTATCCAATGGCCCAAGCAGAACATTCAGATCAATGTAACTCCTAGGCCAGCACCAAGTTCTCGTCTGGCACCGTCGCATGCACATATATATATATATTATAGTGGCCCCTCAAGCCAGAGGACTTGAAATTGCCCCTCATGCCATTGAAGAAGATCTCCAATTACAGTATGATACAGATTTTGGGAACGATGGTACGGAGGTGGACAGCAGGTCGCACCAACCCCCTCCTGCCAAAAAGTTGAAGAAGGCGAAATCTTCTCCACCCCAGATAGACACATGTAGAAAAGGTTCTGGAAAGGGGAGAGGTGTAGGAAAGGCGCAAGGGATCGTTCTGGCTCTGAAGAAGCTTGATCTTGGCAAGGGGCCATCAACTCCTGTAAAGCCTCTGGAAGATTTCATAATAGGCATGCCATTGGTCGGAGACGACACCTTATCTGCATGCAAGGAGTTGCACGGGTACTACATGGAGAGGACCAACGCAAAGAGGAAGCATAGAGAGACCTCCATGTTGGGTTACCACGATAGTCAGCCGTTCCTCGGCCCTGCTGGCTTCATTGCCGTAGACTTCAAAGATCTATGGGACCTCTGTAGGGTGCGAGCGATCGACACCAACCTCCTTAAGTGCTACTCCTTGTAAGTATTTATGGGTATGAGATATGATAATAATTATCCATATCTTACGCTAACCTGGACTCTGGTCTTGCTTGTAGGTTAACCTGGAAGCATGTCAAAAAAAATCACCCTTTGTTGCCTTTCTCGATCCAGCTATCGTCAACGAGACAAATATGCAAAACGGTCGAGCCAACATGGTGGAATATATCAAAGACTGCTTATATGTCTGTCAAGACAAGGACTTCATTATGTATGCCTACAATCAACAGTAAGCGTGTACCCTACTTAGAATCAAATGTGTGACTCGTATAGCTCTAGTATTTACCTTGCAATTTAATAATGTCGCAGGAGTCATTGGAGTCTTTTGGTAATAACACCGAAGTGGAGTTTGGTATACTACCTTAACTCCAATATTAAGCCAAAAATATACAACTGGTCGGGCATCGAAGCTGTCTTGAACGAGGCATGGGACCTATACGTGGCAAAAGGCGGGAGGCATAATGATGGGCATCCCAAACTCGGTCACAAAAAAGACTTCCCAATTAAACAACAAGTGGGTGACCAGTGTGGGTTCCACATCTTCCATAACATGTGGACCTTAGCGGACAAGGTGACATTACTCGACCTTGAGGTGTGTGATACAATTGTTTATATACATAGGACGACAACTTTCCAAGTATATGGACTAACTTGGCGCCTCACATGTAGGCTAAACTATCAAACATTTTGGATAACAACTTCGATATCATTAGAGAGGAGATAGCACAATTCATACTAGATGATATATTGTCTCCAAAAGGAATGTTTAGAGTAATGTCCTAGGTAGCTCGATCGACTCTAAATGGTAGAACATTTGCAATGCTTTTGCGACAAACATTTGATTTTTGTAAATATTCTTTGTAATACAATTCTGCACGTTGTTTCTGTATATACTTGCTTTTCTATGTAATACAGTTTTGCAGGTTTTGATGCATGTCGATGGTTTGGAGAGCAAAAAATGAATGTGAATGACCATCGCACTTCTTCTTTTTTTGGGGAACTACACTTGTTTTTTTGGGAAAAAACAGCTAACTACACTTGTTCTTGTTTTTTGGGAACTACACTTGTTCTTTTTTTTGGAAAAATCAGCCATCTACACTTGTTATTTTATTGGGGCAGTATACTTGTCTTTTTTTATTAGAACAGGCCATCTACACTTATTTTTTTTGGAAACTACACTTGTTCTTTTTTGGAAAAATAAATTCATCTACACTTGTTCTTTTTTTGGGTCAGTAGACTTGTTATTTTGCTGTGGCTGTGGCTGTGAATGAAATATGTGAATGAATTGGTTGTGGTTGTGGCTGTGGCTGTGATGAATATATATATATGTGAATGGATATGGCTGTGGCTGTGGCTGTGATGAATATATATGTGAATGGATATGACTGTGGCTGTGGCTGTGGCTGTGGCTGTGATGAATATATATGTGAATGGATCAACTTGCTGTTGTGGCTGTGATGAATATATGTGTGAATGGATCAACTTGGCTGTGGCTGTGATGAATATATATGTGGTTGGGGCCTGGAATGGCTGGGGTTGGGGATTGGGGGCTGGAATGGTTGGGCTGTGATGTTATATATCTGTCATTTATTGAAGCGTGTATGGCTAGCAAAGTCCTGAGGCTAGCAAAAAAACAAATTTTATTTTTTTGATAATAACTCATCCCTGACGGGCATTCTAAAAAAGTCCGATAGAGATAGGACATCCATAACGGGCTCAACATAACAGCCTAACAGAGATGGGTCATCCGTGATGGGCTTAGTACTACAGCCCGTTAGAGATATGTCATCCGTGACGAACGACAAACCGGGATAATATTTGACTCCGTGGTTGGTCAACCCTATCGATGACGGCCTAGTAACTACGGCCTGTTAGAGATGTGTTGTCATCCGTGACGGGCTTAGAACTAGGCCCGATTGAGATGTTCCATATGTGACGGGCGCTCAACACCCCTAGTTTGACTTTCAAACTCATCTGTGATGGGCATTTATTATGGCCCGATTGAGATAATGCGCATTTGTGACGACCTTGTGCCCGTTAGAGATATTTTCTCACATCAGTGACCTTGCATAGTGACGGGGGCCCACCCCGATAGAGATGAGGGTTAATGCCTGTTAGAGATAGCCGGTGCCGGTGTAGTGGCGGTTGCGTCGTGGGGGAGACGCGTCGGCCTTGGCACAGTGGCGAGGCCGAGAATGACATCGCGCGGATCTGGAGTTGGCCCTGAGGAGCACGGCTGCAGAGGCAGCAAAGCTGCGTGGAGCTGTGCGGGGCGGTGAGCCCGCCTAGATCGTGACATGCGAGGAGGTAGACATGGAGGCCATGGGGCCACACAGAGGTTGCCGCAGCTAACTCGAAACCACGCCGGACGGCGAGCCGCCCGCCGCAGGCGAGCGAAGACCGCAGCGGAGGCGCACCACGTGGCCTCACCTCGTGGTGGGCAAATCTTGCATTTTTTGCATTTTTAATTTTATTTTTAAAAGATTTATAGAACTAATTTCTCGTTTCAAAATATTGCAAAAATAGTTCCCCATCACCCTTTGGGAGGGCGATTGGCGATTTTTAAAAATCACCCTCCCGCAGGGCGATTTCTGACGTCGTTGGGCTCCACCAACGTTTTGGGCGTTTTGGAATTTACAAAAAATTGGAGGACCTAAATGCAAAAACAAAGAGAAAACCTAGCCCTAACCCGTGCCGCGCGCTCCGCGCGCACGCACGGCGCTGACGCAAGCCGTACACGGAGGCTGGAGGAGGAAGACAACGGTTTTGCATTTAGGCCCTTCGTTTTTTTCAAATTCCAAAAACGTTCAAAACATTAACGGAGCCCAACGGCCTCAAAAAATCATCCTCTGGGAGGGCGATTTTTAAAAATCGTTCTATGGTAGGGCGATGAGGGAATATTTTTGCAATTTTTTAAGCAAGAAATTGGTTTTGTAAATCTTTAAAAAGATAGAATTAAAAATGCAAAAAATTTGCAAATCTTGGGCATGGACCTAGAGGGCCTGGAAGAGGCCATGGAGGCGTTGGAGGTTGATAAAGAGGCAGCAAGCCGGTTTTGCCATGGTGATGGCACGAAGGTGGCCGTCGATAGCCCGCGTGGAGAGTGGAGGCGGCTGTGGACAGCAAGCCTGCTGCCAGTGGGTTTGCCTTAGCCGAGCTGGGCACGGAGGCCCAAGTGTTGCCTAGGGCGCAGCCCGAAGCCGCTGCTCGGATCCAGTACGTGCGTTCGTCGAAGCCGACGGGCGCCGTGGCCTGCGGGGCGAGGCCGGCTGCGGCGGAGGCAGCGACCTGTGATGCTTCGGCATGGGCCGTGGCAGCTCCCGCGTGGGCATAGGCAGCCTCGGACTTACTTTCTTCGGCCCATGCTTTGGCGAGCCGCTTTAGCTGTAGAGCTGACACGAAGGTCCTGCGGTGGCGGGCGCAGAGGCAACATTGATTGTTAACTGTTGATGGATATTTAGTCACCAAGGAATGCAACATTGGTAACTAAGTACCTTTAGAGACCGGGTTGTAGTCTCCAAACAATATATCAGTAGCAATCAATGTTCAACATCTTGTCACCAGAACCTTAGCCGAAGGGTGGTTTCTTGTAGTGCCCAGAGCCGATCTTTGCGGGGTTGGCGAAGGCGGCCACGGAGGCTGCCGCACTGTGCGGGGTGGCGAGCTGGACGGAGCCAGCTCCATGGTGGCGTCGTGTGGCGGAGCGCGGTGAAGCTCGGGCCGGCCACGCCGCGGTCATCTGTGGGCCGCGCAAGACAAGATGGCGTCTTGCCGCTGCTGGGTAACATTGCGGGTGTGCCGAGCGTCACGGGGAATTGCGTGGTGGCACGCGGAGACCGGCGCCACCTAGAGGTGGTCGCCCGCGGTCGTGGCCGCGAGGCCGGAGCTGCCCGGAGGTTCCAGCGGTCTACGGCTTTAGCGGGCAACGGCGCCTAGCTCGAAGGCGGCCGCGACACAAAGACGGCCGCGGACGCAACAGGCGCGGAGGCGGTGTCGTGGGCCCCTGAGCCATTCAAGGCCACACGGCCGCTCAAGGGCAGCGAGGCAGCCTCGGTCGAGGGCAGTGAGGTGGCTCCGGACGACAAGGCTGGCCGGAGGCTGGTGCAGACATCTAACGGCGCCGCACGACAAGGGCCGATAGTGGGCCACAGCCGGCGGAGCCTAGAGCGACATGGTGCCATCCATGTTGGTGCACTACTAAAAAAAATACATAGGACTCGGTTCAACAAAAACCGACACCTATTAAAACAATAGATAGCGGCTCTAAAAAACCGACATCTATACTAGGTACCGGTTTTTTAAAACAAACCGACACCTATAATATATTAATTATAGGTGTCAGTTTTAAAGAAAAACCGACACCTATAATATTTGTACTGGCTTTTTAAAAAACAAGCCCCTAAACCGTAAGCCGGCTGACGCTTTATTATATCCATCGGTCGAGTCCAGAGCCTTATCTCTTAGTTTCTCTCCTCTCTAGTATTCCTCTTCTCTCCTCTCCCCAGTTCTCTCTTCTCTCCTCATCGACGGAGGGACGGCGCAGGCATGGTACGACGGAGGGGCGGCGCGGGCATGTGGACGGCGGAGGGGTTGCGGTCGGCATCGGCATCGGCATCGCATCGGAGCTGCGCGTGTGCATCCGGCAGGTGGGGAGCGCGGCGAGGAGGCGGCGGGGCGGGGCGCGGAGGCGGCCGGAGGAGGGACGGCGGGAGGGGAGGCGGCCGGAGGCGCTTCTCTCGTTCTTATTTTTCCAGATCTCACTCTCCTCTCTTCTCTCTCGGTCGACGGGCGAGCGGCGGCAAGAGCCCGGGAGAGGAGAGGCGGCGAAGCGGCGGAGGAGGAAGGCAGCCGGAGCGCGGCGACAATGGCGAGGTTTTCTTATTGTCGGTCTGTGGATCTTATTTGTGTATCTGTGAATTGTTTGTGGATCTGTGATGTGAATGAATAGTCGATCTGTGGATGTTGTTTGTGGATCTATGAATTGTTTGTGGATCTGTGATGTGAATGAATCGTTTGTGGATTGGATTTGTTTTCTTGGTGATTGATTGGATCTGTGTGAATGAATCGTTTGTCGGCATGGTGGTTCCTATGGTGTTGGGAAGGGAGGGACGCACGCCGCCGCGCATTTTTTCGTTGAATGCTATAGGTGTCGGTTCCTTGACCGGCACCAATGATTTTGGTCATTGGTGCCGATCAATAGGTATCGGGTCCAAAACCAACACCTATGTCCAGTTTCTAACCGACACCTATAGCGGTTCTTGTAGTAGTGGTGGTAGTGAAGGGAGGCCGCTCCGGCACCTATAACGTGGAAGTCGCCGGTGTGGAGGGAGGCCGCTCCGGGGCTGCAAGGTCTCATTGCGTCAAGCGTGAAGGCAGGCGGCGAGACGACTCCTGCTGCGGCGAGCATGTTAAGGCAGCGTAGGACACTCGAGAGGCGCGTGGGGCTGGCCCTTGGCCATGCCGGTGACGCCGTGCAGAGCCTGGCGCCACATGGTGCCATCCATGGTGATGGCAGCGAAGCCGCATGTGGAGGTCGCTCCGGGGTGGCAAGCTCGCCCTCATCACGATGAGCGTGGAGGTGGCCAACAAGGCGACTCCGGCCGCAACGAGCATGTTAAGGCGGCGCGGGCCTCTCGAGCGGTGCATGGGGTTGGCCCTAGGCCGTGCCGGCAGACGCCGTGCGGAGGATGGCGTGGAGTGGCGGGGACGGGGCGGCCTAGTGTTGACGGTCGTTAGTATAAACTTTAACCATCAATTCCGACATAAAGAAATATATAATATAATACCAGATTTAGTGTTAGGGTTTACTACCAACTATTTCCACTAGTGTTGATATATATATGTATACAGATGATTTCTGGATGAAAACACACCCGCTATGCGACAAAATATAGCTACGACAAATCATATGCGAGTACAAGGATTGGAGGGCCCACATATCACTCAAAACCGACCTAAAGTGGAGTCAAACCATCCTCAACCGTCATAGAGGCCCACATGTCATACACAAAAGAAGGGCGATGGCCAGAGGCGGTGTAGATGGTTCGGTCAAACCCCTGGTTTGGCCAAACAAGTGTTGGCGCCTCTTACCACCATCTTCCACGTGGTGGCTCCGGTTACAAGTGAACCGATGTTGGAAACTGCCATTACAACCATCATGTGGAAGCAATAAAAGTAGGAGCTCACTCGCTTCCAAAGTACACACCAAAGTAAAGTACAACTCACTTTCATATTTTAGGCATCACTTTAGTATGTGGAATTAGGTAGAGAGTGAGGGGAAGCTCTGGAAGGAGTGCCCCAAATATCAGAGTTCTCTCTAAGAAGTTCTGGAGGAATGTTGGGTTTGTCGACATTCTTCCACTAGGAGTTCTGAAGATGCGTTCGAGTTGTCGGCCTTCTTTTCTTGCTTGTACCTTAGCGGATTCTTCTTTTAATAAAGTAAGTATTCATGACTTATTTATGGTATTTAATTTATTTCTTTAAGTGAGATATATTCCCATTATTGTAGGTTCATAGCTTAGTTTTATATTAAGTGCTCTAGTACTAGGACTCTGGATGAAGAAGGAAGTTTCTGCACGAGGCTAGATTAGTAATCAATAGCTTAGATGTGATGTGTAGGTTAGCGCTTACCTTCAATTGTTGTGTGTTCCGGTTGACGAGAAAAATCAACACGTCGGCCTGGGAGATCTGCTTAGCTCCAGTGTAGGTCCTAAAATAGATGAAGCGCGGGCGTGCCAGTCAGTTTGATCCTGCCACTGACAAGTTATGCAAAACAGCATAATATAAATCATATCGGCCGATAGACCGATACCCAAAAACTAACTGATCGGCTAATAAGCCAATGGTGCAATTCCAGCCGATGCCAGCCGATGGTGTTAGAGTTCGAATCTATCGGCTTTGTGTTGAACAAATACTTATATAAAGGCGATTGGCTGACAATAACATGTTATATATATAACATTGCATGAACCAATCATATGATGAAATAGATATTGATTTAAAGATTAAAGCACATATCGACTGGAAGTCCGATGTCATTAAATCTAAATGATCGAATATTCAATGAAGCCTCTGCTGCAATCGGCTATATCCAACTTGTGTATATTCCTTGCAAGCCGATGCGATACCCAGATAACTCAACGGCTGAAACCCCGATGGAACCCTTAATGGCAGTCAACAGGTAGGCTAGATATTACGGTTCTAATCACGACTTAGTAGATCAAACTGATGCAGCACTAAGTATGAAAGGAAAAGCAATATCTAGACAATCAAGCCATTGGCTGATTTTCAGGGTGGTAGATGCCTAAACCAATCTAATCTAGTAAAACGATTTAGCCGGTATTGGCAGAAACCCTAAAACGAGAGACAGCCGATAGAGCCAAATCGAGATACTAAAATTAGATTCAACAGAGACATATGGTAAATAATCAGGCAAAGATATCAACTGAATCGAAGAAATCCAAGAGGTCGAATGTACTGATGTAGCCTTGGACGACGCCAACGTAGCCAATACGATTGCCTGAGCCAGCGGGACCTTGGACTTACCCCTTCGCCGAAGATCGAAGCCGATGCAGCCCCGCGTCAGGTGCCAAGTCTCGCCGGATGAAGAACAAAGTAGAAAAGTAAAAGGTGGCGATGCGCCGAGGTTGTATTGATCGAGAGATGATATTACATGAACCCCGGGCTTACATATTTATACCCGTGGGATGACAAAGATCCTAACAGATTACAAAAAAGACTTTCCTAAAGATAAAATAGGAAACTAACAACCTCTTCCTAATTAATAGATACAAGCCATATCCTCCCTAGACTTGGTTTCTTTTGGATAAGATCTTCTCCAATCAAATCTAACAAGAACCCGACTGCTGGAAATATGGATCCTCCATCGGCTGTCGCAAAACTCTCAGCCGATTCTGCTTCAAGCCGATACCAACCCTTAGCCGATAAGGACTTCGGGGCTTACCAAGTTTGGCGTTAACAGTTCCACGAAAAGTGAGGTAGGCGACAAGTGATGACATCCCTGTCCATCCTTTGTATCCCTCCATGTTTGAGTACATCATATAGCTACAAGCCGTACTCAGCTGGCAGACTAGGGGAGAGCCAGTGCCCGAAGCAATCGATAGGGTTTTACCTTTAACTTAAGTTTAGTAAATTAACCCATAGGAATCAACTCTAGCCTAAGCTTACCATTAGTTGTTGTCCTTGGATAGAATCCTGTTGCTAGATACACACATGTTCCTTATGATTTGATACCCTTGGAATACTCTAAGGTGAAGTGCTAGATCGGTATCCTTGCACTTGCAGATTTATCTGTAACAAATACCAACAAGCATTTATTGCACCGTTCCCAAGGAACAGTTGCTCTATCTTCTTCGAACTTGGTTCATCCTCGTATCCTTACTTTCCTTTATTCCTTTCTATTTTTACCTACCATGGTGTTAGTGATATGCCCTAGAGGCAACATGGAGATGTTTGATATCACGTCAATGTTTATGTATAAATGAATAAAGTGTTATTCAGTTCCATGAAATAGACATCTTGTATTGATCAATAAGTACGTGACTTATTTATGAGACTCGATATGTATGAATCTATTTCTAAACGATCTCGATCATATGTCATATTGTTGGAACAAATATGATTCTAAGATCGGCATGTTTATTGATTGATGATCATGTCTCATAGATCATGGGTATGGAGATACCAAATCAATAAACATGGACACATGTGTTGGAGAACACATTGTTGGATAGACCCACCATGAGACTTTACGGAATTAATGTGTCATTAGTTGGTCTCGGGTAGTGTTGGTACAAAGTCCTTAGACCGAGATCACCATGGATTCCAACATGTGTAGTAGCCTACTTTGGGACTACCAAACGCTATTCCGTAACGGGTAGTTATAAAGGTAGTTTTCGGGTTTGCTATGAAACATGGAGTGGGATGTGAGTGATCAAGATGGAATTTGCCCCTCCTTTGGAGAGATATCTCTGGGCCCCTCGAGGTAATGGATTATGGAAATACATGGCCATGCTAAGTTGATTGAGGAGTCAATCAACGGACGATAATCCAATACGGTTCGAGTGAATGGTTAAGCTATTGAAGGGATGGCACACATCTTGCCTATAGCTTAACCGGTATCGTGAGGCAAAGAGATTTGTGTACACATTACGGTGTCGAGCCGATATTATATTCTTGTATACTATGGTGTCAATATGTGCTGCTAGGCGCCGGCTCATGACAGGTCGGCCGAGTTGGACTCGAGCGACGATCGGCTAAGTTAGACTATAGCCGAAACCGAGTATACCCGAACCTACGGGTCGCACGCTTAAGTGGATAAGAACGAGCATTTGAGTTGGACTCGGATACGGCTCGATCGGATAGGGATCCGATCGGATAGAGTCCTATGGGCTTACGACGTATGGGCGGCCAACTCTGTGAGATTCGGATAGGATCCGATTCAAAATAGAGTTCGATCGGCCACTAGTCCTAGTCGGCCAACTCTAGATAAAGCAGGGAGGGGTGGAGAGCTGCGACACGTCAATTGCATCGCGTTGAACCGAATCCGCAATAGAAGTCACCGAGATCAACTCCACGGAAACCCTTCCCACTTTCGAGCCAAACCCTAGCCTTGCATCGTGTGCTAGCACACGGGTGTTCGGCGTTGTTCCCGGACGTGTGGATACCGGTAGAGCGCCGCTACGTTGCACGCTGTTCATCGGCTGTGGTACTTCGGAGCAAGGCGGGCATGTGGCAGATCGGGCTGCGGTCGAGCGCATCGGAGCGAGGCGCGAGAACACAGTCAGCGACTCGGATCGGCCGGCATCTGCGAATCGGCTGATTGGTGAATCGGTTGTCCCAGAATCGGCGTCATTGGCTACGCTGCCGGATCGGATAGCCACGATTGGCGTTTCGCTGCACACTCCAATCGGTAACGATCTATCGGCCCTTACTTGCAAGTGTTCTGGTTTGCGCGGTAAAAGTTTTTGTTTTCGGCTAGCGTAGCCTCCGCGTAACCCTTCGGTGGTATCGAGCTAATCTTGCTTAGTTCGGGTTTTAGATTGGATCTGGAACAAGTTTTGCGCACGGGTTGATTAGATCAATTGGTTTTACGGGATTTGTTGAGGAGAGTTCATGGTAATTGCGTTCCTTGATAGTGTATCGGAATGGCGTAATGTGATTACGTCGAAGCAATATCCATAGAACTCGGTTTGAGTCGGCTTCGAGATAGCGTTCCTTGATAGTGTATCGGAACGGTATAATGTGATTATGCCGAAGCTATCTCGTAGTCCGATCTTGTTAGCTGCCTCGCGCCTACGCAAACCATCTTCCTTGATAGTGTATCGGGACGGCATAATATGATTATGCCGACATGGTTTCCGTAAGCGATTTCATAGATTGGATCTATGAATTTCGTTGGTGTTCCGGGCGCTGCCCGAAGCCCGCGAGGGGCGGCTTCCCCCTTATAGGTCGTCTCGGTGCCGTTTCTGCGATAGGTAGAAAATGTTTCTACGCCTAACTTGTTTTTGCAGAGAATGCTTTGAGATGGTATGGCCCTATTGTATGTATGAGATGTATGAGATGCATGTGATGCATGTAATATTCTTTCATATGTGCAATCCCTGTAATATTCTTTGTTACGTGCAATGCTTGTAATTTTCTTTCACGACCTACGAGTCGATGTAATCTTCAATTAGAGCTTCTATAGTAGTAGCTTAGTTTGAAGAAATCAAGCATTCGGCACTCGGAAGAACGGTGTTGAAGATGGAGATACTCTACACCGGCATGGAGATGGAGATCACCATGTGAAGGGGGCCATACTATTTATTGCTATTCTACCTACTTTCATATATGTCATATGTTTGTTTGATAGGATAGCATCCCTCACAAAATTAAGTAGTAATGATGCCCTTCCAAATGTTGCACCCGTCACCGTTATGCTCGTCAATGGTGGGTCCGCAAAGCGAGTGCCATTCTCTATCATAACACGAGGGGGTATATGTCGGACATATACAAGAGCATTTGGTTTACTTAACAAGCCTATCAAAATAGTTTTGGGCCTTGGGGCATAGGTTGGGGCCGGGGCATGGAGATGCCACACCAACAACAAGAGTCACATAGAGATGTGATTAGCAAGGATTTGCTTACCGATGTTACTAATTTTCTAGCGGTGATGCCAAAGCTCACTAGAAAATTAACTAACATGTGGATCTTGACCCAATACGTAACCTAGAGGGAAGGTGGAAAATACGTAATGGGAGTCTTATGTTAAATTGTTTAACAAAAGACATAGCATAAACATTGTGCTAAACTTTGCTTTTTCTTGTAGAATAAATGGCATAATACTACACCGGTACCTTTAATTTGCGATCTATTCTCGAAAAGGAAAAATTAAACGGAACAAACTTTATGGATTGGTATCGCAACTTGAGAATTGTTCTCAAGCAAGAGCATAAGGAGTACGTTCTTGAAGTACCCTATCCCGAGGATTTGCCAAATAATGCCACCGCACCGCACGGAGGGCTTACGAGAAGCACACTAATGATGCCCTAGACATAAGGCTGTCTCATGCTTGCTACAAAGTCTCCCGAGCTTCGAAGCAATATGAGAGCAGCGATGCTCACACTATTATTCGGGGCTGCATGGCATGTTTGAGAACCAAGCTCGGGCCGAGAGGTTCAACACCTCAAAGTCCTTGTTTGCGTGCGAGCTTGTTGAGGGAATCCGTCGGTGCGCATGTGATAAAGATGATTGGCTACATTGAGAGTCCGGAAAAACTAGGTTTTCCCCTTAGCCAAGAGTTGGCTACGATGTGATTCTCCGGTCGCTCCTCCGAGCTTCGAGCCATTCATATTGAATTATCACATGAACAATATGAATAGAACCTTGGCTGAATTGCATGGGATGCTTAAGACAGTGAGGAGAGTATCCAGAAAACGGTCATCATGTGATGATGATGCGAAGGCTAAGCGCAAACCACTGTCAAGAAACTTTGCACCAAGAGGAAGTTAACTCCCGATGAGATCGCGAGTGCCTCTAATGCAAAGAAGGGCGGAAGGGGTCGGCGGCATCGGATGTCGTTTGCTTCTATTGCAAGGAGACAGGCCACCGCAAGAGGAACCGCAAGAAGTACATGGAGGATCTCAAAAAGAAGCAAAGTACGACTTTTGCTTCAGGTATTAATGTTATAGACATTAATCTTGCTACTTCACCGATCGACTCTTGGGTATTTGATACCGGATCAATAGCTCATATTTGCAAGTCGTTGCGGGGAATGAGAAGAAGTAGAGGATTGAGAAGGGCGAGGTGAACTGCGCGCGTCGGCAATGGAGCAAGCGTTGCTACGTCTTGCGTCGGCACACGTACCACTTCATCTACCTTCGGATTAGTTTTGGAATTGAATAATTGTTATTGTATTCCAACACTATGTCAAAACGTTATTTCCGCTTCATGTTTGCAAGCGGAAGGATATGATTTCAGATCAATGAACGATGGTTGTTCAATATATCTCGAGATATGTTCTATTTTCATGCTCCATTGGTGAATGGATTATACGTTTTGAATCTTGAAGCGTCTCCCATCTATAACATTAATACGAAAGGCAACTCTCTAATGATATAAACCCCACGTTTATCCGGCATTGTCACTTAGGCCATATAAATCGAAACGCATGGCGAAGCTCCATAAGGATGGATTGCTTCACTCTTTTGATTTTGAATCATTTGAGACATGCGAGTCTTGTTTACTTGGTAAGATGACAAAGGCACCTTTCACGGGACATAGTGAGAGAGCAAGTGACTTGTTGGCACTCGTACATACTGATGTATGTGGACCAATGAGCTCAACGGCTAGAGGTGGTTATCAGTACTTCATTACCTTTACCGATGACTTTAGTAGATATGGTTATATCTACTTAATGAGGCATAAGTCCGAATCCTTTGAAAAGTTCAAAGAATTCACGAATGAAGTACAAAATCAGTTAGGTAAACAAATCAAGTTTCTACAATCAGATCGTGGAGGGGAATACTTGAGCCAAGAGTTTGGTAATCATCTGAAAGATTGTGGAATTGTTTCACAGTTGAATCCGCCAGGAACTCCACAATGGAACGGAGTGTCCGAACGGAGAAATCGCACCTTGTTGGACATGGTGCGGTCGATGATGAGCCAAAGTGATCTTCCGTTATCCTTCGGGGATATGCTCTTGAAACACTACGCTCACACTAAATAGAGTTCTATCTAAGTCGGTTGAAAAGACACCATATGAGATATGGACAGGGCAACCCCTAGTTTGTCTTTTCTCAAAATTTGGGGATGCGAAGCTTATGTAAAACGTTTACAGTCTGACAAGCTCACACCCAAATCTGACAAGTGCTTCTTTGTGGGATATCCTAAGGAAACTAAGGGATATTACTTTCATAATCGGGAACAAGGCAAAGTGTTTGTCGCCCGACACGGTGTCTTCTTGGAGAAAGAGTTTCTTTCAAGAAGGGTTAGTGGGAGCATGGTGCATCTTGAAGAAGTTCAAGAAACACCGAGAAAATGTTTCGGACCACGAAACCACAACAGGAAGAGCAAAATGTTGCGTCACCTGTTGTAGATACACCACCCCACGGAGAGTCGAAAGATCACGTCGTGCACCCGACAGTACAGTGCGGAACAACGTGATATATTGTTGTTGGACAACGATGAGCCTAAGACCTATGAGGAAGCGATGGTGAGACCCGATTCCAACAAGTGGCTTGGAGCCATGAAATCCGAAATAGAATCCATGTACGACAATCAAGTTTGGAACTTGGTTGATCCACTGATTGTGTCAAAACCATTGAGTCTAAATGGGTTTTTAAGAAAATGGCCGATATGGATGGAAATGTTCACATCTATAAA